>JAPTHN010000005.1:29423801-29766301 GCA_026936325.1 Platynereis dumerilii
CTCTAGACATCAACAATGACATACACTGTTTTTGCCATTAATCTCCTCTCTTACCTGACTTTCTTAAACTCATTGACCCCTGATTAAAGAAATCACCTGATTTCATTAGAAAATCATGAATTATGATATCTCAACTTCTACACCAGCTGTCAACATGCAGTTTTCGGCTGAGCCCATGCAATTTGATTTCAGGAACTTTAATTAGTTGTAGAATATCAAGAAATGAATGCCTACTATACCTCTTGAAATGTTGTTGGCCTAATTAAGCCTATTAATTCATTGAATTCAAAACACATGGGCCTAAGCTACTAGGTAATGAGTATTGGGTATTGTTAGGCCCAATTTGTAAGTAATTGAAAAAATCTTGTTTCTTTGAGGGATGTTTATACTGTCAATCGATCTATTGGGGCCTTACCTTATGTCTGCACATCTTCACAACATTTGCCCATTGATTGACATTGATCTATAAATAGATTCTAGCCATGTGGTCAATGTTGTCATGTATCCTGAACTTTTCAGTTGTCAACTTGCGAAACAATTACCATCAGTACAACATGCAATGATTCATTTTAAAAATGACATATCTTCCCGGGGTGCCCCTGGGGGTACCCCCTAATGGTACAACTGAGTAGAGTATGGTTCAATTTAACTCTTTCTGTCTTAAGTGTTTGGCTTCTGACTTATGTATAAATAAAAATATATTATTGCGGCGACATTTCGTCCCTGTGGGACAGCATTCCATGCACTGGATGATCCCTTATCCTATGCTTCATCTAGTTCAAAATTTTTAATACTCTTCCATCTCTTTAATGTTTTACTTTTTGATATAGAAAGAAAGAAAAATTAACCTTGCCTGTAATTCCTGTTTATGTCTCTTTGACAAAAATTGGACACATTCTGTGATGAAGATGTCCCTTTTCTTTGGCGTTATCGATATATCATCTGAATTCTTTGGTTGTATTAATATATCATCTGAACCCTTGACATCAAGGTCATCCAGTCTTCCAAATATATCCACAATGCCTTGACCTTGCATTTATCAATTTCTCATGTTTAGCTTTTGGAGCTTTTCTATTCAAAAACGATTAATGGGGACCTTTGCCTGACAACTATGCCTCATGTGAGAACACATTCTTATTGGTAATGCCAAGTTGCAAAATTGCATTGCTAAAGCAAGCATTCAAGCTTTAGGTACTTCGATCCACAGTCACCCACTACAAACTTCTTTATAAAGTACATGTGATTACCACTTTAGACTACAATATTTTCTTTTGATGGCAAGGGACTTTTAAAAGTCTGCCTTGGACATCACTCATAAAATTCAATTCTTGCAGTCTTTCAAGCCCTGCCAATAGCAATTCCTGAATCCTGAGGTATGTACTATGTAGGCCATTGATTCAGAACTTCAAAAGAGCAGTGAAGTAGATGATTGTCATGCCTGGCAAAAATCGTCGAATCCTCCAATCGAATGGTCAGTCTATGCTCTATATGTGAACTTTTAAAAGGAGTTCTTTCGCGTTTTTAGAATGTATGTTTAGTTTTGAAAACTCATTGGAACTTTATTTACAATGACATTTGCTTTCATTGAAATATGAAATTTGGTCACAGACAGGTACTGTTTCATAATAGTGTTTAATGTTTCTTGCCTAAGATGAACATTAGGATCTGCGAGCTCAGTTCCCACTTTTCTATGTTCTGATGACAAATAGAACTAGGTCAGCAGTATGACGTTAATAGTGAATGATAATTACAATGTCAGCTTGCATGAAGTACGCACATGGCTTGACATGAACCAACTTGACTTCACAACCTGGATTATTAATAGCCCAAGAGCAGCAGCCTACCTCCTCCATGTCGAGTTTTGATAAATAGAGGTCAGAGGTTAACACTACATTCCAGGCCTTTGCAATATTGAGTAGAAAAGTTCTTAGAGTCAAATGCTAAAAGCAATACATGTCAAGCTGTATATCCCACAAAAGACAGTGAAGTTCTGACAAAAAACCATGTGATTCACACCATGTGGTTCATCGTAGTTAACCACATATGCATCTCATTATCTGACGTTGTTATGTAAATAATGGGTTGTGAAGTGATGACGTCATGTTTTGACGCTCTGATTGGTCGGTGTGGTTGCTAGGAATCTTTTTGCGGCCATTCAAACAAAAATAGTGCCTCTTGAAATAATTAATAATTTTTACTGGAGGTCTATTTTTATTGTGGGATATAAATAAAACTCGTCCTCCAGACTTGTGTTGTATTCTTCCGCGACCTGACATCCATGAGGTTCATTGCTGTGAACCACACTCCCATTAAGTTTTATTATAGAATCCTGCACGTGATGGAGTAAGTATTGGGGAGCAGTGAGTTCATATTCCATGCCTGTAATGCCCCAAGAATGCTAGAGTGACTGCAAAAGTACACTGCACAAGCACAGAATAGTTGCTGCATCCAAAAGCTCAATAGACAAATAAATCTGCATTGACTTATATTCAAAACCATTTTAACCCCATATGGCACAGAAGTTTAAACATATCAGGAAGTTCTGAGTAATTCAGCATACGTGTGGATGTCATAGGCCTAATACCAACAGATTTTCCCCTGGTTCCCCTCCCACGCAAATTACCAGCAGGGTTGACAATGTTGAAATCACAGTGCAGTTGCCGGAGTCCGGAAGTAAAGACATGTTTAATGTCAATATCAAAAGCCTTAATTTCCTGCAGTACAAAATGTATTTTTATGGCCTCACTCATTACAATAGGAGAACTTCAACCTTGATTGGTCAATTGTATTAGTCTGAAATATAAAGGCTGTGATCAAACCAATATCAATGAGCTCTTTTAATACCCGCGGTTTCAGTAGAATACCTTATAACCACTAACCAGTATCCTAAGATTTGATTAAATGATATTAATAATTTCTTACTGAACTTTGGTAATGAAAGTATACTGCCAGGCTGCCAGCATTAGCCGACCATAACATGAGATGTGTATGATACTATTTTGATTGGATAATATGTATAAATGTTTCTCAATCAATTCAGTTATTACGCCTCCATATTAAAGTTACTAAATAAATTTATAAGTAAAATTGGGAATGGCTTGTTTCAAAAGACACATTCCCTTTAGCTTGATGATATCATCCTAAAAATCTGACAAAGGGGATGTCGACATGAAATTGTCACATTTGCAAATTGGTTTTTGAAGCCAAAAATAGTTTGATTGAGTATCAACTTTTTAAATGATGCTTCTAATGTACCTGAAATAAGTTTCATTCCATTAAAAATTCTCTTTTAGTAACTTTCCAGTAAGAGAAAATGATAACAGGCATAGCAGTGGCATGAGGAAGTCCATTGAAACAAAGAGACAATGATGACAACCCAGTCTAGTGAAAATGAGAACTGCATGCTGCTGCCACCTGGCACAAAAGTTGATGTTGTCCCCAGAAATAGTTCCAATTTCATTGCACATTCACACAATTTCTATTCAACATTGATGTATACCAGAGTCAGACTCGGCAATCACATTCTCTAAAGCCAATCCCAACATCAGGTGCATGTTTCTGACTTTTCAGATAAAAACTGACACAGCTTGGCTAATAACCAACCTAGAATGACCATTCTTAGCTCGCAGGAACTCGCGGAATAGCACACTAGTCACTAGGTGGCAACACATGACAGCATATGTGCTGATCTGCCAAGGCTCGAAAAAGAAGTGACAGTGAAACAGTGGTCCACTTATAGACAGATGAAAACCCGTTTTTTCAAGAGTAATGGACTGGAAAAAGTCTCATACCAGAACTGGCATACCAATTGCATTTACATGCTACCCCCACACTGGCACTGACACACTCTGGCACATTGAGCCATGATAGACTGGTGATAACAAAAAGCTTATTAAACTCATATCCGAAAGTTAGAATGAGTTTTGGAATATCTCCCTTCAGCACATCAACAACATTTGATGTACCATGCATTTCCACAAGGTTGAGTCTATTGAAAGTGGAATCAGAAAGGAAGCTGTGGGAAATGTGATTTTGTGATATCTATACTGTACTGGTATGAAGAACCATTATTCAAATGTATGCTGTAGCTCCTAATGCAGATCTCCCCCGTGTATTTTATATCCATTATTGCATAGGGTCTTTTGCCTTGACAGATTGAAGTCTGTCCAAACTGAAACAGCCCTTTGCAAGTCAAAGAGTGTAGAGTCAGCCTCTATTGTGACAATGTAAGCTTATAAATTCAAAATCACATTTTAGACATTTGAAACCTAAACACATCACCAAAACAAATAAAAGCAATACATCAACTAATGGTGCCCTGATCATAAATACTATTAAAGTGTTAAAATCAATTTCACATGTTCTTGCATAAAAAAAACACAAATTTATGAAATCATGACTTCCACATAAAATAATTAGGATGGTTTTAGCCATTCAAAAACCTGAAAAATGAGTTCCCAATGCAAATTGTTATCTGAAATAGAGGTATTGCACACCTTTCTAGGCCCAAAATTAAGAAAGTTAGGCTGACCGATGCTCGTTCTGGCGGCCATTTTAAATTGGACCATTTTCTCAAAACGCTCGAGGATACGGTCTCGTTACCTGCCATGTATGTTTTATGAAGGGTCTAAGGACCCCAAATCCACTGAGAAAAAAACTTTATCCGTCGGTGCAGGGTTAGGGTCAAAAATCAAGTTTGGCTGCCTGACTAGTTATCTATGTCCAGCGGTAATTTATCTTTGTCCAGTGGTTTAATGTCTAGTGGTGGATTCTCTTTGTCAACTAGCAGATTTATCTTTTTATTGTGGATTATCTTTGTCTAGGTGGATTTACCTTTTTCAAGGTGGATTGTCTCCATCAAATCATGGGCATCGATCTAGTGGTGCCACTGGTGGACTCTCTTCGTGCAGTCAGGGAGTTATCTATGACCATTGGATTTATCGTTTTATTGTGGATTATCTTTGTCTAGGTGGATTTATCTTTTTCTAGGTTGATTGCCTAGGTGGATTATTATCATTATCTAGGTTATAGTCTAGGTGGATTATCATTATTATCTTTGTCTAGGTTGATTATCTTTGTCAATAAGTGGATTATCTTTGTGTAGGTGGATTTATCTTTGCCTTGTCATAGATTATCTTTGTCTAGGTGGATTATCTTTGCCCAGGTTGATTATCTTTGACTTGGTGGATTATTGTTGTCCAGTGGTGGGTTCTCTGTCATGTGGTAGATTGTCATTGTCCATTGAAGGATTATCTTTTCCTGAAGTCTTCGATGGACATATCATACAAATTGCCTCTCCCTACATGAATAACCCGTATGCAATTATATGCATTTTAGAAATGTCAATATAACATACAATAAAATCTGGTTGTAATGGCTTTTAAATATGTACACATTAAATTATAAATGTGTTGTCTTTTAAAACTGTCGGGTGATGAAACCATTACAGAAAACATGATTTCAACCAAATTATCACAAAGCCAAGAAATATTTATTGCAACAATGTCTGAAATTCTGTGTTTCAACTTTATGATTTTATGTACAATGCTATGTCATAGAATGGCATAACGAATGAATTTAAGTATTAACAGTGATGTATCAAAATATATGACAAAAAATGGGATATTTATATATAACTAGAGGTCAGAAATGCACAGCCTGACTTCTATCAGCAATTAATTGTTGAATTAGGGGGTGAGCATTTCACTCTCCTGGGCATTGTCTCTTTTTCATATTTTTAGGCCATCTTGAAAAAAATAATTTCTGGTGTCATGTCTCAATGGGGTGTTGCTTGATTAAGGACCAAATATTTGCGGATACCGCAACGCGTGCTTAAAACAAATAATGACTGTCGCAGTTACCATGAAATAAATAATTTCCCGCTGAGGAAAACTCCCAGGCCCCTTAAAAACTAATTGTTGTCCCCTTAGATCAGCTCTTAGCGATGCTGGAAGGTAATTTTACAAGGTGGTGGCTTAATTAAAACTCCTCTTCCTCTTTGCGATGAAGGTCTGCCATCGGCAAAGTTGAAGGTGAATCGTTGCACAAGGCCAGTCAGGTAGAGGAAGATTTGGGATTTGGTCAATGGCTCTCCGATGCACTTTCTGCGACCTTGGATAAAAAATATTAAATAAAATTTAATGATTGTAGCAACACAGTGGCAGTTAAAAATGTTTTAATGTCCATTTTCTTCTTCCAAATAAAAACAATTTCAATGAGTTTTTATAGGATATGAAGTGAGTATATACTAGAAGGCTGCACCTTACTGTCTCTTCACTACATGTAACATATATATATATAATATATATGTATAGGCCTTTACATGCTTATGGCCTACTGCATCTCTCAACAGGATTAAACCTCTTTTTTAGATTGTATTATTTTTCACATAGAGATTCAATCACTTCAAACTATAACTGATAAGCAAAAAAAAGTCCTCTTCAATATTTGTTGAAAAACTTACCAATGCCGAAGGGCATCACATTTTCTGTGTTGGCCAGTTGATTGTCCTTCACAAATCGCTCAGGTTTGAATTTCTCAGGTTCCGGGAAAAGTTTTGGATCATAATGAACAGCGTATAGATTGCCTTGCAAATTTGCACCTCTGTGTTGGCAGACAAGAAATAAGAGCAGCATTATTGCAAACACTTTTTCATTGCGAGTTTTATGTTAATGTCAAGCGTTCTGAAAACATCCTAACAACTTAGACGATTCGGATAAAGATTGCAACTCCAGCCAAAGACCAAGGTGTTGGAGTGCTTCACACAGCTGGGATCAGAGAGGGAGGGAACAGGGTTGTGAGCTATTTATAGACACACAGCATAATCAGTGCCAAAATTTACTGGTCCAAAGGGGTCTCACCCAATTTAGCCTTGCACTCAAGAGGATCTGGATTCGAACCACGCCCCGGCCATGTCCACGGGTAATTAATATAATGATTACTATTGATTGTTATGATCGTCATTCGGTATTGTGAGCGCCTGTCTGCAGATTTATCTGAAATGGGCGTCATATGAAATCATACTTTATATTATAGCATTATTTTTTTAATAGACTCTACTATTTTACTTTGCAATGCAATAGTTACTCAACTTACTTTGGAATGAAATAGCCTCTAAATTCTATGTCTTTTCTGCACACGTGTGCACCACTAATTCCAGCCACACTGCTAAGGCGCATCGCTTCCAACATCACAGCTTCACAGAGAACAAGTTTGCCTCGGTCCTGCAATTCAACATAAATTTATGTTGCATATTTGCTGTGTTGTCTATTATATTATATAGATAGTGGATGGTGAGGAGACCAATATTGAGTTTTATTGGCCGAAGCAGTAATATTGGTTGAGGCCATAGGCGTGTCATGCGACTGATCTCCTGCTACAATCATTTTTCCTCAGACATTAGATGTATAAATGATATTATAAATAATTTTTAGTGGCTGAAAATTATTTGAAAACTTTCTTTGGGTGACCCGGAAAAAAATTTGATAATTTGTATAAAAAAAAATCATCAAATATTGCATCATGGCTCAACAACATAAACACAAAATCTTAGCATATACAATAAATGCCGACTTAATATTGATGTGTACAACCAGGAAAAAACACAATATCATGTTGAATGGCACGTGCATAATAGCATCATTGACCTCCAACTTCACTCACTTTGCTTGACATGGATTCCGCCAACGGGTTTTTTGCTTCTTTATGAGTGAGATGGATTTTACTTGAAAAATTCTCAAAATATTTTGACATTTTCTTCAATAGGTACCCCAGTGTAGAGAAAACTTCAGTTGAAACATTTTTATTCACTTATGATTATGCTCAAGCTTGTAGGGCACCACAAATCTTTCAAAACTTGGAAAATTGAGAAAATTTGAAATTTACCGTTATTGGCAACATCACCAGACTTGAACCTTAATTAAAGGCACACAGTAATCAAATACAGACTTTGACTAAATTCCCCTTTCATTGCTAGGATTTATTCTTATGAATACACAGAGGTAGTTTTTAAAATGTTATTGTTAGTCTACACGTTATAAAGGAGCTCTGAAATAGATAGGTAAAGTTGGCTACCCGAGCCTGGCTACCCGACAGCTACCCGATAGCTACCCGAAATTTTTGTAAAATTGGCTACCCGAACTGGCTACCTGGCAGTTACCCGGCAGCTACCTGAAATGTGGTAAAGTTAGCTACCTGATCTGGCTACCTGGCAGCTACCTGTCAGCTACCTGAATATGCTCAAGCAATGAAAAATATTAAAGAAAGGGAAATCAATAGGCTATACTACAACAAAAAAAAAAGAAAATATGTGACATCCTGTGGTGGCATTGGGGAGCATGTATCCCCCCCCATAAATCTCTGTCCACCGTAATACCGGGAAAGCCCCTTTTTGTGCAAAAACCTCTCTAGGTCAAATTTGTTCCTTCCTACGTAGCTTTCAGAGCTTATCTAAGTGATTTTATAGCAAAACGAGCTAATTAATGGTTACTGCAAGGTGTCAAAATTGACTTTTTCACTTCACCGGAAAACTAGGTAACCGGGAAAACCGGTTTTGCTACAACTGATTATTTACCCGGTGGCCTTTTAAAACATATTTTTTTTGGAAATCCAAAAAATTTATTTTTCGAGCAATTATCAAAAAACACATTCTACTGGTGACTCCTGCCATATCTATTCTAGCGAAATAACGGAAAGGTGCATCTGTACCGGTCAGGTAAGAAATAAAATTTCATTCCACAAGGTTTTAACTAAAATTGATTAAAATGTCATAAAAAGCAGTTAAATTGGTGTAAATAAGCAAAAGATTCAGGTAACTGCCGGGTAGCCAGCTTTTGTCAGAAATTTCTTTTCCGTTTTCCCGGATGAATGTAGTACCGGGACATCGCGTTTTGGTGAAAATAAGTCCGATTGCCAAAGACTCGGATGTGAATGTATTTTTCGGAACCGAAATATGTGGAATAGCTGCAAAACTAGCAAAAAACTGAAAAATGAGTACTTTTACCGGTCTGGGGGTTGAAAAATAACGGAGCGTCACACCTATTCCGGTCATGCAAAAAAAATTATTTTAATGTACCGGGTTTCTTTCCGGAACGAAACAGAAGCAATAATTCTACGTTTATTGGGTGAAATTAAGCAATAGATTCGGGTAACTGACGGGTAGCCAGCTTCATTTTCACCGGTCCCGGAAAAACCGGAGTACCGGGAAAGACCCTTTTTGTGCAAAAACCTCTCTAGGTCAAATTTGTTCCTTCCTACGTAGCTTTCAGAGCTTATCTAAGTGATTTTATAGCAAAACGAGCTAATTAATGGTTACTGCAAGGTGTCAAAATTGACTTTTTCACTTCACCGGAAAACTAGGTAACCGGGAAAACCGGTTTTGCTACAACTGATTACTTACCCGGTGGCCTTTTAAAACATAATTTTTTCGGAATCCAAAAAATTTATTTTTCGAGCAATTATCAAAAAACACATTCTACTGGTGACTCCTGCCATATCTATTCTAGCGAAATAACGGAAAGGTGCATCTGTACCGGTCAGGTAAGAAATGAAATTTCATTCCACAAGGTGTTAACTAAAATTGATTAAAATGTCATAAAAAGCAGTTAAATTGGTGTAAATAAGCAAAAGATTCAGGTAACTGCCGGGTAGCAAGCTTTTGTCAGAAATTTCTTTTCTGTTTTCCCGGATGAATGTAGTACCGGGACATCGCGTTTTGGTGAAAATAAGTCCGATTGCCAAAGACTCGGATGCGAATGTCTTTTTCGGAACCGAAATATGTGGAATAGCTGCAAAACTAGCAAAAAACCGAAAAATGAATACTTTTACCGGTCTGGGGGTTGAAAAATAACGGAGCGTCACACCTATTACGGTCATGCAAAAAAAATTATTTAAATGTACCGGTTTTCTTTCCGGAACGAAACAGAAGCAATAATTCTATGTTTATTGGGTGAAATTAAGCAATAGATTCGGGTAACTGACGGGTAGCCAGCTTCATTTTCACTGGTCCCGGAAAAACCGGAGTACCGGGAAAGCCCCTTTTTGTGCAAAAACCTCTCTAGGTCAAATTTGTTCCTTCCTACGTAGCTTTCAGAGCTTATCTAAGTGATTTTATAGCAAAACGAGCTAATTAATGGTTACTGCAAGGTGTCAAAATAGACTTTTTCACTTCACCGGAAAACTAGGTAACCGGGAAAACCGGTTTTGCTACAACTGATTACTTACCCGGTGGCCTTTTAAAACATATTTTTTCGGAAATCCAAAAAATTTATTTTTCGAGCAATTATCAAAAAACACATTCTACTGGTGACTCCTGCCATATCTATTCTAGCGAAATAACGGAAAGGTGCATCTGTACCGGTCAGGTAAGAAATAAAATTTCATTCCACAAGGTTTTAACTAAAATTGATTAAAATGTCATAAAAAGCAGTTAAATTGGTGTAAATAAGCAAAAGATTCAGGTAACTGCCGGGTAGCCAGCTTTTGTCAGAAATTTCTTTTCCGTTTTTCCCGGATGAATGTAGTACCGGGACATCGCGTTTTGGTGAAAATAAGTCCGATTGCCAAAGACTCGGATGTGAATGTATTTTTCGGAACCGAAATATGTGGAATAGCTGCAAAACTAGCAAAAAACTGAAAAATGAGTACTTTTACCGGTCTGGGGGTTGAAAAATAACGGAGCGTCACACCTATTCCGGTCATGCAAAAAAAATTATTTTAATGTACCGGGTTTCTTTCCGGAACGAAACAGAAGCAATAATTCTACGTTTATTGGGTGAAATTAAGCAATAGATTCGGGTAACTGACGGGTAGCCAGCTTCATTTTCACCGGTCCCGGAAAAACCGGAGTACCGGGAAAGACCCTTTTTGTGCAAAAACCTCTCTAGGTCAAATTTGTTCCTTCCTACATAGCTTTCAGAGCTTATCTAAGTGATTTTATAGCAAAACGAGCTAATTAATGGTTACTGCAAGGTGTCAAAATTGACATTTTCACTTCACCGGAAAACTAGGTAACCGGGAAAACCGGTTTTGCTACAACTGATTACTTACCCGGTGGCCTTTTAAAACATAATTTTTTCGGAAATCCAAAAAATTTATTTTTCGAGCAATTATCAAAAAACACATTCTACTGGTGACTCCTGCCATATCTATTCTAGCGAAATAACGGAAAGGTGCATCTGTACCGGTCAGGTAAGAAATGAAATTTCATTCCACAAGGTGTTAACTAAAATTGATTAAAATGTCATAAAAAGCAGTTAAATTGGTGTAAATAAGCAAAAGATTCAGGTAACTGCCGGGTAGCCAGCTTTTGTCAGAAATTTCTTTTCCGTTTTCCCGGATGAATGTAGTACCGGGACATCGCGTTTTGGTGAAAATAAGTCCGATTGCCAAAGACTCGGATGTGAATGTCTTTTTCGGAACCGAAATATGTGGAATAGCTGCAAAACTAGCAAAAAATTGAAAAATGAGTACTTTTACCGGTCTGGAGGTTTAAAAATAACGGAGCATCACACCTATTCCGGTCATGCAAAAAAAATTATTTTAATGTACCGGTTTTCTTTCCGGAACGAAACAGAAGCAATAATTCTACATTTATTGGGTGAAATTAAGCAATAGATTCGGGTAACTGACGGGTAGCCAGCTTCATTTTCACCGGTCCCGGAAAAACCGGAGTACCGGGAAAGACCCTTTTTGTGCAAAAACCTCTCTAGGTCAAATTTGTTCCTTCCTACGTAGCTTTCAGAGCTTATCTAAGTGATTTTATAGCAAAACGAGCTAATTAATGGTTACTGCAAGGTGTCAAAATTGACTTTTTCACTTCACCGGAAAACTAGGTAACCGGGAAAACCGGTTTTGCTACAACTGATTACTTACCCGGTGGCCTTTTAAAACATATTTTTTTCGGAAATCCAAAAAATTTATTTTTCGAGCAATTATCAAAAAACACATTCTACTGGTCCCGGAAAAACTGGAGTACCGTGAGAGCCCCTTTTGTGCAAAAACCTCTCTAGTGTTAATAAGTAATTGTGCAATTCGAAGAAGAAGGCGTCCAGAAAGGCATGAAACTGCCACTGGCACCTGCAAAATGCAGTTTTAGCTTTTCCCACCAAAAATCTGCTGTTTTTCGGCAATGATCTGTCACCGACACAATCTTAGCCCATGGCATGGCCATAGTAGTGTTGATCTACTCCATTTTAACCAATTTCCATGGTAGTTACTGGCCTACTGCCTGTATTTTGAAGTTCACCTGCATTAAGTCAACCAATCAGAGCACAGCTTTTTATTTTCTCCCTGCCTTAATCCTATAAAACCCATGTCGTCTGCTAGATATGAGCTTTCTGCTAGATATGGGCTTTCTGCATGCAATAAAGCTTGCAGGCTGCAAATGTAGCATGGAAATTACAAGAATTAGGAAAATTTATGCCTTTAACAACCACTGAGCCACCGAAACGTTTTTGCATCTTTGCATGTTTTAAATGACTGAAAATAAAGCAAGAAACCAACAAATGGCTATTTTTTAGCTTTAGTTTTGTGTTACTGGTAAGTAAAAATGTATTTCTTAATTTAGAAGGCTTAAATTCTTGTCTTTGAATAAAATGAGGAAAAAAAAAAATTTTCAACCCTACCGGGAATTGAATTTAGTTTGTGAAGCAAGTGCTCTACCACTACACCACGGACGTTGCAGTCACCAAGCTTCTCGGATTCGATGTGTTTCCACACTTAGATTTTGATGAAAGTGAAATATGATATTGGGGGGGGTGCTAGCCTGGAGGGGGGGGATGCATTTGAAAGAGGGGGTGTGAACCCCCCCCCCTCCGATGAATTTTTTTAATTGATTTTTCAGACTTAACTATAGCCATTTTATGACCTCATGACAGGATACACCCCCCCACCCTATGGGGTAACTAGGGGGAATTGGGGGGAAAGGAGGTTATTCGGGGAAAGTGGGGTGTAAGATGGGGTAAGTTGGGGCAACCGGGGGCTAGCGGGCAGGGACGGATTACCAATTAGGCTTGGTAGGCTGAAGCCTAGGGCCCGGAGCTCCAGGGGGGCCCGGCCAAAAAGGAGTAAAAAGTTGTGGTCACCAGCCACTCCCCAGCCTGTGTACACTTGCAGCTGCATGCACTTCCTGACCTTTTCTGTGAGAACACTGTTCCAAAGATCTTGAGTCATGCCAAAGATACAGCTAGTAGTCAACTACAGTAAAGATGAGGCATCTGGTTACACACAAGCTTATATGATCAAACTTATAACATATTGGGTGCATGACCCCTCACCCATTTACCCTAACCAGGAAACTGAGATGTTATCATTCAATGTATGGCATTTGCCACATCCTGGTATTTCTTAAAGGTTTATCCCATTTCTGCCTTGACCATCACACACATCGCATGTCAGAATACAGAAGCTGCTGTAAATGTAACCTGAACTTTTGAAGGTAAAACAATTTCATTACAAAAAATGTCCATGACCTTACAAATATATACTATTTCCACTCTTTGATAAACACCTAATTGTTTCTTAGGATTGAATAATAAGGAGGGGTTTTTATATCAATTGGGCTACATGTATATTGAGTAATTCATGAGGTCTCACAAAGTTTTATACTGATAAGAATTTGATGTTCATATAAAAATGTCAGTTTTATAGGGAGAGGTCATACAGTTTTTTGTGTTGTGTAAAAATGACATCGAACAGGCTGCCCCTCTCTCGTTGTAGCTCCTTCTGAAGGTTAGATTGTTTGGCCCTTGTTGTAGGTCCTTGATATGGCTTATCATCACAAGTCAGGAGCCCAAAAGGTGAAGGAAAGGGAGATACGCAAAAAACGAGAAGAAGAAGTGTTATCGAGTAACACAAAGATCACTTCCTTTCTTTTCCAAGCTGCACCTCAGTCAGAGCCTCTGCGAGATGACCCACCTGTCCTTCAGGGCACCCTTGTGGAACCACAGGAAGACCATCATAAAAAAGATGAAGAGATAAATATGGATACAGATGAACTGTCAGTGGATCCCGAAATTGGCCCCATTATTTCAAATGACATTGCCTTATGGCCAGAAATTATTGACACTCTCATTGATCATATTCTTGAGTTTGGTACTGATAGGTACATCAATTCGGGGGCTGATTTATCAATGTCATTAAGAATGGATGGGAAACAGAAAAGATATTTTTCTGAGTCACTATTTGCCCGTGCATTGTCAAATGGGGAAACAATCAGTCGGTCATGGTTGTGTTATTCACCATCAACAGGGAATGTATTTTGTTTGGCATGTCGATTGTTTTCAAAAGAGAGCAATTCATTTTCAAGACATGGTTATAATGACTGGAAAAAATGCCAACAAACGTTTGGAGCTACATGAAAACAGTGCACCTCACAGAGAGTCAGTTTTGACCCTAACTCGACGTGCAAAAGGCAAAGGTAGAGTTGACAGTGCATTAGTCAGTCAGTATGAAGCTCAGTGTGCATACACCAGGGCTCTATTGGAACGGATCATTGCCACAATACTATTTCTGGCAGAGAGAGGGCTTGCATTTCGTGGCCAAGATGAGGTTCTGGGGTCCAAAACGAATGGAAACTATCTGGGAACATTAGAACTGTTAGCAAAGTTTGATCCATTTATGTCTGCCCATATTGAGAAGTATGGTGGTCAAGGCAGAGGTTCTGTTTCATACCTGTCGTCAACAGTTTGTGACGAACTAATCACAACCTTGGGTGACAGGACCTTAAAGGCTATTGTTGATGAGGTGAAAGATGCCAAATATTTTTCAGTTTCTCTCGATTCAACACCTGACTTGTCTCACCATGACCAGCTATCTTGCATTATTAGGTATGTAACGGATCAAGGGCCAGTGGAAAGATTTTTGAAGTTCCTTGATATGAGAGGTCATAGTGGCAGTGACCTAGCCCAGAGTCTCTTTGCTTTCCTGGAGGAGACCGGCATAGACATAAGAAATTGCAGGGGACAGACATATGATAATGCAAGCAACATGTCTGGCAAGTACAATGGACTTCAGGCTCTGATCTGCAGGGAAAATGAACTTGCTATATATACACCATGTTTTGCTCATTCATTAAATCTTGTAGGACAATCTGCAGTTGAATGCATCCCAGAGGCTTCAAGGTTCTTCAGCTTTGTTGAAAATGTTTACACTTTTTTCAGTGCGTCCACACACAGGTGGGCCATTCTGGAGGCTAAACTAGGCAAAGACCACCCTGTGCCCAAACATCTAAGTGACACAAGGTGGTCTGCACATTCACAGGCCACAGGTTCACTAAAAAGAAGCTATCTGCAGGTGAAGAGTGCATTGGAAAAAATTTCCAATGATAATGATGAAAAATGGAAAGCTCGCCAAGAAGCCTCTGGGATTCTAAAAAAGTTAGAGAGGCTAGACACATGTATTCTCCTTGAGTTCTGGGCAGATATCTTAGAGAGATTTGACAAAGCTAGCAAGGTCCTTCAGGACTCTAAGCTTGATCTGAATCAAGCTGTCAGAGTCCTTGAATCTCTCAACGACTATGTCCAGAGTCTGAGGCAGGGGTTTCAGCAGTTTGAAGACAGAGGGAGAGAGAGATGCGGGGAAAATGCTGAATATGATATTGAAATGGTCAGAAAACGCAAGGTCAGTTCAAGGTTGAGGTTTTTTGAAGGTGATGCTGAAAGCACAGTTTTTTCTGCCAGTGATGGCTTCAAAGTTCAGGTATTTCTACCTGTAATTGACAAATTGCAATCAGAACTTGCAAAGAGGCTGAAAGCATATTCTGTGTTGAATGAGTTATTTGGCTTTTTGCACAAAATAGAATCTTTGACTGACAGAGATCTCAGGATTGCCAGTGAGAAGGTCATTCAGCAATACAGTTCAGATTTGACAGAAGTATTGAGCGAGGAACTGATTCATTTCAGGGAATATTTAAAAGGTGAGGAGAAAACCAGAAAAGCCTCAGAGATGTCCATGTACCTGCTGATTGTAAACAATGGGCTGAAGGAACTTTTTCCAAATGTTTTGATTTGCCTGAGAATCTATTTATGCATGATGGTGACAAACTGTTCAGGGGAGCGCTCTTTTTCTACATTAAAGAGAATAAAGAATTTTCTCAGATCAAAGCTGTCAGCCTCAAGGCTCAATAACTTGGCCATAATGAGCATAGAACCTGACATCACTAAGTCACTAGACATTCCTTGTGTAATTAAGGAGTTTGCTGCACAGAAATGCAGAAAATGGTGCATGAAACTTTGAACAAGTTTAAAAGTACAGTGTTAGAATTGTAATATTCTCTTTAGCTCTTTAGAAATTGCTAGATTTGTTACAAATGTACTAAACACCTTGACTGTATTTATGTTAACAAAGTGCATGCTGTCAGCAAAATGCTACTTTATCATGCCCTCCAAAAGACATTTGTTTTATAGAGCTTGTTGTATAGAGCATTGAAACTATGAATTGATAACAAATGAAATGTTTACTGTTCACTACTAAGTTTTAAAGTCATATGTAGGACCCATTATTAATCAATTTTGAATCACTTAAAATAAACTTGATAACATATGTTTAAGTCTATTGTTCATTTCACTTTTTGTGGTTTGGCTTTCAAGAAGCAGGAAGGACGGGTTGTGGTTAACTGTGACCAAGGGGAGGGGGCCCACTGATTTGGCCAGCCTAGGGCCCTTATGATTGGTAATCCGTCCCTGCTAGCGGGAGGCAACTTGGGGGAGTGGGGGGAAAGCGGGGGGAAGTGAGGGGAAGTGGGGGGTAAGCAGGGGGAAGCGGGGTGTTAGTGGGGGCAAATGGGGGATAAGCGAGGGCAAGTTGAGGGTAAGCCAGGGGTTAGTGGGGGGAAGAGGAGGGGGAAGCAGGGGGCAAAACGGGGGTAAAATGGGGGGTAGCAGATATTACGGGAATAACAAAAGGGAGCGGGGGGTAGATCCTGTCATGAGGCCTAGGTAGGGGGTGTATCCTGTCATGAGGCCTTTGAAATCATAAAAAAGACTTAAGTTCAAGTCTGACAACAACAAAAAATTGTTTGGGGGAGGGGGAGTCCAGGTCTTGTCACTCATCCCTTCCCTCAGGTTTCGCCATAAATTTCATAAATTTTCAAAATCAATTCCTGAAAGTAGAAATTCTGGGGAAAATTTTGGTGCATGACACTTCGTGTTCTACTCCGGTGACCACTTGCCTCAAAGAATACTGTCCTCTGCTGCTCCACTGAAGGCTTTTCCAACCCCATCCCACCCCCCCCCCCCCTCCCTTTCATAATACTACAAAGTAGGGGAGAGGCACCTAGGTTAGTTGAGACGTTTTTCAGAAAAGCTTGCCTCCAACCTAAATGGATGATGATATTGGAATGATGTTAAGCCATGTGCATGGGGAAATACATTGTTGGGAAAACGGAAAAGAAATTTCTGACAAAAGCTGGCTACCCGGCAGTTACCTGAATCTTTTGCTTAATTTCACCAATTTAACTGTTATTTCTGACATTTTAATCAATTTTTAGTTAAAACCTTGTGGAATGAAATTTCATTTCTTACCTGACCGGTACAGATGCACCTTTCCGTTATTTTGCTAGAATCGATATGGCAGGAGTCACCAGTAGAATGTGTTTTTTGATAATTGCTCGAAAAATAAATTTTTTGGATTTCCGAAAAAAATATGTTTTTAAAGGCCACCGGGTAAGTAATCAGTTGTAGCAAAACCGGTTTTCCCGGTTGCCTAGTTTTCCGGTGAAGTGAAAAAATCAATTTTGACACCTTGCAGTAACCATTAATTAGCTCGTTTTGCTATAAAATCACTTAGATAAGCTCTGAAAGCTACGTAGGAAGGAACAAATTTGACCTAGAGAGGTTTTTGCACAAAAATGGTCTTTCCCGGTACTCCGGTTTTTCCGGGACCGGTGAAAATGAAGCTGGCTACCCGTCAGTTACCCGAATCTATTGCTTAATTTCACCCAATAAACATAGAAGTATTGCTTCTGTTTCGTTCCGGAAAGAAAACCGGTACATTTAAGTAATTTTTTTTGCATGACCGGAATAGGTGTGACGCTCCGTTATTTTTCAACCCCCAGACCGGTAAAAGTACTCATTTTTCAGTTTTTTGCTAGTTTTGCAGCTATTCCACATATTTCGGTTCCGAAAAAGACATTCACATCTGAGTCTTTGGCAATCGGACTTATTTTCACCAAAACGCGATGTCCCGGTACTACATTCATCCGGGAAAACGGAAAAGAAATTTCTGACAAAAGCTGGCTACCCGGTAGTTACCTGAATCTTTTGCTTATTTACACCAATTTAACTGCTTTTTATGACATTTTAATCAATTTTAGTTAAAACCTTGTGGAATGAAATTTCATTTCTTACCTGACCGGTACAGATGCACCTTTCCGTTATTTCGCTAGAATAGATATGGCAGGACTCACCAGTAGAATGTGTTTTTTGATTATTGCTTGAAAAATAAATTTTTTGGATTTCCGAAAAAAATATGTTTTAAAAGGCCACCGGGTAAATAATCAGTTGTAGCAAAACCGGTTTTCCCGGTTGCCTAGTTTTCCGGTGAAGTGAAAAAGTCAATTTTGACACCTTGCAGTAACCATTAATTAGCACGTTTTGCTATAAAATCACTTAGATAAGCTCTGAAAGCTACGTAGGAAGGAACAAATTTGACCTAGAGAGGTTTTTGCACAAAAAGGGGCTTTCCCGGTACTCCGGTTTTTCCGGGACCGGTGAAAATGAAGCTGGCTACCCGTCAGTTACCCGAATCTATTGCTTAATTTCACCCAATAAACATAGAAGTATTGCTTCTGTTTCGTTCCGGAAAGAAAACCGGTACATTTAAATAATTTTTTTTGCATGACCGGAATAGGTGTGACGCTCCGTTATTTTTCAACCCCCAGACCGGTAAAAGTACTCATTTTTCAGTTTTTTGCTAGTTTTGCAGCTATTCCACATATTTCGGTTCCGAAAAAGACATTCACATCCGAGTCTTTGGCAATCGGACTTATTTTCACCAAAACGCGATGTCCCGGTACTACATTCATCTGGGAAAACGGAAAAGAAATTTCTGACAAAAGCTGGCTACCCGGTAGTTACCTGAATCTTTTGCTTATTTACACCAATTTAACTGCTTTTTATGACATTTTAATCAATTTTAGTTAAAACCTTGTGGAATGAAATTTCATTTCTTACCTGACCGGTACAGATGCACCTTTCCGTTATTTCGCTAGAATAGATATGGCAGGACTCACCAGTAGAATGTGTTTTTTGATTATTGCTCGAAAAATAAATTTTTTGGATTTCCGAAAAAAATATGTTTTAAAAGGCCACCGGGTAAATAATCAGTTGTAGCAAAACCGGTTTTCCCGGTTGCCTAGTTTTCCGGTGAAGTGAAAAAGTCAATTTTGACACCTTGCAGTAACCATTAATTAGCACGTTTTGCTATAAAATCACTTAGATAAGCTCTGAAAGCTACGTAGGAAGGAACAAATTTGACCTAGAGAGGTTTTTGCACAAAAAGGGGCTTTCCCGGTACTCCGGTTTTTCCGGGACCGGTGAAAATGAAGCTGGCTACCCGTCAGTTACCCGAATCTATTGCTTAATTTCACCCAATAAACATAGAAGTATTGCTTCTGTTTCGTTCCGGAAAGAAAACCGGTACATTTAAATAATTTTTTTTGCATGACCGGAATAGGTGTGACGCTCCGTTATTTTTCAACCCCCAGACCGGTAAAAGTACTAATTTTTCAGTTTTTTGCTAGTTTTGCAGCTATTCCACATATTTCGGTTCCGAAAAAGACATTCACATCCGAGTCTTTGGCAATCTGACTTATTTTCACCAAAACGCGATGTCCCGGTACTACATTCATCCGGGAAAACGGAAAAGAAATTTCTGACAAAAGCTGGCTACCCGGCAGTTACCTGAATCTTTTGCTTATTTACACCAATTTAACTGCTTTTTATGACATTTTAATCAATTTTAGTTAAAACCTTGTGGAATGAAATTTCATTTCTTACCTGACCGGTACAGATGCACCTTTCCGTTATTTTGCTAGAATAGATATGGCAGGAGTCACCAGTAGAATGTGTTTTTTGATTATTGCTCGAAAAATAAATTTTTTGGATTTCCGAAAAAAATATGTTTTAAAAGGCCACCGGGTAAATAATCAGTTGTAGCAAAACCGGTTTTCCCGGTTGCCTAGTTTTCCGGTGAAGTGAAAAAGTCAATTTTGACACCTTGCAGTAACCATTAATTAGCTCGTTTTGCTATAAAATCACTTAGATAAGCTCTGAAAGCTACGTAGGAAGGAACAAATTTGACCTAGAGAGGTTTTTGCACAAAAAGGGGCTTTCCCGGTACTCCGGTTTTTCCGGGACCGGTGAAAATGAAGCTGGCTACCCGTCAGTTACCCGAATCTATTGCTTAATTTCACCCAATAAACATAGAATTATTGCTTCTGTTTCGTTCCGGAAAGAAAACCGGTACATTTAAATAATTTTTTTTGCATGACCGGAATAGGTGTGACGCTCCGTTATTTTTCAACCCCCAGACCGGTAAAAGTACTCATTTTTCAGTTTTTTGCTAGTTTTGCAGCTATTCCACATATTTCGGTTCCGAAAAAGACATTCACATCCGAGTCTTTGGCAATCGGACTTATTTTCACCAAAACGCGATGTCCCGGTACTACATTCATCTGGGAAAACGGAAAAGAAATTTCTGACAAAAGCTGGCTACCCGGTAGTTACCTGAATCTTTTGCTTATTTACACCAATTTAACTGCTTTTTATGACATTTTAATCAATTTTAGTTAAAACCTTGTGGAATGAAATTTCATTTCTTACCTGACCGGTACAGATGCACCTTTCCGTTATTTCGCTAGAATAGATATGGCAGGAGTCACCAGTAGAATGTGTTTTTTGATTATTGCCCCGAAAATTAAATTTTTTGGATTTCCGAAAAAAATATGTTTTAAAAGGCCACCGGGTAAATAATCAGTTGTAGCAAAACCGGTTTTCCCGGTTGCCTAGTTTTCCGGTGAAGTGAAAAAGTCAATTTTGACACCTTGCAGTAACCATTAATTAGCTCGTTTTGCTATAAAATCACTTAGATAAGCTCTGAAAGCTACGTAGGAAGGAACAAATTTGACCTAGAGAGGTTTTTGCACAAAAATGGTATTTCCCGGTACTCCGGTTTTTCCGGGACCGGTGAAAATGAAGCTGGCTACCCGTCAGTTACCCGAATCTATTGCTTAATTTCACCCAATAAACGTAGAAGTATTGCTTCTGTTTCGTTCCGGAAAGAAAACCGGTACATTTAAATAATTTTTTTTGCATGACCGGAATAGGTGTGACGCTCCGTTATTTTTCAACCCCCAGACCGGTAAAAGTACTCATTTTTCAGTTTTTTGCTAGTTTTGCAGCTATTCCACATTTTTCGGTTCCGAAAAAGACATTCACATCCGAGTCTTTGGCAATCGGACTTATTTTCACCAAAACGCGATGTCCCGGTACTACATTCATCCGGGAAAACGGAAAAGAAATTTCTGACAAAAGCTGGCTACCCGGTAGTTACCTGAATCTTTTGCTTATTTACACCAATTTAACTGCTTTTTATGACATTTTAATCAATTTTAGTTAAAACCTTGTGGAATGAAATTTCATTTCTTACCTGACCGGTACAGATGCACCTTTCCGTTATTTCGCTAGAATAGATATGGCAGGACTCACCAGTAGAATGCGTTTTTTGATTATTGCTCGAAAAATAAATTTTTTGGATTTCCGAAAAAAATATGTTTTAAAAGGCCACCGGGTAAATAATCAGTTGTAGCAAAACCGGTTTTCCCGGTTGCCTAGTTTTCCGGTGAAGTGAAAAAGTCAATTTTGACACCTTGCAGTAACCATTAATTAGCTCGTTTTGCTATAAAATCACTTAGATAAGCTCTGAAAGCTACGTAGGAAGGAACAAATTTGACCTAGAGAGGTTTTTGCACAAAAAGGGGCTTTCCCGGTACTCCGGTTTTTCCGGGACCGGTGAAAATGAAGCTGGCTACCCGTCAGTTACCCGAATCTATTGCTTAATTTCACCCAATAAACATAGAATTATTGCTTCTGTTTCGTTCCGGAAAGAAAACCGGTGCATTTAAATAATTTTTTTTGCATGACCGGAATAGGTGTGACGCTCCGTTATTTTTCATCCCCCAGACCGGTAAAAGTACTCATTTTTCAGTTTTTTGCTAGTTTTGCAGCTATTCCACATATTTCGGTTCCGAAAAAGACATTCACATCCGAGTCTTTAGCAATCGGACTTATTTTCACCAAAACGCGATGTCCCGGTACTACATTCATCTGGGAAAACGGAAAAGAAATTTCTGACAAAAGCTGGCTACCCGGCAGTTACCTGAATCTTTTGCTTATTTACACCAATTTAACTGCTTTTTATGACATTTTAATCAATTTTAGTTAAAACCTTGTGGAATGAAATTTCATTTCTTACCTGACCGGTACAGATGCACCTTTTCGTTATTTCGCTAGAATAGATATGGCAGGAGTCACCAGTAGAATGCGTTTTTTGATTATTGCTCGAAAAATAAATTTTTTGGATTTCCGAAAAAAATATGTTTTAAAAGGCCACCGGGTAAATAATCAGTTGTAGCAAAACCGGTTTTCCCGGTTGCCTAGTTTTCCGGTGAAGTGAAAAAGTCAATTTTGACACCTTGCAGTAACCATTAATTAGCTCGTTTTGCTATAAAATCACTTAGATAAGCTCTGAAAGCTACGTAGGAAGGAACAAATTTGACCTAGAGAGGTTTTTGCACAAAAATGGTCTTTCCCGGTACTCCGGTTTTTCCGGGACCGGTGAAAATGAAGCTGGCTACCCGTCAGTTACCCGAATCTATTGCTTAATTTCACCCAATAAACGTAGAAGTATTGCTTCTGTTTCGTTCCGGAAAGAAAACCGGTACATTTAAATAATTTTTTTTGCATGACCGGAATAGGCGTGACGCTCCGTTATTTTTCAACCCCCAGACCGGTAAAAGTACTCATTTTTCAGTTTTTTGCTAGTTTTGCAGCTATTCCACATATTTCGGTTCCGAAAAAGACATTCACATCCGAGTCTTTAGCAATCGGACTTATTTTCACCAAAACGCGATGTCCCGGTACTACATTCATCCGGGAAAACGGAAAAGAAATTTCTGACAAAAGCTGGCTACCCGGCAGTTACCTGAATCTTTTGCTTATTTACACCAATTTAACTGCTTTTTATGACATTTTAATCAATTTTAGTTAAAACCTTGTGGAATGAAATTTCATTTCTTACCTGACCGGTACAGATGCACCTTTCCCTTATTTCGCTAAAATAGATATGGCAGGAGTCACCAGTGGAATGTGTTTTTTGATAATTGCTCGAAAAATAAATTTTTTGGATTTCCGAAAAAAATATGTTTTAAAAGGCCACCGGGTAAATAATCAGTTGTAGCAAAACCGGTTTTCCCCGTTGCCTAGTTTTCCGGTGAAGTGAAAAAGTCAATTTTGACACCTTGCAGTAACCATTAAAATAGCTCATTTTACTATAAAATCACTTAGATAAGCTCTGAAAGCTGCGTAGGAAGGAACAAATTTGACCTAGAGAGGTTTTTGCACAAAAAGGGGCTTTCCCGGTATTACGGTGGACAGAGATTTATGGGGGGGGGGATACATGCTCTCCAATGCCACCACAGGATGTCACATATTTTCATTTTTTTTATTGTAGTATAGCCTATTGATTTCCCCTTCTTTAATATTTTTCATTGCTTGAGCATATTCAGGTAGCTGACAGGTAGCTGCCAGGTAGCCAGGTCAGGTAGCTAACTTTACCACATTTCAGGTAGCTGCCGGGTAACTGCCAGGTAGCCAGTTCGGGTAGCCAATTTTACAAAAATTTCGGGTAGCTATCGGGTAGCTGTCGGGTAGCCAGGCTCGGGTAGCCAACTTTACCTATCTCTCTGAAATTGTTCTTTTGGTCCTGCTTCGTGGGCCTTCAGTCAGCTGGCTCATTTAATATGTGTGACGTAAGGCTGGGGAGCCTCAAGCCAGCCAGTCAAGAGTGACCACTGGCCAGTCATGCATGCCACTGAATACCGGAGAAATTGTAGTTATGCACAATGCATAGACTTGTCAGTGGTTTTGGGTTGTATTATGGGTAAAGAAACTTACACAAATTTTATTAATTGAAATGTTTCGTTACACTAATACAAACCAAAACCACCCACAATACCACCCTGCCTCCCTCCATCTCGATCTTATTCTGTCTGGATCAAAATAGGGCCCTTGGGCAAGTGTAAAATACCTATGATATAAATTCATTATTTTTTTAACATGATGTCTGAAGATAAAAAATGTATGATAACAATATATTGCACTGCTTTGGATGAAAAAATTAATAGACCTGTGGCTCACCTTCTGGTCATATCAGGCATGACATTAGGTGATCATTGATCTCTTATGGTCATGCACTGTAAAGTGCTGCCATCTCTTGGAACATATTAATTGGTAGGTCCGAGATTTTGAGACATCCTTGCTTTAATTATATCTTGTCAATTGAACAAACAGTTGTAGGCATGTCTGGTTCACATGCATACGTTCCATGCAATGCTCCAGACTTATATTAATAACCCTTCACTGAGACTGTCTTCAGCATGCCACATTGCCATTTGTTTACCTTTTGCCCAGCATGACGTGGGCAGCTTGCCAATGGCTCACAAGAGGTCGCTTATAATTGTGCCATCTTTTTGGGCAAAAATCGGAAATTGATATTAACTTTTCTGGACTTAATTTAGCACAAATACACAAGTGGCTCTGTCAATGCATATAAAAAAGGAAGTCTGATTCGAATATCAAATAAAAATAGTGCATGATTGTGGCCCTTTAATATCACTATAGATACACCTTGGTCCACATTGCACACAAGACGGAGGTTCACCCAACTGATCTGACTCAGGTGCAAATGACTTTCACTGAAGAACATATCAGCCTTACTAAATATATTTGTGTCCTCTCTTCATGCAAATTTCAATGATGCCGTCACAAAACAAAACAAAACTTGTGCAAATTAGTGCCGTTCACCTCAGACCAATCTAATTAGTTTTGGCTGTAACTGGGACGATTTTAGAAAATTGTAAAGTCACACAAATGATATGTGAAACTGTACCAAGAAAAATGCAAGTTGTGCACAAAAAAAGGTATCTTGTAATTGTATTTAGTATATAATAATAAATGTTGTTGATATTTTATTAAAAGTTTTAACGCCAAAGAGTTGGATAATGTACCAAATCTAATTAATTGTAAATTTAAAAAGTTGTTTTGATGTGTGAAGTTTCGAATGATCAGTCAAAAACGAAACAGTCATCAATTTAGCTACTCATTATAATAAGGTGCTTTCAAGTACAGAATATTTGTCAATGCTACTTATTGGGAGTTAAATTTTTAGGCACTATATGGCATGTTGGCAGGTAAACTATTGGAGAGCAGGTGTTATACAATTACGATGAATTGTGTCTTTTGTATGAGAATATAATTTATAGAATGCTGAATTAATTTTTGTAGGGACCATCTCAGATCTGTGTTATAAGCTCCAAATGAGGAAAGATTTTACAGTGGAGGTCCCTAACTAAAGGGGCAAAAAGAATCAGCCAAGTGATATTTGTCATCAATTTATGTGTACTGCAGTGGTGGAGCTTCTTGAGTTTCTGGAGGGGGCCACTAGGAAGTTGGCCTTGCAGATATACTTTCCCTATAGCAGGAGTACCCTCCAAATTTACCTTCAATATTAGGAAGGTACTCATGCTACAGCAAAGGTAACTGTGACTACAATTTACAAATCAAGTATATATTTGCCCCTCTTTATGCTCAGTAGCTCCATCACTGCATGACCTTGGGAGCCACTCAACCATGACTGTCATGGTTGAGTGATTGGGGACCATACCCAAAGCACACCTGGAGCATAATATTATCCCATAGAGATTTCCTTAAAAAAATCATATAGCCTAAGTGTATAAAGATTTGAGATGATATAAGACAAGTGATAAAAGAAAACACTGTATGAGAACATTAGATATTCAACTTCTCACAAACTGGCCAGTCTAAAAGTGTAATAATCCAAATATTATGCAAGCCACAATTAGTTTGTTGTAATGGAAATAGAAATGTCATGTTCATGACAAAGAATATAAAAGGGCTTCTCATTGCTTGGTTTGCTGTCTATGTTATAGTCCTTGTCATACTTACGTGGAATCTCAAGTTCTTTTCTATGCTCTTGAACTGTGATGTCAGAGATGACTCTATTCTAGCATTGCAATATATGTAAATTAACTACAAGCTGTGATGTCATTTCAAACTGGGTCAGATTCCCCAGCTTCTAGCCAATGTTGATCCTCCTGAACTGAGCGTCACAGTTTCAACACAGTGTCAGAGTAAGAGTTTTATCAGGGATAGCCCCTACAACTACGTCATCACAGCTTGATAGCCAATGGGCTGACAGTAAACTACGCATCACAGTTCAAACACTGATATATTGAAGGAAGCATTACATTTGTGATCCCAATGATTTATCACAGCAATCACAAGTCTAATCCTACCAAATGGCAGCTTTGTGAGCATTCACAGTAGACAACTGTTATAATCCCCACAGAGTTGTTTGATTAATCTACAAATTTGCTAACTTACAACTTTAAACTTTGATGGAAGTTGGTATAAACAGAAGGCTTTGACAATTTGTTAGTAAACACATGGGTTACGTTATGTATATTTGTTCTGGCAGCCCATTGGCTGAGAGGCTGTGATGTCAAACTTGCATGGGTTTTCCCGACCAAATTTTCACTCTGACACTGAGTTGAAACTGTGATGCTCAGTTTGGTGGATTGGCATTGGTTAGAAGCTGGGGAATCTGACCCGGTTTAAAATGACATCACAGCTTGTAGTTAATTTACATATATTGCAATGCTAGAATAGAGTCATCTCTGACATCACAGTTCAATAGCATAGAAAAAAAACTTGAGATTCCACGTAAGTATGACAAGGACTGTAATAACATCTGTAATTAGGCATGCCTTATCATGAGGTAACATGTATTAGGTTTGTTAAATCACACTCTCACAGTGGTACATTGAAGGTGTAGATGTAACTTACACATACATAAAACATTATTTGAATATTTGGAAAATAAAATATGTGTTTGAAGAAACCTCAGGTCCCTACAATTCTTTTTTTAAAGAATTTCTTGTTTAAGTTCATAATTACTACAGATAGTAAGTAATGAGAAAATGGGATTATTTGGGAATACACTTTTAGTATTTAAAGCATAGAACTACTGCCAGTACAGTCACTATAGATGTATAGATAAAAGCATGGAATGGTCTTGTTTCGATAGATATAAAATTTATTGAAGATGTACACATTTGTTTACGGCCTAAACATTTACTTTTTGTATGCAATTTTAAATTTGCTCTAAGCGGGAATTTTGTATGCACATTAGTTGTTGAGATTTTTGTTAAAGTTGTCAACATTTAGTTGTTTAGGCATTACACACTTGGTTGTTTAGACTATTCGCCTAATTGTTAAGGTATTGTTTAGCGTACTAAACAAATAAAATGCTAAAACTAAATGTTTTTTGTCATAATTGTTCAGGTTGTACCTGCGTAGTCGCTTACGCAGCTTGTTTAATTTTGCAAAACAAAGTGTTTATTAAAAAAAAGCTAAATGCCAATGAACACTCTAAAATCGGGAATTTTGAATGTTTAGGTTTTGTTTAAGTTCACAACATTTCCAATTAGAGTGTGGAAGCCATGAAATCAAGCCCAGTTTAAAATGACATCACAGCTTGTAGTTAATTTACATTAAATTGCAATGCTAGAGAATAAAGTCATCTCTGACATCACAATGGTTCAATGGCATAGAAAATAAATGTGACGAGGACTGCAAAATCTCTGGTGACACTCCCTAAATGCCTTCACATTCTTCCCAGCACCTTTTTTATTGCTTTGAAATCTAAGCGCCTCCGATGAAAATTGATAACGTTACCTTCAAGCCAGGAGAGTTGGCTCCACATTCTTTGTTAATTTCCTCAAGCATTTTTTCCTGGTATTCAGGAGCCCAACACAAATAAAAGATGCACCATAAAAGCTGGGTACCTGAGCAAGGTGAACGAAAATTTAGACACAATAAATTGGGACACATGCAGCAAACATGTACAATAACATATTTATAACCAATTTTTGCAAAATGGAGGGACACTAATTTTTAAAATGAACATCCGGCATTACATAGGACTTCATATCACTGATTCAAGAATGATAGAGCAATAAGTGTTTAACAATCCTTCCCACAAAGGCATGCACACTGTACCAGTCTTTGCAAAGATCCAAAATGCCATGACGGACATTCAGTGGTGCAGGTTGGTAAATTTTGCAGGACCGAAATGATTTCTGCTAGACCAAATTTATAAGCGGAATTGTCTTGATAAATTTTCAATTTCCAATTTTACAAATGTGTGACAACCGCCAGGGCCTATCCATGCATTATATAACTGTTTTAACGAAGTAAATAAAAGTCAACAAGTGTCATAAATGTATATTGTCCATATATTCCTAATGCCCTGTAAAATTTGGATTCTGAGTCAGCTTAAATGATTGAGTGAGATGGTTGCACAATTCCTTTGAGCTATCATAGCTTGCTGTTTTAAGTTATAACAACAAAAAGATTATCATAACTCAAAACATCAAGCCATGTTAGCTCAAACAAATTGTGCAACCATCTCACTGATATCATTTGAGCTGACTCAGAATTTCAAATTTTACAGTGTGGGCTTGTCTGCTGTGTTAATTTCATTCAATACCAATAAACTTTTTGAGCATCGCTTACTCCTTTCCCTTATGAAAAAATGTCAACTGTAAATGACTGTGGCTTGTGCATGCAGTTAGTTGACTGACCTGGTGTCTTTATTATGTGAAATGGAACAAAGTGGTTGATTTATTTGAAATATCAATTTATTTTCTGATGCATCCAGCTGCTTAAATTTTTGTAATAGGACCATTATTAAGGAATCTGCTGCCAAAACCCGTCATGAATCTGCATTTTAGGCACTTTTACCGCAACTGCTAGCCCGCAATTCACATGCAACGTAATGGCGGACGCTGTGGAATTGTGGGCTTGTTGCTCGCATAATAAAACGATTTTAGCCTGATATTTCTTTTATTTGACTCTATAATCCATCGGACATGCAGACCGGGAGCTCAGGAAGGTTTGTCGGACTTTTTAATAAACTGTCGGACAGGTCCGTCGGACCGGCAATCTTCGCAAAGACTGCACTGTACTGAAAAAAAAAGGCTGATTGCCACGTTGTTGTTGTTGTTTTTTTTTGCACATGATTTTTTGCCATAATTTTGCAGCCTCTGAGCGTTAAGATAAAATGGTTGTGTAATGATTGAGAAACACATTTTCTCAATTAAGTCACTTGATGAAGTATGCCCTCATGGTGAAATTGGTCATATCCATTGGAATTGTCGCCAATTTTTTAAAGTTGCTTGTTCAGGCTGCAATCAGGCAGGAATAATGCCACTGAGCTACAAACACGCAAATTCAGGGTCGATATAGGTATGCAGGCCCATAATTCAGCTAAATGACATAAAAATCAGAGATGGAAACTCTAGAGATATGCAGCTTTATTTAAGGAGGGACTTATTTTTGTTGAACTGTTTAGATAGATAGAAAGATAGATATAGATGGATAGACGGTTAGATGGCTAGATAGATAGATAGATAGATAGATAGATAGAAATCTACTCACCGACAGTTTCTGTTGCATCGGGCATGAATACCATCGTAGTGTCTGTCAACATTCGGTCGGTGAATCCGGGATCTTTTGCAAATTCAATGATGCAGTCATCAAGATAATCCCTGACGTTGCTTGGGTCAAGGGAAGCTCGATGAGACTGAAAGTATTCAAGAATATTTATTTTCATTCAATTCCCTCCTTCTTTTATTGTGCCACCCTGGTATGCTCATACAATGGGGGCCCATGCAAGATGTCAAAAAAAATATAAAAAATTAAAGAAAAGAGCAAAATTTTGCTATCAGGTTCATGATTTTGTCTTGCAACGACACTACTGAGAGGACAGAACCCTCTCATGTGGAGGCCCCCAACCTAATAAATTAACAATTTGCAAAATTAGGCCTGTAGTATTTTAATTTTAATTAGAAATAATGCTGACGGTAGGGATGTAGGGGCCCATTGACTGATTTTGCCACGGGGCCCGACATGCCGCCAGTCCATCCCTGACTCCGACTCCGACTCCACCTGAAAACCTAAGTTCAACTCCGACTCCACCTCCATCTCAAAACCTCCGACTCACCGACTCCGACTCCGACGCCCTGGTGAAAATACAATTTCCTGTTCACTTTTTCAGTCCTTCAGGCACTAATAGCCAAAATTATATGCTGGTGGCAGGAATTTTTTCCTTTTTTAAAAATTTGGAATGGCGTGACGTTGCCACACCAATGAAGGGCTCCCCGACGAAATTTTCCGTTTCCATCAGCGGGCAGTTCAAGAATTCAATAAATTAGTTCAAAACGACTTACATTGATATGTCCTTGGAGGATGTTTCGTATTATAGAAGCACATGCAGTGCTTCGCTTGAAGGTACTTCTCTTGATCAAACGTATCAGCCACCATGGTAGCAAATCAACCAATACAACAAAGACGAACAATTCATCAAAGAATATCTTCTGGTAGTTGTTGATCCTGTCAATAAGATCGAGAAGTTCTGGGTCATCATATTCATAGCTCTGCCCTGAAACCATCCTCATGAGAACTGAAGTCGTTCCTTTCATGAAAAGTTCTTCGAGTTCTTGGTTTGCGTACGGTTTCCCTTTCCTGGCTTCGAAAGCAGCGCTGAAGCAGTCCAATTGGTGGAGGATATGTTCTTCCGATTTCTGCGTTCTAAATCCGTGATTTCGCAAACTGCTCATAATGAAGCTTTTCAATTTGCTCCATCTCTCGCTGTATTTGGTTTGCGTTACAATTTCTGGATCAAAGTAGCAAAAAGGAGGTTGATACATAATGGCAACAGTGATGGATGCAGACGCAATAATGTTTTCCTTGTCAGTGGTCAGAAGGGGGATGCGCATGTGCGGTATAGATATATAAAGTTGGCAATCCGGGGGAAAGTTGGTGACCTATTCTAACCAATTTAATGGCAGAAAGACCAACTTTCCTCACTGACACAGGCGGCAGCTTTGCAAAGTAACCTGTGTCAGGGATTTCTTCCATTAAGTGGGATAAAATAGCTCTTGCCAATTAACCCCCCCCCCCCGGATTGTCAACTTCACCCCGTTCTACGGTACCCAGCCCAATGCAAGGAAGGCAATTCAATGTTTCATCAATATTATACAGTTATCGCACAGCACCGAGTGCAATATCAGTTTTTATGGCACCGAGGTGACTAATATTGCACGAGGGCGCAGCCCGAGTGCAATATTAGTCACCGAGGTGCCATAAAAACTGATATTGCACGAGGTGATGTGCAATAACTGTTATATCATATGGTTTTTTTTTTGGGAAATGCTAAGAAAAGGGCCGGAATTCTGATGTCAAAACTCTTTTTGTGTTTCTTTGACCTGCATGTTTGAAATGTATAGGGCCTATCAATGACTATTTCACTCACAAAAAATGTTTCACACTTTTGGCATCCATAGAAGGTATATTTGATGATTGGTCTTCTTAAATTTTTTTTCTCAAACTTTGTGGCAGACTTAAGACCTCTAAATTCAACAAAGTCACTGAAAAATGGGAGAAAAAAAAAGTTTTTCGGCCACTTAATGCTTTATTCTGATTAAACAAATAACATACACAGTACTAAAAGTTGATATCTACTTAGCCCTTTAATATACGCATCTTTTGGCCACCACAATCATTTTTCTATCTATTTCCATTGCTGTGCAGTGACTTTCTTTAAATATATTTAAAACCAACAAACGAAATTGTTGCTGCTGCAATACACTATTTGTTGTTTCTTTTGAACCACATATTTAAAATGCATCTCACGAGAAATGGATGAATATTTCACTCACCAAAAAAAATTTCACACTATCGGAATCCAAAAACGATGTACTTGATGATAGATTTAATTTTCGATTTTTTTGAAAAACTTTATAGCAGACTTTTGACGTCTAAACACAATAAAATCACCAAAAAATCGGCAAAAATGCTGTTTTTCGGCCACTTAATGCTTTATTCTGATAAAAAAAATTACATAAGCAGTACAAAAAGTTGATATTCGATTAGCCCTTTAATGGACGCATCTTTTGCCGCAAAAAACAGCTTTCTAACTGCCTCCGTTGCTGTACAGTGCACTTTTTACTAAAATTGGAAAACACAAATTGTTTGTCAATCTGTGGCTGCAGCAGCATTGAAACGTGGTGCTTCCTCTCAGGTCCGTCCAATCTCTTACATGTTAAATTGAGCGTGCAATATGTTTGGCCAATCTCGAACACATCACCTCGAGAATAGACACCCTGAAAAGGAAAGCTCTTGACCGCTACAAAGATTCCCCTCTTCTAGTAGATCTATACAATGCCAATAGGGCTATTAGAGCTCTCCCATACCCGGTCTCCTATCCCCATTCCCACTATCCTACAACCTAAAACAACAAAAAATAACCTGCCTTAGGCACCCAGTACGGTAGTCAAACCACTGTGGTAATAACGTGCACCTACTGCCCCTCAAGGTCAAAACATAAGAAAACACATAAACTCTCTTCCAATAAACAAACTAATCACATACAAAATCTGACCAACCACCAACATAAAAACACACACAGTCTGGTCTTCAAGCCACTGTGATTATTGCAATTACTCCTACTGTTTCATCATATACATGTTTTTCTTTTCAGATCCCCTCAATTCTATACCCTTATACTTATTACACTTACAGTACAAAAAATTGACGCGATCCGAACCCAGTACGGTAGTCAAACCACTGGTGTAATAACTGGCACATCCCTCTGCCAGCACAGGGTCAAAACATAAACCACCATCTTCTCAAAACACAACACTACACCATCCACTTAAAGGTATCAAAGGAGGGTGCTTAAAAGCCTTTTAAAGCTCATCCTCTGGAGACTCCTATCAATCACTAACCCAAAACCAAACACTACACCATCCACTTAAAGGTATCAAAGGAGGGTGTTGGTTTTAAAGCCCATCCTCTGGAGACTCCTATCATTCACTAAACCAAACATAAAAACTCTCCCATAAATCCTGTAGTTTCAAACATCCACCCCGGCGTTCTTCCTCTTCTAGGTTAAAATCAATCTTCCACCCTGCGACGCTGACAAGACCACTAAACAATTGTAATCTTTTCCAGATCCTCCCGGACAACACACGGATGCCTTCCCAGGCCTTCTCACCCTCCTGACCCTTACCCACCTCCACTCCACTCCGACATAACATTTCCTGGATTGCCACAGCTCCCTCTCTCGAGGAAGGGCCATCCCATCAAAATATTCCAAAAGCTTGTAGGGCGAAAAATCGCCAATCAAGCTTGGGCCTTCGGCCCTAAATTTACACTCTTACTTTACTTGCAATATAATGCACCATCTTCTCAAAACACAACACTACACCATCCACTTAAAGGTATCAAAGGAGGGTGTTGGTTTTAAAGCCCATCCTCTGGAGACTCCTATCATTCACTAACCCAAAACCAAACATAAAAACTCTCCCTTACCACTTTAAACCATCATACCCCACATCCCATACCTAACAAACTCAGGACTTGTGGTCCCTGGAGGGAGTCATATCTATAGATCGTACTAAAACGCATGGATACCTCTTGAATCCACCCACATGTTCCTCTCATCAATTATACTCACCTCCCTACCCTCCCTCTCCATAAAAGCGTTCTTCCTCTTCTAGTTTAAAATCAATTTTCCACCCTGCGACGCTGACAAGACCACTAAACAATTGTAATCTTTTCCAGATCCTCCCAGACAACACATGGATGCCTTCCCAGGCCTTCTCACCCTCCTGACCCTTACCCACCTCCACTCCACTCCGACATAACATTTCCTGGATTGCCACAGCTCCCTCTCTCGAGGAAGGGCCATCCCATCAAAATATTCCAAAAGCTTGTAGGGTGAAAAATCGCCAATCAAGCTTGGGCCTTCGGCCCTAAATTTACACTCTTACTTGCAATATAAATGCGTGCAATATCGTAGAATATTGCACGGCTGTCGGCCAATGAGAAGCGAGTATTTCCGCTAGCCATATGATATATAATTATATCGTGACAGATTGGCTGTCTCTTATTGGTTTAATAATTTAATTTCAGGGTCTTGGAGTGGATTGGAGTTCTTCAATATTGCTCGATCTTGATCAGTTCAAGCTATCAATGGTACATCTGCATAAATCAAACAAAACAGCTATTCTGGAGTAAGCTCAGGGCCGGTCAAAGAGCAAGAGAGCCACATTGAAGGGGAGTGCAGTGCAGCAAGAGGCCCCTTGTAGCCAGGTTTTGATGCAATAGCTACTGCTAATTTATACGCTGATAATACTCTCATTTATTGCAATTCTGATTCAATGATTGATCTTAAAGATATGTTACAAGGTTGTGTTGACAATGTCTCTGAATGGTATCGTAGAAATAATATAGTCATCAACACAGATAAGTCATGTGCTATGGTGGTAAAGTCAAAACGAAATATGTCCAATATGCCGTGAGATATTGTAGTCAATGACTGTCCGATAGAACAAGTTAATGTTTTGAAATATTTAGGTGTAGAAATTGACGAAGCTCTCACGTGGAATAGCCATATTTCTAAACTTTGTAGAAAACTTGCATTTAAAGCTTCTAAATTGGCTCTTCATAAAAGTGTACTTCTAAAGATCTACAATGCAATGATTCAGCCGACTATTGACTATGCAATATCAGTATGGGGAAGCACAAGTCAACACAATTTGAACAAAGTACAAAGATTACAAAATCATTGTGCAAGAATTATTGAAAGTAATTTTGACTACATAAATGTTAGAGGTCTGGACCTTGTTAAGAACATTGGCTGGATGAATGTACGTCAGCGCTTCGTCTATTTTCAGATCTTGTTAATTTTCAAATGTATTCATGGCATGGCGCCAAATAATCTTACAAATAATGTCATATTTGATTTTGAAGTGTCATCAAGAAAAACAAGAAAGCATGACATGAATTTGTATATAGGTATACCCGATAACGAATTTCATCAATGTATGTTGTTTCATAATGGTGCTAGAGAATGGAACCGACTACCAGTTGCATTAAAAGAGTGTACTGACCTTGTTAAGTTTAAAAAGAATGCTAAAGAGTTTTATAAAAAGTGGAACATGAATGTTTATTGTTAAGAGATGATCTATGATTATTGTTGTAATTTTTACTCATTGTTTTACATTATGTCTTGTCTCTTGTTACTGATTAGGTTTTACATTGTTTTTATCGTTCTGTTTATAATTGTTCTTACAAACTGAAGGGCCCGGTTTTAAAACAGCTGTGCTGACCCGGTTTTACCCTTGTAAAATATATTAAAAAAAAAAAAAAAAAAAAAAAAAAACCAGCCATAGTTAGGGGCCATGCTGCAAGCCAATTATCCCAAATGGGACCCCTCGGAGTACAGATAATAGCAGAGCTAGCTGCTTGATCTCTCTGTGGTTCGATGCTGTAAGCCAGGGCTGAAGTTCTTGAGGGCAGAGAGAGAGGAGCGGTTGAGATCAACAGGATGTCCTAAATTCTGCGACACTTTATCATTGTTAAAAAGATAAGTACTTACCATGTCTCTGGGTATCCAAAGCAATCATCTTATTAGTAGAGAATTGGGTATTAAGTAATTGAATTAATTATAGACTCAGACTAGTTGGGTTAATAGAGTAGATTATTGAGTTTAAGTTAATTAAGGTTGTAGGCTGACTTTGATTGCATGACAAAGACAATATTCAACATGGTTAATTGGTTAACTGTGTATTTGTGAATTTAAGAACAATGACCAGGTTCCCTCCTGGCTGTGATTACATCTGTAATTGGTATTTGTTATCATCTGATATTAACCGTTATTGATTGTTATGATTTATTGTTGTCATTAAAACCTTTTATTCTTAACTGTTGAAAAGCGTTGTGGTCCTCATTTCGTAAGTGCTTGATCTATTGGGTGCTGTTGATATCGGTTTCATCAGACCACACGAACGATCGTGGTCCTCATTTTCACTGCCAAGCTAAATATATGCTTTTTCCCCAGGAGTCTCGGCCTGACCAGCAGAGGGCAACAATATATATATATATATATATATATATATTGAGGGAGAATAAACATAGCGTATAACACCTTTAGAAGATTACAATTACACCATAAATTCGATGTGTTTACTAAATAGCATACAGTATCAGAAGAAAGTTTAGGCCGTGTTTATTTTTTGTCAATATAATGGAAAATAGGAGATCAGCTGAAAAATTTCTGCATGGATTTTCTTACTTATGCATCAAGGAAGTTCTATAGCGAAGACTTGATCTATTTTTATCACTTGCTTGTTAAATACATATCAAAAAGCACTGTTACATTGTATAGGTGATATGTGTAGAAAATTTCATTGCTGCATATGCAATAGTGGGCAAGTTTTGGCTCCAATATGAAAAAAATTATTATGACCGCCGCCAGCGCTGGCGCGGTCATTTTGCTTTTACCCCCGTATTGTACCATTTAACTCACATTTTTGGGGATGGATAGAACAAGTTACACTCAATGTACAATCATGAAAGTTGCTATATAAACATAACTTTACATTCTTTACTCAACCCCTGAAAACCAGAATGATCCAAGGGGTCTTTCATACCTTTCTGAGATTCATGATTTTTCAGTGAAACACCCCACCTTATTGTTATTTTGGCTATCTGAATGTTGTTTTCGTGATTTTTGGCACTGTGCCAGATTAGACCTGCTTGGACCGCTTGACTGCTGGGGGATGCCTCAAAAGCAGCCAAACTCTTATTGATCGCCTTTAGGCTGATCTCTGTTTTTATGCGGTCACATGGCGGGATTTCATGTGTCGGAGGGTGTCGGAGGATTTATGTGGCGGAGTCGTAGACAAAGGTAATCAATGATGGCAGTCAATGATGGCAGTCAATGATGGCAGTCAATGATGGCAATCAATGATGGCAATCAATGATGGCAATCAATGATGGCAATCAATTATGAAGATAGATAGATAGATAGATAGATAGATAGATAGATAAGGTATCTACTAAGGATAAGGGGGCGACCATTTAATATCTCCTAAGAATAAGGGGGCAACCATTTAATATCTACTAAGGTGCTAAGATAACAAAAGTACATGCATGAATGAACCAAGGGGGCAACCATTTAATATCTACTAAGCAATGATGATAGATATAGATAGATAGATACATAGATACATAGATAGGATAAGGAGCGACCATTTAATATCTACTAAGGAGGGGGCGACCATTATTACTAAGAATGTATGAACCAAGGGGGCAACCATTTAATATCTACTAAGCAATGCTGATAGATATACATAGATAGATAGATAGATAGATAGATAGATAGATAGGATAAGGGGGCGACCATTTAATATATACTAAAGAGTGGGCGACCATTATTACTAAAAATAAGGGGGCAACCATTTAATATCTACTAAACCCCCTGCGGACATGGGGACATACCCCCGCGGACATGGGGACATGCCCCCCGGACATGGGGACATGGGGACATGCCCCCGGGGACATGGGGACATGCCCCCGGGGACATGGAGACATGCCCCCGGGGACATGGGGACATGGCTCCGGGGACATGGGGACATGCCCCCGGGGACATGGGGACATGCCCCCGGGGACATGGGGACATGGCCCCCGGGGACATGGGGACATGCCCCCGGGGACATGGGGACATGGCCCCCGGGGACATGGGGACATGCCCCCGGGGACATGGGGACATGCCCCCGGGGACATGGGGACATGCCCCCGCGGACATGGGGACATGCCCCCGCGGACATGGGGACATGCCCCCGCGGACATGGGGACATGCCCCCGCGGACATGGGGACATGCCCCCGCGGACATGGGGACATGCCCCCGCGGACATGGGGACATGCCCCCGCGGACATGGGGACATGCCCCCGCGGACATGGGGACATGCCCCCGCGGACATGGGGACATGCCCCCGCGGACATGGGGACATGCCCCCGGGGCTATGGGGACATACCCCCGGGACATGGGGACATGCCCCAGGGGACATGGGGACATGCCCCAGGGGACATGGGGTCATGCCCCCCGGGGACATGGGGACATGCCCCCGGGGACATGGGGACATGCCCCCGGGGACATGGGGACATGCCCCCGGGGACATGGGGACATGCCCGCGGGGACATGCCCCCAGGGACATGGGGACATACCCCTGGGGACATGCCCGGGGGACATGGGGACATGCCCCCGGGAACATGCCCCGCGGACATGGGGACATGCCCCCGCGGACACGGGGACATGCCCCCGCGGACACGGGGACATGCCCCCGCGGACACGGGGCCATGCCCCCGTGGACACATAACTGAACTGCATCACTGCCTTGCATTACAACACTGCAGTCTGCATTGCAGCTCTGTGTTACTGCACTGCATCACAGAACCTCATTACTGCAATGCATTACAGCACTGCAGCACAACACTTCATTACTGCACTGTATTTCAACAGTGCTTTTTGGCACTGAATAACTGCACTGCATTACAGACCACATCACAGCACTGCTTACAACACTGCATAACTGCACTGCATAACTGCACTGCATAACTGCACTGCATTACTGCATGCTTTGCATCACTCTATTACAGCACTGCATTACAGCAATGCATTACAGCACTGCATTACACTGCATTATTGTACTGCATTACATCACTGCCTCACTGCATTACTTTACAACATAATTACAACAATGAATCATTGTGCTGCATTACAGCAACGTGTTATTGGACTTCTTTCTGTATTCTGCATTAAAGCACTGCACTACAACACTGCATTACAGCACTGTATTACAGCACTATATTACAGCACTGTATTACAGCACTATATTACAGCACTGCATTACAGCACTGCATTACAGCGCTACGTTACAGCACTGCATTAAAGCACTACATTACATTACAGGTCAGGCGGCAGGTCGGTTGGCTTACTTTTCATGACAGTTTACTGACATGAGCGAGTTTATACCAAAGGGTGTTCATATATATATATATCAAAAGGTGTATATATACTGTACCAATGGTTTTACACACCCCTGGGTCCACACACACCCATGGGCGTACACTCACCCATGGGAGTACACACACCCATGGGTTTACACACACCCATGGGCGTACACACACCCATGGGCATACACTGACCGATGGGCATACACACACAGATGGGCATACACATGGGCGTACACACAGATGAGTGTACAGGTGGGCATACCCACACAGCTAGGCGTACAGGTGGGCCTGCACTGACAGATGTGTGTGTACACACAGGTGGCCCTGCAGACACACATGGGCGTCTACACACACATGGGCATCCACACTGGGATGGGCATACAGATGGCCATGCACATACAAATGGGCATGCACACACAGATGGGCGTGCACGCACAGATGGGCTTACACACACTGACGGGCGTGCTGATATGGGCGTATACATGCAGATGGCTGTACATATGGGCATGCGCACACAGATGGCCATATCAATGGGCGTGCACACGAAGGTGGCTGTGCACACACAAATTGGCATACTCACACAGACGGTCGTACTCCCAGCTAGGTGTTAAGGGGGGCGTGCACACTAAGAAGGCATGCACTCACAGATGAGGGTACCAACACAGATGGGCATACACTCGAGAGATGGGCATAGGCCTACAGGTGGGCGTACACATAGATGGGTGTACAGGTGGGCGTGCCCACACAGATAGGCATTCAGGTGGACATGCCCACGCAAATGGGTGCGTACACAGATGGGTGTGTACACACAAATTGGCGCGAACACACAGATGGGCATGCCAGACGAGCTACAGATGGGCGTACACTTGACGATGGCCGTACACAGGCATGCACAATGGATGTACACATATACGCCCCTCGAATAAACCCCCCGTCAAATAGAGGCCCCACTGCGCCATGGACAACAACGAATATATATCTATTTATTATTATTATTATACGACTGAGCTTTTTTAAGCCAGGTCCAAACAAGCTGCACTCAAAACACAAATTGTTATTCATCTTTTATGGATCGACACAGTCACACTTGATTGCACTTGATCAGCAAAAGGCGTCCAGCAGCGCCGGCGGTCATATTATCATCGCTTGCGATTCTAGTTTTTAATATTTTTTCTCAATTTTACAAAAGTACAGAATATCCATTGGTCAGACGATAAAAAAGCCCAACTAGGTCATATAAGCAATATGTGTACCAAACTTAACCGCAAGCGGTTTAAACGCTCGTCTGTTAATGTGAAATCCATCAATGTGTGGCCAATACCTGTACCTAAATTATAACCCTAAGCAATATATTACGTTTACCATGGGCAGTTCAAGAATGAAGAAAGATGGCTGGCAAAATGGCCGCCATCTTGGATTTCTCACATGTTCCTGATCCATATCCACAAGCCAATAAAAGATGTCTTTCAAAATGGCCACAACAAAATGGCAGCCATCTTGAATTTCTTGACATGTTCCCGATCCACACCCATAGCCCCATACCTGTACCAAATTTCATAACTCTAAGTGGAAAACTACCGTCATAAATGGACACTCACGGAGACGTAGCAGAGGGTTTAAGCGACGGCGTTTCTTATATTTCCAGGAAAGGGCAAAGATTTGAGCATGTTCGCCGTCAATTTTGGCTTTACGGCGCAACAGGAACAGCATGCGCCGTTTTAAGAGGTCTTTCTACGCAATTCCTAGAAATTTGACGATGCAGGAAAAAAAGATTCAACCGGTTGAATCTTTGCGAGGAAAGAAGTGGTGAAGCAAGAAGAAGCGTAAAAAGAAATCAGTGCGCGCCGCAGATTTTTAAAGTTGCGACGCACAAAGAAGAGCTTCGACGCAGAAACAGCAGTGTAGCAGAAAGCTCTTGCTTCATGTCACATGTTTCAGACACGCGTCGCGGAAAGTCACATGTTCGACGCACGTGAGAGGGTGCGCGCCGCGTCTTATGGACCCCCAATGCAGCAGACAGAGTGGCGCCTGAGTGCATGCGTTGTTCTATTTTTAGCATCAACCCTTTGTCTGCGTGTCACCCTCTTTCTGCGCAGCGGCTGGGGCAGCAGCAGCGAAGCAGGGGGGGCGAAGGAGGGGAAAAGAGGCGGTCCGCACCCTGCATATATATAGAGGGGGCCAGATTAGAGCACCATACCCACTCAGACCTTCGACCAGAACACACCTAGAATCCACTACACTATCAACTGCTACATTTGCTGCTACTTTTGTTGCTACAATTGTACTTTTGCTGCTACAACATGGGACCAAAGAGGAGAAAGGGCACCGTCGTCACCAGGGCACCAACCAAGCTCAGCACCAGGTCAACACTTCACACTCCTGGGAGCACTCCAGTGACAACTCCAGCTACAACTCCAGCTGCAACTCCTCTCCATGACCCTTCAGATGCTGCAGTGACTGCCTTCTTCACAACAGCCATGGCAGACATCTCTCTACCTGGGCTCTACACCTCCACTACAGCTGGCAGCCAGACGAAGACCACCACTTCAACCAGCAAAGCCACTGTCGTCAGCGAGACCATCTTCGAGGGCCGGCCAGAAGACAGCACAGACGAAGATTCATCTGTTGAATTGTTTCAAGAGGAAGGAGACAAGCCTGCTGTAGACTAGCAGAACATGAATACCTTGCAGGTCGAATTTGCCGCACAGAATTAGTTGCGGCACTTTACACCCTGCCAGAGGAAGGTTAGAGCCATGTCAGATGGTTTAAACACACTGTACCTTTCAGCCAGGGCATCTACTTGCTATTTAGTATCAGATCCGTGATTCTCCTTGCCAATGAAGCAGTATAATCAACCAAATAAGTTCCAAGCGTGAGTCCATGTCCTACGGCCGACAAACATGACAGCCACTTGGTGACCTAATTAGCACAGGGGGGAAAACATCACATGGTCAGTAGGCGTGGCCATAGGAGTGAGTGGCCCAGTTTTTGACCCAGATTTTTGAATGCACGTGGTACAAGTGACAGCTGTTTGTTTACACTGAATTTGTGATGTATTTGGAGAGTGACATTGTCACATTTTATGGCATGATTAGGCTATGTTACCCCTAATTCCCAAGTGAGCTGAAACCTCAACAGTTGACAGCATTTTGTTGCTTAATAAACGGAGATAATGTTGTTTGCTGCCTTCCCACAGGCTATGGGAAGAGTTTGATTGCCTTTGTGCTGCCTCTCCTGCTTGATGTGGTAAGAATTTTTTGCCATGATAATCAGTGTTTATATTGTAAATATATAGGTCTGACAGTGAAGTGATGCAAAATTTAATTTACATATGTTTTCTATAACTTGACATCATGAGTGAAGAAAAAAATATTCATGCATGTCATTGATGACAAAACTTCACTTGCAACTTCTACAATGCTGTAAATGTTTTAACCCCTGTTAAGTACCACATAAAAAGAAAAAAAGGTCATTTTGAAAGGCCTCTTTTAAAATACTACTGACTGACAACAGTGTGCTGTACAACAGGCTAGGGAGGGAGGCTTGAGACTTGCAAAATCCATATGAAATTGGGTGTTGACTTGGCTTCTGGATCACCTAGACAGCTGCCTTTCAGGTCCGTACGCAACAGATCCCAACAGCACTTGAGGTTCTCAGAAATTCATGTAAGTAAGGATATGAAATTGAGCACCTGCAGCGAAATTTTGTAGCCTGCTTGCTATGTCATTTACCAGGCTAGAGTATAGCCTGCTCTTGTTGTGACCATCAGGGAGTAGGCTACTACATTATTGACACTTGAGGTGCACTATTTCAATTCTGCACATTCATGCATTTCGAAGACAGTTCAGCTCAGTCCTGCGGATTCTGCTGAGTGCCTGAAAGAAAGCTGCTCCACTGGCTAGAAGGCAATCCGATACCCATTTTGAGTATTTTTGACTTGAATTTCATCAGTCTGCACCCTCAATGCGTTCACCTGCCTATACAGCAACAATACACAAGAGGGCAGCATCTGCAAGTTCTCTGCCAGTTGCTCCCTTCCTACAAGATACAAGACAGAACGTTTTATTTTCAATCGGTTTTTACAGACATAGAAATAAATATTTGTATAGAAATAAATATAAAAATCATAACAAGGCACAAATATTTAACAACGCAAAATTAAAAATAATTTTAAAACAATTAAAAAAACTCTAAAAGAGTGACTGGGCCTAATGATATATATATACTTCTAGGAAACTGAAGGCTTCTGCATCATAGTAATTCATTATACAACAATTCTGCAGGTAGCACGGGCTTATTGATATATCAATTAAAATCTTACAGTGTGGCCAGTCATCTAAGCTTATAGTTATCTATCTATCTATCTATCTATCTATCTATCTATCTATCTATCTATCTATCTATCTATCTATCTATCTATCTATCTATCTACATATCCATCTATCTATCTACATATCCATCTATCTATCTATCTGCCCTTCTAGTCCATTGTAGTCTATTATGTTCCCTCGAATCTACCGGAAACTTACTAGTATTAGCAAAAAAACTGGAAAATGACAATTTGGAAAACCCACAATATAATGGTGCACATTGAAGAGGGGGAGGGGGACATTTGAAGCTACTCAGTTCTCGTTTAATAATAGTTGCTACAGGAACTTTCAGGCTTTTTCTGAAGGCTCTGCTTCTTTTGGCAAGGTGTTTTACCATTTTGGTATTTTTGCTGTCTGCAGATCTATCGAAGCTCTTCTCTTGAGGGTTGATCTATTACTGAAGTCTGAAGCTGCCACTATATTGCACTTCTCTGCTCACAAAGTTACGTGTACTACTGTTGGAATAATTTGAAGAGAAAGTGTGAAGTCATCTGAAGAAATTGCTCTGTCAGGCCATGCACTTCCCTGTGCTTACAGTTTTTTCAGTGGCGCAAAACAGATTGGGCATTACAGTTTTTTCAGTAGCGCAAAACAGATTGGGTATAAAAATGATGGGTTCGTGGGAGCAACTGAAGGAAACATCAAATTCAATGCCGTCTCCACTATGATACCATCATCTTTTGCAATATACGAGTTCATGGAATACGTGTGGTAACCTTTTGATCTGGATGCAAACGTATCCCCACATGTCATGCAAGTCATGTCTATATAATATCCCATGATGTGTATTCCAGATAGACTACATATTGATAATCATGTAGCAAGCTGATTAATGTAAACTGTTGACCATAGTCACAGTTTATTTTCCTAATCTCAAGGGACATAGCTAACGGCAGCTAGAGACAATCAGATTTAGCATAAAATTTATTAGCATTGTTTTAGCCCTGACACTCTCTCAATATTTAAAGGTGTAGTAACCTCAGTTTCTTCCCTTATAAGACTCTTATAAGCCACTTCATATTTTGGCTAAAGACCAAAGAATCCATGCAACTTGATCTCTACAAATATTTCAACGTGTATCTCCATTGAGTTTAGTGTTCATATTACCAGCATAATACATTTAGTACAAAAAGACTACAGATTACAGAATCGAGGGTTTACTGCCATGCATGTTTTTTTTTTTGGTTCCAAAGTTTCTGCTAGGAGGCTTCATAGCAAGGCCACGCCTCTTGGTCTTGCTGCCTGCCCACATTGCGTGACCTATATTTATTAATAGGCTGTGACCTCAATTAACAGAGCGACAACGGACATGTTGACAGGAGTGAGTGAAGTTTGAAGAAGGTTGAAATGTTTTAATATGAAGTTCCCTGATTTCTCTAGTGACACCCAAGGAACAGAATAGTGCCAAATGAACGCTAACATCTTCAACATTGCAGGCAAGTAAAGTTTGAGGGTGGGTAAAGCACATGAACTTAACAGGCAGTGTAGGAAAGTGCCTGTTTTGATATTGCTGTCATATTTCGTCTTGTGGGTGGCCCAGCTACGGCTAGACTCTCAATCACATGCATATGAATGATTGAGACAAATAGGTTCTTGACTAAGCCTGCTGACAAGCCTTCCAAGTCTGCTGACAAGCCTGCTGCCAAGTCTGCTGACAAGCCTGCTGCCAAGCCTGCTGACAAGCCTGCTGCCAAGTCTTCCAAGGGTCTTCCAGAGCCTACTGCCAAGTCTACTCCAAAGAAGACTCCAAAGAAGACTCCAAAGAAGACTCCAAAGAAGACTCAGACTCCGAAGAAGACTCCGAAGAAAACACAAGAGAGCCAGCCTGTTCTTGCTCTAGATGAAGTGACCATACATGAGGACACCTTCGAGGAGGAAGAAGACTCTGCTGATGAGACCCCTGCAGCTGCTGAAGCCAAGTCCAAGGGCAAGAAGGGCAAAGGGAAGGCCCCCAAGAAAAACATCAGGAACAACCTGGGCATCACATCTGACCAAGAAGACGACCTCATCAACTGGTTCAGAGAGCATCCTGTCCTCTACATGAAGGGCTCCAGAGGATACAAGGGCAACGAGAAGCTGCTGCTGGACACAGAAAAAGCCAAGGAGCTGGGACCCAAGTACACCTCCCAGGACATCTTCAACTGGAGGAAGACAGTCCGCACCCACTACTCCAGACTCGTCAGGCCTGAAGCTTCAGGATCCGGCAGGAAGGAGACTCTGACAGACAGGGACCAGTACATCCTAACCAACTGTCGGTTCCTGAAGGACTCCATCGTCCACAAGCCAGGCAAGGAGCTGTCCGCCATCTCTCAACTGTCTGCCAACCGGCCAGCCTCAGACTCCGGGGACAGCTACAACCCTGAGGATTCCCTGCCAGCTTCCTATGACATGCCGGACCTGCCACCTGAACAGCCAGCAAAGGACAGACCTGACAGCCAGCAGTCCCAAGTCTTCCCTGGAGCGCCAAAGCCTGGAGCCGTTGCCAAGGGAACCAAGAGGAAGGCCCCAACAGATGAAGCCATGCACTCCGCCATGAATGTCATCGCAGGCAGCATGCAAGCCATGTCCTCCGCCAAGAAGATCCTGAAAGGCTCTGGCTGCAAGATGTGCCCCGACCACCAGGAGTTGCAACCCGATCAGGAGTACTGGAGGATGAAGTGCCAGGACCTCTACCACGTCGGATTTCACGCCAGCCCTGAAATCAGAAGGAAAATGGTGAGGGCCATTGCAGAGGCCGCCTTCTACTGGGACAAGGAGAGTGAGATGGAAGAGGCCAGCCGCCAGTCAAGACATCATCAGGAGCAGACCTTCCAGCCTCCTCATCCTCCTCAGCGCCTGCAGATGCCACCTCCTCCTCCTCCTCCTTCTTCGACGTATGTGCCATCCCACCACCAGCAGCACCACCACGCTTCCAGCAGCAGCCATCACTACCACCACCACCAGCCCAGGGAAGGAGGATCCAGGCAGACTCCCAGCTACACCGTGATGCAGCCCAGCCCATCCTCCATGACACTGATGATGGATGCTCATGAGAGCCCCGAGAAGTACGGCTAGCCCCCTGGACCCAGCTTTGGTCAACCGGCCGCCCATCAGCAGCACCAGCCTTCCCCTTCGCCCAGTTGGACTGAGAGTCTCCTTTCTCCACGAAAGTAGAAGACCAGATGTGCAGCAAAGACAACAAAAAACCTTGGCCCTTTTAAGGGCCACCAAATCCTCCCAAAAGGGCAGGCCACGTACACATCTTATGTTGACAAAAAAAAAGAGCTTGTGTTGACCGAAAAGAGCCAAAAAAGAGCAAAAAAAACGTTGACAATCCCCCAAAAAAAAAGTCCCCCAAAACAAAAGTCCGGTCCTGGCCTTCATTAAAAGTAATCACCTTCATAAAAGCAAGGTGCTAGTTCCCCCTTTCTTTGCCCCAAAACATACCAAGTGCAGCACTAGTACAAGTGCTGCATTCTTTGGTATAAACATATTTTTATTGCACTAGTACAAGTGCATGAATTTCTTAATTAAAATGTAATGCACTAGTACAAGTGCTTTGGTTTTAAAACTTGTGTTGGTTGGTTGCACTAGTACAAGTGCATCACTTTGTAATTTCACTTGTCTAGGGCAAGTGGCAGGTAGATAGCTAGATAGATAGCTAGATAGATAGATAGATAGATAGCTTGATAGATGGAACACAATGCTCGTTACATATATACACTGCAGCAAAAGAAAAGCAGTTGTCGTCACTTTGCAGGAATTGGACTTGGATAGATAGATAGATAGCTCGATAGATAGCTCGATAGATAGCTAGATAGATAGATAGATAGATAGCTTGATAGATGGAACACAATGCTCGTTACATATATACACTGCAGCAAAAGAAAAGCAGTTGTCGTCACTTTGCAGGGATTGGACTTGGATAGATAGATATAGATAGATAGATAGATAGATAGATAGATAGATAGATAGATAGATAGATAGCTTGATAGATGGAACACAATGCTCGTTACATATATACACTGCAGCAAAAGAAAAGCAGTTGTCGTCACTTTGCAGGGATTGGACTTGGATAGATAGATAGATAGATAGATAGATAGATAGATAGATAGATAGATAGATAGATAGATGGATGGAGGGATTTATTGATTGATTGATTTTTGGGCTTGTTTTGTCAACATAGGATGTGTACATGGCCAGCTCAATTGGGAGGATTTGGTGGCCCTTAAAAGGGCCTGGGGTTTGTTGTTTTGAATAGATAGTCTGCATCTTCTTCAGATTTTCTCCAACTGCCAAGGGACACTTCCTGCCGGACTGTTGACCCAGTCACGTAGGTAGTCTCGAGCAGCCTTGGCATCTCTGGAGGCATTTCCGTGTCGAAGTGGTTCTCCTAGGTCTCCTAATTGACGGTCTCCCCTCCAAACTCCTTCAGTGACGTCATGTGTCTGTGGATCTTCTCTGTCCATCACTTCATTGTCACGGGCATGGTGGACGCCTACTCTGTCTCGCAGAATGTTGTGTAGAACACAAGCAGCCATTGTGATGTATGTCACTCTTGTAGGTCGTTGGGGCATGGTGGTCAGGAAGCATCTGAACCTGTGTGACAGCAGACCGAAAGCATTCTCCACCACTCTCCTGGCTCTTGAAATCCTGTAATTGTAGACTCTGGAAGCAATGTCAAGGTTCCTTCTTGGCACTGGTTTGAGCAGCCATGTCTTCAGGGGAAATGCCTCGTCACCCACGATGTAATATGGGAAAGGATTGTCTTCTGTGCCAGGTAGAGGTTCTGGAGGTGGTAGGCCTAGATCTTCCTCGTCCAGGAGTTGTCGAAGGACTGTGTCCCTGAAGACGCCGCCATCAGATGCACTTCCTTGACAGCCAGCCTGCACATAGATGAACTTGTAGTCGGCATCAACGAGGGCCATCAGGACAATGGAATGAAATCCCTTGTAGTTGTAGAACAAGGAGCCTGCAGCCTTGGGACATCGGATTGCGACGTGCTTGCCATCCAGAGCTCCAATGCAGTTGGGCAAGTTCCATTTCGTCTCAAAAGCCTTGGCTATCTCCTTCCATCTTTCAGGCTGTGTGGGTAGTGCCAGCTGTCTTTCGAAGGCATGAACGATGGCAAGGCAGACCTCAGGGATGAAGTTGCAGATGGTGTTGGGTGCCACACGGAAAGCATAAGCTAGGGACTTGTAGCTGTTTCCTGTTGCCATGTACCGCAGGGTGATAGCCAACTTCAGACCAGGTTCCAAAGCCCTCCTCATGTTGGTGTCTTGCTTAGCGATGAGTGGTCCAACAGCTTCCAGGATTTCAGCAAAGATGGCAGGGGGCATTCTAGTGTAGTTGTAGTAGCCGGACACGTCACGCACTTGCAGTTCAGGCAGCAGTTGATGGAAGTGACCATGTTGTTCCCTCTGCAGCAACCAGTTGCGAATCCACCACCTTTTCTGTCTCCTGGCCCTCCTCCTCCTGTGTCTCAAATAGACAGCTCCGATAGCAACAGCAGCAGCACCAGCCACAACAATAATTTCTTCTTCATTCATCATGCATATGTTCAGTAGGCAGTCGTTGTGTTCTCATTGAAGGGCAATCAGCAAATGAAGCAAGGAGGTCCTCTGTGTCCCTTTTTATAATGACCAAAAGTGACTCCTGCAGCAGCGAAACACACTTTGCCGCAGCGCTGCAACAACAGACGTTCGTCGATGCTTAAGAGACCTTCGTCGCTGCTTAAGGCAAGGACGACGAAGAAGGTCAGCATCGACGCGCCTGTAATGTACTCGGCGCTTTATGAATGCATGTGCGACGATGAACCATCAAGTTACGCAGTAACAAGTCCCTAAATGCGGCGTTGCATCGTTACAGTCGTCGGCGAGGCTATCATTATCAGCGGCGCATCTTACCTCGGGTGTACGCCGAAGGTTTCCTGATGCGTCGCAGGTCGCCAATTTCAGACGTAGCTGCCTCACAACCATCAGCGGCGTAAGAGGAAACAACATTGGGCGAAGTAAAAGCAGCCTCGCCGAATTCCAAAACAAAGTGCGACGAGTCTGTTTGGAACTGCGCTGAGGAAAGAGAGGCGGAACGCGGCGAAGAAAGCTTAAGCAGCGCCGCGGACACCTCAAGACTCACCGCGGCTACTAACTTTAAGCGTCGCACATGACACTAATTGATTACGTAACGTGCCAAAACCAACGTTCTACGCCACAACTTTCCAAGAAATGACTTCTCTTGATGCGTCGCTCTCAAATCGCCGTCGTGAGAACCAGGCATCACACAAACCTTAACTGGGACAACGCCGACGACGCCGATCGAGTGACGACAATAGCTCTTCGTTTTCAAAGAAAACAGACGAACTAAAAATGAAAATTATTGTTTTTTTTTAAATATTTCAAAAAGCATATAATATTTTCCATCGTACCTTTCAAAAGGCTCAACTAGACCACAAAGGCCATATGTGTACCAAACTTTATCCCTGTACATGCAATATAGTCCGACAAAGGCTGACTCAAAACGAAGTTTTGAGTCAGCCAACAAAGCCTTGGTTAAATCCAACAATATTTTACTCAACTTTACTGGGCCCCCAACAGGATATTTCAGCATCGGCCGTAACTTAGCTGCTGTCAAAAGTTTAATTACATCCAAAGGTACTTGCCTGCCCACCAAATATCCCTTGTCATGTCTTTGAAACTTTATTTCATGGACATTTTCGTTTTTCAGTGAGAGATTGATTCACTCGCTCCATCATGGTGGACTGCTGTGTCATGTGACCTGGTGAACTTAAAATGCGGGGCAAGCGCGCAGGACGGGACGCGTCAAAAGATGATCTTAAACCATCTGAAACTGCAACAAATGGGGTTGATTGGTCACTGTTACTCAGCTATTGCATCTACAGAAATGGCAGACCCCATTTTAGAAAGCTTAGACGATTTGCTGCTTTGTCATGATGCAATCTGGTAGCTATATAAATTTATGAAAGACTTTACTTAAATATAAGGAACATCTAATATTTTGTATGTTAATTTTTTAAGTGTATTTACATTTCTCCATCCACATGAGGTTGTTGTATCGATCTATCTGGGTGACTCAGCTTGCTCAGTGTTCATATTATGTTATGAATTATAATAGTGCAGCACAGTAACATATTTGGAGGCGGTTGGGGGGGGGATTCCAACCTTTCTATCATAATTTGATTGAGAAGCAATAATTTAAATATAGCAGCAGCTGCCATCACACATAATTTATTTTAAATAATCATCTACTGTTTGTAAGCCAAGATTCAATTTGCTTTCAATTAGGCCTATATTGAGCTTCTTCAAATATTGGAAGGTCCAGGCCTATCAGAACAAGAACCCAGGGGTTCAAAATGGAGGTGGCACACTAGCATAGTATTTTACTTCATATCCCCCGAAAAAGACTTTCCCCGGATGGCCAGAACCAGGTGTTGTTATATATTGTGTGCTTAATTTCAGAATTTTGAAAATAATCCATCTCTATCTAACTTGGCATGCAGTTCAACTGTTGTATCAGGGTTTCAACCTTATCTGTAAATTTTGTCAAGCCTCTCCATTACATAACCAGGAAAAGAATTTAAAGAGCCCTATAGTTTGAGAGAAAACAAGCGTACTGTCATGAGGGGCTGATGACTTAGCAAAATTTGGTATAATCATTCCAGCTACTGGGGTAAAGATGGCTGCACAATCCCCACTAACTCAAACATCCTGTCAGGGCCAGAACTTACATGACAGTATTTTCCCAGACCCAGACTGACATATATACATTTTATATATATATATATATGCATTTCCATTTTCCTCTTCGCCAGTATTTCACAACCAAACAAGTGTGCCTATATACAGATATGCATCCATCAAGAATTCAGGATTAGTCGTTTAACTCATTTAGGCACGAAGAAGTGAACCTGAAAGGGTCACGAAAACTCCAAGCGAGCAATACATTTTGTTGAGTGACAGTGTTAATAGTGTGTCTTGATGAGTCCATCTTGATTGCTCTTTTGGTTGAATATTTTTCCACAAATGCAACTTACAAATGGTTTCTCTCCAGTGTGTCTTGATGATTCCATCTTGATTGCTCTTTTGGTTGAATATTTTTCCACAAATATAACTTACAAATGGTTTCTCTCCAGTGTGTCTTGATGAGTCCATCAAGATTGCTCTTTTGGTTGAATATTTTTCCACAAATTTAACTTACAAATGGTTTCTCTCCAGTGTGTCTTGATGAGTCCATCTTGATTGCTCTTTTGGTTGAATATTTTTCCACAAATATAACTTCGGTCTAGTTTCTTTCCAGTGCGCATATGTGTCCATTTTGATTGCTATTTTGGCTACATACTCCTCTCAGAAGCATGAATTGCGATTGACAAATTCAGTGAGAAGTCAAGTCTTGTGTATACCTGAACATTGAACAATTAGAGAAGATACATTTTTGTAATTTGTAATTAACTGAAACTCAGTGAATGCTATTTTACTAAGGTAGGCTTTTCAGTAAGCCCTTGGGAAGCATAGACTGATTTTACAAGACTTAGTGTGCCCTTTTACATAATAATGTATGAGCTAGCTGCTTAGAATTAAAAAACACAGTTGTACAGAACAGCTGGACTACTCCAGAGAACTTGTTGCGACTTGTTTGAATGCAACCGCCAGGTTATACCTAAAAAAACAAAGGTTTAAAATTTGTTGGATACTTTCATTTTTGTTTGGTGGATATGTGCGGACAAGCAAACCATAGTCAGCAACAACATTTTAAAGATATATATGTTTTGTTATTTTTAATTTAAAAATAAAAAAAAACATTAATTTTTGCATAAACTCTGTCAACAATATTTCTCCAGAATCTCTTCACTGTTGGCATTGCTTTGTAAACTGAATTGGTTGGCTTTTTTGCTCAGTATATGCACAAGAATGCAAATTTAAAACTAGGGTCCCAGGGGACTTCAACCTTAAAAGGTCAAAGGGATGATTCGACATTAAAACATTCGATAATATGCGTAGAATAAGGTGGAAAACCTAATACTCCATTATCAACACAATGTTATATTAAAGCCTTCCGACTAAGATTTATGGTGTAAATCGTCCTCTAACATCAAAAATTTACTTACATCATGTCCGCAGGACCACATAATAAACTTACGTAAAATTAGAAGACAATCGTCCAGGTCAATCAGCAGTTATAGACATTTACCCCTTTTTGGGGTGATTACCTAAATACGCATATTTTCATCCCTAACATCCCAAGTGTAGAGGCAAGGAGTAACCGATGCCAAATGCACCTTTTAAAAACAAGTATTGCTCAAAAACCATAATTACCCCCTTTGTTCCTGATTATAAGGGTAAATTGCCCCATTAAATCAAATTTGCTCTTTCAACCATGATATTAAGCATTTGCAAGAAATGAAGAAAATCGTTCAAAACAATCAAAAGTTATAGCTATTTACCCCTTTTTGGGGTAATTACTTAAAACTGACAAATTTTATCCTCAAACATCAGTAATGAAAAGGCAAAAACCAATCGATGTGAAATACACCATTAAAAACTTCAGTACTGTTCAAAATACACATTCACCCCTTTCGACTCAGATTACGAGGGTAAATTACCCCATGAAATCAAATTTACACTTTCATTATGTCCCCGTGTCCAATTGGTAAACCTGTGCAAAATTTGAAGAAAATCGTCCATGTCAATCACAAGTTTTAGCTATTTACCCCTTTTTGGGGGTAATTACTTAAAACTGACAAATTTTATCCAGTAACATCAGTGATGAAAAGGCAAGACCCAATCGATGTCTAATACACCATTAAAAACTTAAGAACTGTTCAAAATACATATTTACCCCTTTCGACCTTGGTTACGAGGGTAAATTACCCCATGACTTCAAATTTACACTTTCATTAGGTCCTCAAGTCAAAGGAGTAAACTCTTGCAAAATTTGAAGTAAATCGTCAATGTCAATCACAGGTTATATTCATGTACCCCTTTTTGGGGTAACTACCCCAAAACATCTTTTTTATCTTATGATATGACTCTAATTCATAAATACCATATACACTCCAAGTTTCATCAAATTCCCTCCATTCAAACCAAAGTTAAAAAATGTTTTAACTTTTTGGTCAAAACACCCATTTTTGAAAGTCCTGTTACTCAGCAACCCCTTATGCAATCAAAATATAAAAGGTTTCTTACCATGGATATTTAGTCAGGCTACCAATCACAGCAAAAACTGGGTCTCTAAGTGAAGTAGTTTTCTCTAAAAACAGGAGCAATTGGTTTTTATCAAAACGGGGTAAATACCCCTTTTTCGTCTCATCAGAAAAAAAAATTCTACTCACATTTGTAGAGAACCACTTTTGTATACATATATTTCAATCTCATGTCTGTAACTATAAAATTTAATGAGTTAATCAACTTTGAAAATTTGAAAATTTTGACTTTGAGATGACCTGTGACCTTGAGTTCAAGGTCAAGGTCAAATCTTTTCTACCAGAATGAAGTACTAACCATGGACTATATATGTACAAAGTTTCAAGGCTCTAGCTTCAAAGTTAACTGGACAAGAAAATAATAATAATAATAAAATAAAAGAAAATAAGATGATTCTCCATTTATGTCGAATCATAACTAGCTGAGGCTAGATTATCACTATAGGCCTAATGTACCAAACACAAAATACTCAGCAATTAAAACTCCCAGATTTCCATGATGTTGTCACCTCCATAACAACATAATTGTAATGGAGTTGACTGTAATTTACGTTGACACATTTTACATTTTATTTCAGCTGGCAGTCCATAGGAACATACAGGGAAAGCATTTCCTATGGCATTTCCTATGGCAATGTCCCAATGACTTTATAAACATGATGAACAGCAAGCAGCATTTTTCTGTTCCTGTGATTTCACAACATTTATATGATGTAACAGAGTTGACATCAAATTAAGTAAACAATCCCATTTTCCCTACAGATAGCACTGAAAGAAAGTACAGCAGTATTACTGGAAATTGAGGCATAACTGAGATATCATGAGCCATTTGGAGTGTACTCAGATTTTTGAAAGCCATAGGCCTATATATCAGCTAGTGCTTATCATGTTTTTTGAATGCCATATCAGCAATTGATTGAGATTCTAGTCTAAGAGCTACAAAGCAAAGATTGCTAATTCCAGGATTTGAATCCTCAGATTCTTCTTTTCATATAAACTTTAATTAAACCTATTTTGCAGTTAGTGAGCAAATGGGTGATTCTATCTTTTTGCAAAAATTATTTTATCTTCTTGTTTGTGTCAATAAAACCAGAAAGTTTATTCTAAGTACTAAAATGAACATTAAAATGGGAAACATAGCTTTTAATCTTCCATACGAAGTCTGGGCATTTTCCCAGTATTCAGAAATGTGGTCTGCCATTTCTGTAGCACAAATATTGATGAAACTGTGGTAATTTAAACTCCCCACAACTGCAAAGTGCTATCCCGAATGTTCTGGCCTGTTCCGCACGCTCCGTCCGCATTTTAAGTACACGCTGACAGACGCCATGACTGTGCGCGGTGGCTTTAACACTCGCTTCATGAATTGACAGGTCGTGCACGGAGTTACTGGGGTGTTTTAACAGGTCAGCTGGGGTTATAGAGTCGTTTTGTCAGTGAATCTTGACAACTGGCTACAAAAGAGCATGTAAAAAGATTGTTTTTGCCGATTTTTTGGTGCGACAAATTCCAGCACAAATGTTGAGAAGAGCCATAGCAAAGTCTGCTGTCGTCAAGCAGCCTGGCGGCTGCTTGAAACCCGACAGCATTTTTCGGTCTACATGCAATAGTGACCGTGTTTTAGCCCGAAAAAAAAAAGTTTTTATATTTTTTCTCATTTTTTCAAAAATTATAAAATATCTATCAATGAGACCATCAAAAGGCACAACTAGGCCGTACAGGCCAGATCTGTGCCAAATTTCACCTATGCACATGCAATAGTGACTGAGTCCTGGCCTGGAAGCAAACAAAAATACTTTTTATGTTTTGTTAATTATTTAAAAAAGTATGGAATATCCATCCATCAGACCATCAAAAGGCACAACTAGACATACAAGCTATATGTGTACCAAATTTCATCCACGTACATTCAATAGAGGCCAAGTGACGGCCCGGAAAGGATCTATACGCCCGACCGCCCGCCTGGCGCAACTTTTCACCCAAGTGATTACAGCCAACTTTGTTCGCAGAAGGTAAAAAACATAATATGATATAATTATACTCACGATCATGCAGGTCAAAGACCTCTCCATGTATGCCTCGGTCTGCAAAATCCTCACTTTTCAAAAATGCTTCTTTGATTGCATCTGCCGAGTTTAATGCCACTGTTAGCCTGTGAAGTATATGCAATAACAGCATTACAGTAATATAGGCCTACTTTATGTGGAACATGACTGAAAAAAAACATTCATTTAATGTTCTTTAAACAGATGTATGTTCATCTACAGAACCTTGCCCTTGGAAGCACAGTGCTGTTTGAAAGTTAGTGAAACAGGTGATGTTTTGTTATTGGGTCAATGCTGAAGCAGAACATGATTTCTGAACATCCTCAACCAAACTTCTTGTGGGAGCATGGATTATCAACTGATGAGATGAGAACATATCACGTCATAAAGACAGATATTTTAGGTATGTCTGAGACAAATAGCTACCTTTTTCCTTTGCTGTACTCAAAGTTACATTGTCTAATATCTTTCTAGTGTCATGTGAATATAAATTTAGGGAGTCATTAGAAAAAGGAAACAAATTCCATGCAAAGCTTTTCAATTTCACCTTCCGCTATACAGATGACCTTATCAGTCTCGACAATACAGTTTTTGAGAGATACATTCACAAAATGTACCCACCAGAGCTCTCAATAACCAAGGAAACACAATCTGATAAGGAAGCTTCTTATTTGGACCTTCTCATTACAGTCCAGAATAACCAATTCCACACTAAATTATATGACAAAAGGAATGACTTGTCAACTATCCGTAGGGCCTATCGTGTTGCATCTAATATTCCAGAAAAGCCAGCTTATGGTGTCTGTGCTTCTCGCATCATCAGTTTTGCCAGGGCTTATGGGATTCTCTCCTCAGGCAGGGATATAGGTTTTTATGCAAACAACTTTGCCGTGTTTACAAAAAAACACGGAACAGTGTTTATAAAATACGCAAAGTCCATCAAAGAGATTAAAGAAGAGATTCCTCTTCTGGTGATGGCATGTAGTACTCGTTTTGTGACAGTCAGGTCTCTACCCAGAAGCTCTAGTTCTTAGATTTCCATTCCAGTGTCTTGTGTGGGAGGATATGGAAGGTTGGACGTCCTTAAAGACCTTAACATCACATGTGAGTCTCACACGTCCTTACACCTGACTCTGGTTTGCATTCTGTTTCATTGTGGTTTACTTCCTCTGCCCTTTGCCAGGTCACGTTCTGGGATCTCAACACTTTGTAATGCACCTAACCAGACAATTTGTTATCTTTTCTCTTGTAATGTTATATGTAATGAGGGTCAAAGTCTTTGATAACCAACCATGGCTGATGTAATTTCATATGGGAATGGAGCTTCACTTACTTATCAAAGATTGTGACCCAAATATACAAATTTTGTTGAACACTGAATATTAACAACACCCTGAGACCTTGACCTCCATTGGGTCCTCCCCCCCTCCAAATAACAACTGGTTAATCCCTGTTCCCTGATATATTTTGTTAGAAATTAAATTTTAAAGAATGTCACAACATGCGGCAAAAATCCATATGTAAAGAATACTTTTAAGAATGTTGCAGAACACTTTAATATAGTAAACATTTTTTTCTTTTTTGAGTAAGATTTATACATGAAGCTAATTGATGCTTACACATTGCCGATGTAGACGGAGACAACATCCGACTTATATTCTTTGCCAAATTTGATGAAATCTTCGTGCAGGTCTTCTGATAACTCCAGGAAACCTCCTACTAAAGGCAAACCCCTTGGACCAGGCGGAAGGTTTCTGAAGAAAAAAAAAATTTTAAAATAGAAAGGTAAGAATATATCATCAAGAAGGATGAGCTGCATTATTTACGTTTTGTGTTCACAATAGGGTAATGCATAAATTATAACAGTTTTTAAGCTATTGCTACCCTGTAAATTTTCATTACAAAAATATGTAAATACCAAAATATGGAAACATGGGACAAGATGGGCCCTTCGATGGTTCTTAGTATGCAATATGCATTGTAAAAATCTGAACTAGGGCAAGATCCATTATTTCCATATACTGTATGCATACATTGTATATATCACGAGCACTTGGATCTTATATTTATCATGACGTTATGTAAACTTAATAAGAGTATGAAAGCTGTTGGAGAAATTAACCTGACCTTATGAAGGATTTCCCTCTCATGTGCAGTATTGTAAAGGTGCCATGATTTTTTGATGCTCACACCTTGTTCTCTAGACCTTTAGGGGTCTGTTAAACACCTCAAATATTTTCAAATCAGTTTATAACAAATCTCAAAGAGCATTATCAACACAGGAGACACAGTAGGGACCGTCTGTTGGTCCCAAGATTGCGTCACAATCTATTTATAGAGCCATTCATATTATGACGTCATGGCAACCCAGCAGCTTGCAGCATGCAGGGGGGCACTATCAAGAAATTAAAAGTTGCTGATAAAATTGTTCTGCATGTGGCAGCATGAAAATGATAAAAATTGAAGGTTTAGCCGGGAATTTGACTTTAGACCAGCAGCACAGAGGCCCAAATGTGTCAAATTAAATCATTGCATATTTCGGAGCAAATACTCATTAGGTACTAATAAAGGAAAATACTACATGAGCATAATATTCCTGTGGAGAACAATCATGGTGACATAGCAGTTACTCAGGAATGCAGTGTAGGCATAGGCCTACATTTATACATTGTATACATGTGTTATGTCAGGGTTCCCATAGTCATGGAATATTTGAGAAATAATATGGACAAGGAATAGCCAAAAAGAAAAGAATTTATTTAAAAAAAGAAGTTATGGAAATTAGAATTTTTAACAGAGGGACTTCAGGAATCAGTCATTTTTTAAATTATTCTTTTTTAAAGTTTATGTAGGCCTGTATTGTAAGCAATATTTAGGGGCAAAGAACCCTTGAAACTTTTTACCACAATTTTCGTTAATTAACAACCCTCTCTTAACATTCACATGCCAGCTTATTTAAAAAGCCATGCATGTATGTTAGTATTTTCTAATCATTTTTATGGACCACAATTGTAAACAATACAGGGTCCTCAATGGCATCATTCTTTTTTAAATTAAAGAAAGGAGTAACCCCCCTTCACATAATTTAAAAGGTAACGTCAAGTGGGCACAACAGACGGTCCTCTTGCTAAAATGTAGCTACAATGCCAACTTTGAGCTCAAATTGTGTCTATGTTTACTTACTTTAACCCATAAATTTTGGTACACTGGTTAATTACAGTATTGTTGACAAGTTGAGGTCATTTGAGTGGATGGCAGGGATTTTATCGTGTCATTAGGACACCCCAAAGTCAGGGAATCCCTTTGAAGAGCTCAAGATAGTTTCATACTCTTGTTAAAATACTAATAGTGGCGTCATCATCAATGATTCAAGTGCTCGTGGTATATATAATTATGGTGCCCAAGGGTGAAAGAAAGAAACAAGTGGTTGGATGAGAAAGGGCAAATCTTATTTGCGCGACAGAAATTTACTGTAGCATCCATAATAAGTTTGAACATATATTTACAAATTTCTGTCTAAATTAAGACTTTTTCTTTAAGATCACAATTTCCTTCCACTGTAGCCCCCTTAGGCAAGGGCAGGATGGGCAATTGCCCCCCCCCCCCTGCTGCCATGTCCCGGCTGAAGGTGCCCTGTGAGGGATCTTTGGCAAGTTCAAGTTGGACTCTTAAAATTATTGTGATCGCCTCAACTTTATAACAATATTTTTGTATTTTATGGATGCAATGTATCCTACCTAGGCCATGCGGCTATTTTGTGGATGCAGTAAGTTGCCAACAGACCTCCAATCACAGTCCACTGGTTGCTCTGCAGGAATTCACTGATGTCACCTTTTTGGATGTTTGAGAGGAACTCCTGGATTCCACTGCTTATTTTGCTGAGGATAGACATGACTGTTAATGTTGTTGTGCTGCGGCTGATACTGAAAATGTGCTGCTGTCTCCGGGTTTATTTAGTGGAACACAGCCAGTGGGAGCATGCACTTACAGACTATAGTGAAAAATTATAGTTCACATTATAATCACGCATCAAGTTGCCAAGTATAAACTAAGATATTTTTACTAGCAGGTCTTATATTCTGTAGCTGATTCACTCTATTCAGTGCAATGATAACAATGTCTACAACTTTTAAAAAGTGTACCATGCGACCTTATACTCACATATGGCTAAGTGCAAAAAGTTGCCCCTTTTGCACACAACAAAATGTCCACTTTGGAAAACCTTAATTTCTGAATGCTTAACCAACCCAATCCAAAAATTATAATAGTTAGAAATAAGTATTTTAATTACTCTTCGAAGTATATACCAGATTTTGGTCCGATATTGATTTTTTTTTTGCCTGAGAAGCAATCATGTCTCCAGAATTCCCTCAAAATGAGCCATTTTTAGCAAACGAAAATAATCACATAAAGTTTAATTCCCATTTAAGATATATAGGCCATAGGTAGACTAGTCAAACTCAGCATATACTTTACTAGTATAGTCAATAAGTGATTCATTACCTGTGTTCGCTCATTGCTGTATTTATGTGTGATGCAGAGCTTGTTAAGACCCTGGTTACATTTTCAAGATGTCCTAGCTGTAACCAGTACCAAAATGTGATCTGTGGCACCAACAGTGGTATAGGCATGCCTTGAAAGTTTGAAAGTGTAGCCCAAGTATTGGGAGAGCATTTTTGCATAGCACAATTCATAATGAATACTGCCAGTTTCCTCCGCCTTACGTTCAAAATGTGTCCATCATTTCACATGTAACAAGTTTCAAATTTTTACCCCTGTCCTTAATAATTTTCAAGGTCACAGCCTACCCCAAACGTTAAATGTCCAAAAATGTCCAATGTAACAAGTCTCAAAATGTAACCAGCACTTTTAAAACTGGCTTGAACCTTGCTGTCAGATTATGAGCCCTTACTCATTAGACACTGTTAGATGTCAATAACTATCGATTACATTTCCCAACTATATCAAGAAACACTGATATCTTGTTTGAAAGAGTTACAGACTTACAGGACATTTTACTATGTCACCGGACATTTGTGTAACAAGTTCCTGGACATGTCCTGTAACAAGTTCTAGTTTTACAATCTCAGCACTCTCTGTTATTGAAGATAAATTCAAATGTAATATGTTCAGTGTGGCGAGATACTTCAGTCTAGTTGAGCTAATACATTTCTTTGAATGTTATGAATAACCTTGGCTTGGTATGTCAAATCTTCAGATTTTTTCAGGAGTGGTATCAAGACATGTCCAGTAACACCATGTATGTTTGCTTTACAAGATTTTACTGAATATATATTCTTTTTTTGAGATGTTGAAATCCAAACTTAACATGTAATATGATTAATAAAATACCATTGGATGACAGGGACAATCTGTGCAGGACTCATCCATTGCATTATTACTATTAGAGCTAATTAGCTGTATGGATACATAATTGGTACTTTTTAAAGTAATATTTGATGAATTGTGGCTTATATTAAAATTAATCTGAATCAAAGTATATTCCTAACTGTATGACAACAAAATTAGTTCCATAAACCCAAATTTAACATGGAATTTGAAAATATTCCCTACTTACAATGAATTGTAACATGTTACAAGACAGTCCATGTAACACTTTCAGAATTATAAATGTGTCCTTTGGATCAAACACGTGGGTGATAAACTTAAATTTTTTAAGAATTAAGCCTTGTATAATGCAGTACACTGGCAGATCTGAACATCAATGTCCTGTAACCAGTCCTGAATTAGTAAATTTAGTGTACGTATAAACCATTTAGGGTTTCTTATGCCAAAGCATCACAGAAACATATCACTGGAGCCTGTTCAACAGATAATCTCTATAACTTTTTTTTCAATGCTTCTATTTAAGTTGTTTATCAGTGCAGAATTATTTATGTTCATGTAACTAGTACTATTTCATCATTTGCACGTACACCATGACTACTAGCAGGACGTTGTTAACATAGATTTTTGGACATCTTAGGACAACATCTTTTTGCAAAATTTAAAAGGCAACGTTACACTTACTAATGCAACAATCAATGAAACTAGTTAAATGTCTCGTAACCAGTATAATAAAAAAAAAAAAAGATGTTCCGAGGAGACAGCTTTCAGTTTAATCCATAAATTTTTTTCTCAAAGAGCGGATTGGGCCCGGGGTGGTCCACAAACTTTCAAAAAAATCAGCATGACATTCCTTTTGTGGTTCTGTAATTTTTCCGAATTTGTAACCAGTCTCTAAATATATAATTATCCTGTCTTAAGCAAAAAAAAAAAATACACTTCGGCACAAAAAACTGTCCTCTTACTAAGTTGGGACCTTCCAACTTAAAACCAGAAAAGATTCAGAAGTGTGGCATGAAATTTGAAATAAAAGGCCTCTGTCCCCAAAATCCGGGCAACTTTTTACACTTAGCCATATGATGACGTTTGACAATCAATTAATCAGACCGTGTACAATCAAGTAATCTCTTCTCAGCACTTGACCAACAGAATCAGTTCAGTTTCATTGAGGCAATACCTTTATCAATTGGAAAAACAATGTTAAAGGTAGCATGCAATGCATGCATAGGGTCCCCGGTTTATTCCATAATTTGTACCAAATTAATTTTCTATTGATTTATGTATACAAAAGGGAAGATTAAATTACGTGTTAAAACTGAATTTCCTTCTGTTATTTATATGAAAACATATTGTTTATTTATTGAATAAGATCCCCACTATACTTCCAACACTTTTCTTCTGTTATTTATACGAAAACATTATATTGTTTATTTATTGAATTAGATACCCACTATACTTCCAACACTTTGACATAAAATTCCTATGAAAATATTTATCAGAACTAAATAATTATGCTACAATTAGATATTATAAAAAATCCAGCACTGTATTGTACTTGCACTTCTTGTATCTAAACTGTTATCACTCTCATTCTTTTCTCTAGCAGACCCAGACCTTGAGGTAATGCTCAGCCAATTGAGCTCCTCAAGTATAAAGCAGATGCAGAAAGGTTGCTTTGTTTTTGTCTTTATTTATGAAATGAACCTAGCTGCATGCAACTGTGGTAACATATTCGCCCTAGCGGAGAGCCAGTTCGCGAGAACTGGCACTCGCATTTATTGCTTTACTTTGACTGAGAGCATGTATATGGCCTCAGCATGCATGTAAACAGTGTGGTTATACAAGTGATGTAGTTTCGATCGCCCCAGTGATCCCTTGAATCACTCGGAAATACTGAGCAGGTGCTGCTGCATGTATCAGTGAAATTCCCCAGTGCTGACAATGCATGGATAATTTTAACAGGTCCGTGGCAGCATGGCAGGTCTGTTTACAACGTTTTGTGATGGCGGCCGTTGCAACGGTTAGTGGCCAATGATAAAATTACCCACAATTCAAAGCATATACGAGTGACGGATTCCCTCCTAGAATCCAAGTGAGTGCGAGTTTGCTGTGGTAATGTGGTATGCTGTCACAATGCACAAGAGGGCAGCGCAGTCAATATCAGAACCAGTTTTTGTGTGAAGAGTTGACAGCTGTTAGAGAAATATGTTGAATGAAAGTCAATTAAAGCACTGAGAAGCACAATATTGTAGCCAGGGATGCCTAAGTACCATTTTAATCACAAGGGCACATCAGTTTGGGTTGTCATTTTGTCTGTGAAATGTTTTTGTGTGTACACACCGGGAAGTTCAGAATAATTCAGCCTACATGTGGAAGTCAAATACCTAATACCAACAGATTTTCTCCTGGTTCCACTCCCGCCCAAATTACCAGCAAGGTTGACAATGTTGAAATGGTAGTGCAGGAGCTTAAGTCTGGAAGCAAAATACATGTTTTTTTAATGTCGATTTCAAAAGCCATCATTTCCAGCAGTACAATATTTATTTAAATGGGTTCACCCTTTACAATAGAAGAATTTCAACTTGACTGATAAATTTGTATTAGTCAGAAATATACAGGCTGTGATCCAAATTATATCAATTGAACTCTTTTGATACTCAGCGATTTCAGTAGAATATGATTAAAACCCAATTTTCCAGTGTCCAGTCATTTGACTCAAGATACTCACCAAAAATATGTCACATGTGAGTATGCTTATACCACTGATAACATGGCAAGTAAAATCATGTTACATCATCTTCAGCCTTCCGGCAATAACTCTTACTTCTTTTTTCGCTGTTTGTTCTGCAAGACTGGAGTTTAGTGAAGGCACCTTTTTCCTTCTACTTTTGATTTATCTCACTAAAACAAAAAACCTGTTGAATTGCAGAAGTTCTTAATCAACTCAGTCATAAAAAAGTTATTAAAGAATAAATTTAGAAGTAAAGTTGGGAATGGATGGCGTCAAAGGGCACATTCCCTTTGGCTTGATGACCTCGTCCTGTAAAGTCTGACAAATGGGATACTGACATGAAATTGTGCATTTGTGAAAAGGTTGTGAAAGCAAAAAATTGTCAAAATGAGTATCAGCTTTTTAAGTGATGCTTCTAATATAGGTTAAATAAGTTTCATTCCATCAAAAATTCTCATTTAGTAACTTTGCTGAAAAGGGAAATGGATAACAGTGTGTCTGTGGCATGAGAAAGTTCCATGAAACAAGTAGACAATGATGAAAACCCAATTTTCCAGAGCAAGACCCTGGAAAAAGGAAGTAAAATATTCATTTTTAACTAGCACGATGTCAGAGTCTCATACCCGAACTGGCATAGCGATTGCATTTACTTGCTGCTGCCACACTGACACTGACACACTCTGACACATTGAGCCATGAGAGACTCATGATGGAAAAAAGCATATTGAACTGATATCCAAAAGTTAAAATGAACTATACAATTTTCCCCCTTTAGCACATCAACAAAATTTGATTTACCATGCATTTCTACAGAGTTGAATATATTGAAAGTGGAACCAGAAAGGAAGCTGTGAATATTTAATGTTACTTCTAAAGGGGATTGGCATTCTGCTTCTGCGTATGGATGCTCCATATTAAATAAAGGTTTCCTCCCACATATTAAACCACCAGAGACTGATTATGGCAAATCACAACTTGCTGGTTGTGTCTGGTCTGGAAGTTATGGCCATTTTGAGAACTATTGCTTCCTGCTTGGCAATAATTATTAATATTGGTTATCATAAGAGACATATCACGTTGGTCTAAGATGAAATATTGTTCAATAAAAGGTGAGGTTCCTGCCCTGATACAATTTCATTCAAATGAAATTTTATGCTCCGAAACACAGGACTATTCAGTATTCATAATCACTTATTTCATCAAATTTTTACTGCTGACAGTTATGTGATATTTTCAGCTTCCCTTGTTGACTGAAGATAACAAACTTGGAGGACACATATGGTGCTTGTCAGAACAGATAAGGATATTTGGACCCCCGGAATTCCTGGAGTAATAGGCCTAAGTGTTTATTGTAAGTCAGTGACAGGCTGTAGGCCAGCGTGCTGCAACTGCCCCAAGCTTGAGTGTTGCTAGAACTTGACAGGCTTACAACAGTGTGTCGCAGGCCTACTCATTTACAATTTTGTGGCTGATAGCAGTGAAATCACAAAAAAAGGACTTGCTAACTACTAGTTCATTTTCTCTATTTGCTTATTGATTTAAACTGAATTAAATAAAGAAAATTTAGTTTTAGATATCTTCTCAGAGAAAATTAATGACCTGTCAATCAACACCAAAGAAGAAGCCAAAACCAGTAATTAGATTTTAATCATTTCTGCAATTATTCTATGTGTGAAGTTACAATTGGATGACTATAAATTGCTGAGAAATGAGAAAGGCAGGTTCAGTTACATTCGGATAGATCAATGTAAATTGACAAGAACTTTTTTCACCAGTTCTTCTGTGGTTTTCTGTATTGCAGACTAGAATCCTATAATTTTTTGGAAAATCCTTTTCTAAATTTACCAACTCTTGATAGCAGAGAAATTTAAATTTTCAAAGTAAATTTTCTTTGGAAAGGACGACTCTGCTAAAAATAAACTTTTGATGATATTAATTTTGTTAAATTTTGAGTAAAATTACAGACATCCATTTTTGTTCTGCTTAATTTGACGGCTAATTTGCTTTATACCGCAATTGGAGAAAAGGTAGGTTTTTGCATTATCGTCATGTTTTTGATTCTTATAAGTCTTTCCCTGCAGCTTCTTCCTTTTTCTCTACTCTGTCTTTCCATCTCTTTATTCACTTCTTATGTTTTTGCCAAGATTTAGTTTTTCCTCAACTCATGTCCTAAGGGTTAACACCAATCTTTTGATCTGTCTTTCTAGCTCAAATTTCCCCAAGCAAACCTTTTAAGATGTTTAAACATTTTACCTGAGGCCTGTGCATATATCATACAGAGCAACACCGACACAAAAGTTTTTTAACATGCAAATTACTTCCTCTTTGTGAGAAAACTCTCGGCTATTGCAGATGTTGCCATTTCACAAGACATAGAATAGACTTCCAAAGCACAGACAGGGAACAGATTGAGAGAACTTAACTTTTCTCACCCATTGGTCTGATGTTCTGTAAACTGTAATTTCAGATACTGCACTGAAAAAAAAGGTTTGTGTAAAACAGAAAAAACAAACGTTAGCTGGTGTCCATCTAAAATCTTGTGTAAATTCAAAAAAGAGGTATTTGTATTGTTGAAATTGCATTGATCAAATCACACAAAAAATTGATCAAGATTGACAATAAAATGTCAAAAATACACAAACTTTTTGGGTGAATTTACACAAAATTTTGGACGGACACCAGCTAACGTTCGTTTTGTCTGTTTCACACAAACCTTTTTTTCAGTTTGTCTTAATTAATTCCACACCATTCTTGGTCTCCTTAATAACATTGTTCATTATCCAAATCTGATGAACATACAAAGTTGAAATCTTAAAACCACATCGTTGTTATTCGCGAACTATTGTCTGTTGATCCATTTTGGCCATGTTCAAAGAAATGGCCATCGCTTCTACTGAAATATACAAGTTATCATGCAATCAACACCTTTTGTTGGTTTTGGCCAGTAGGACTTGCCACTTAGATGCAAAAGAAATATTGAAAAACTTCTGAAGTTTTACAAATGCTGCATCAAGTTCCTGGATGGCTGAACCATAAGCGATAAATGAAAAGTACAAAATCAGAGATCCTTTAGCGACCTATATTTTAAAAAGACAATTAACACAGCAATTAGCGAAATGGTATTATTTTTACTTTTCTTCATGTTTTTAATCAGTATAGTCTCCACACTCATCCTATTTCTCTGCTCTGTCTTTCCACATACTCATTCACCTCTTCCTTTTCAAACTTAGTTTTTCATCCATTCCTGTCCTTGGGCCTACACTGATCGTTTGATCTGTCCACAAGGCTCAAACTTCACTTAGCAAACCTCTCAAACGTTTTAAAACGTTTAACATGTTATTGAGGCCTGTGCATGATATCTTGCAGTGAATGCTGAAACCATAGTTTTTCAAACACAAATTACTTCCGTCTCTTGAGAAAGAAAGAGAGAAATAGAAAAAAAACAAATTTAGCCATGCTGTAATTCTTGTTCGTATCCTCTAACCGATATCTGACATAGTCTGTGATAAAGATGTTCCTCTTCCTTGGCATTATCAATATTTATACCATACTCGCTGATAAATCCTTCAATATTTACCATGATATATCGCCATATATCATGTATATTTAGTGGTCACGTGACAAGTTGTGATGTCACAATGCACAAACACTGCATCAGCCAATCAGAAGCCAGCATTTGAATCATGATGTCATGACAGATGCCATTGAGCCTCACTCTGGAGTTTGTAAGAGCTTTTGTAGCTTGGACATAATTTAAGTTATTGACACTGGAATATTGATTTAAAAAATAAGTTGTTAACTTTGTTAAATAAATAAAAATTTTATGACCATTTTGGTATCTCTGGTAATAAAATAGAGACATTTTTAGTAAATCGGTCTTCATCTCCAAACACATGATAACAAAATAATCCTCTGAAACAGCGAATAATGGTATAAATCAGTTATACCAAAGGCATATTTGTGGTATACGGGATATATAAAGCCTCGGTGGTAAATATAACCCTCGGGCTACGCCCTCGGGTTATATTTACCACCTCGGCTGTATATATCTCCGTATACCACATATGCCCATGGTATAACTACTATATATATCATCTGAATTCTTTGGCCGTTTTCAAAATAGTATCTGAACCCTTGGAATCAAGTTCATTCAATCTTACTTATACATTTATCAATTTCTCATATTTGGCCTTTGTATGTTTTCTATTCAGTAAAGAGGTTAATAGTCGCCGTTCCCTGACAACTATGCCTCATTCCTATTGGTGACATGTTGTTACAAATTTGCATTGCTCTTGAAATCAAGCATCATTGTAAGCTTAATTGGACATTTGTCCTCTCCAAACTTCTTTATGAAGTCATATGACTGTAAAATGTAGACTGTAGAGGTCTAGAGGGCATCTTCTTTCAACAGCAAGGGATATTTTTAAAGTCTGCCCTGTTACATCATTCATAAAAATCGATGATCACAGTCTTTTAAACCTGCCAACAGTGATTCCCAAGGTATACAGCCTATGGATTGAGAAGGAGAAGATTTCACAGACGAGATAACACAATGTGTAGAGACATGTGGACCAATCGTTTTTTGCCAGTAGGACTTGCCACTTAGATGCAAAAGAAATATTGAAAAACTTCTGAAGTTTGCAAGGGCCCACTCAGTTTTATTTATGCGACAGCAAGTTCCTGAATGGATAAACAAAGCGACAAATGAAAAGTACAAAATCAGCCCTAAATGCTAGAGAAGACAGGTCTCCCTCCGCTATAGATGCTACTTGCTAAACAAGCAATAATTTTGGTAATCACCCTGATTAGATGTCTAAGATTGTCATGCCTGACAAAACTCTAACTATCCTCTGGTTGAATGGTCAGACTACATGTGAACATTTTATTACGTCTTTGCTCAGAATTATTTCAAAATTGTATGTCCATTGAAAACTCAAAGGAGCTTTATTCCTAACAATGACATTAGTTTAATAGAAAAATGAAGAGTGGTCACAGGTATGTGTTGTTTAATAATAATTTTCATTGCCTTAGCTAAACATTTGGGTTTTGGAGCTTAGTTCCCATTCTCCAATGTTTTGATGATGAATAGAGTTACAGCAGTTTTCGAGCAGGCTTAGTCAGTTCACTGGTGAGATCACTGAGACTGAAAGTGAACTAATGTCCACCCTGACATCTGGGTAGACCCATAAACTACCCTGCTGACCGTAAAAGTTGAACATTTGCTACCTGAAAACAAAGAAATCTCTCCAAGGTCAACCGGCTGCAGTATCTTGACTGATATTTTGATGTGATTTTAATGGTAAGTCAGTTGCTTGATGGCTTTAGTCTGGGCTATCTGAAAGTTTATGATCTGTATGGTCTTCTCAGTGAACCGACCAAGCCTGCTCGAAAACTGCTGTAGGTCAACAGAAGGATGTAAATAGCGAATGAGAATATCAACTTGCATGAAGTATGTACCAGGCCTGACATGAACCAACTTGACTTTTCAAACTGGATTATTCATAGCTGCAGGGCAGCAGTCTACCTCCCATGTCAAGTTTTGACTAATGGAGGTTATAACACAAAATCCGAGGCCTTTGCAATATAGAGTGAAAAATTCTCAGAAGTCAAATGCTAAAAGCAATACATGTCAGTCTGTTGAATCATGGACATGTTTATATAGATGATAGAGTTAGAAGGGAGCGGGGAGTGTACATTCTATATAATACACACATGGAACTACAGTATCTATAGTGATTGTGTCAAAAAGGCTAATGTATTAACAAATTATTAGATGTACAGCAGTTGTTGGATCCAAAAGTATAGAATTTTGATTAAATTTTCATCAGTGATGGGAAGACAGCGAGAGAACTGAAGTGTGGGAAAATATATACTTTTATTAACATAGCAAGATTCAGAACTACATCTATCCCCGTTTGCCTGTCATCATTTATGGCATAAGGAGTTCTGAATAGTTAATTTACCATAAGCAGTTCTGAATAATTAAATGCTGACAAGGGATTACCAGCCTGCATGTGGTAGTCAACTGTCTAATAGCAACAGATTGCCCCCTGACTCCCCTCCCACGCACAATACCATCAGGGACAAGGCTTACAATCTTGAAATAGCCTTGCAGGAGCTGGAGTCAGGAAGTTAAGGCATTTTTAGTATCAACTTCAGAAGCCATAATTGCCTGTGGTACATTATTTATATATATATATATTGGCTTATTATTATGACAGAACTAAAACTTGAATGGTAAAAAATTGACCAGTAAAGGTTGTTGTCCTGCTTTTCCCTACCATATAATTCTGGTCATCAAATGGTTAATTTCGGTGTCTAAACGAATTGGGTAAAACGGGTTATGTGTTTATGATAGATGTTCCACTGTGCCGTTGCAGCCATTGGAGATTGTCAGTTACATATTTAATATCTGAATAACTCCCTGAACCTTCAGGCATTCCCTTTGTATTCTCTGAATATACAGGTCAACTGAAAATAAAGTACCACTACCCCAGCAAGAAGGAAGAATCAGCCACCATTCCTTTACCCTATCACACCTTTTGGCTCCCTCTAAATCATTTCCTATCTTATCTTGTATAAACTACCTTTTCAAATTAAATTAAACTCAGATTTAACAAACAAAAATACAAATTACATCAGCCCCTCATTGTGTTTGATTTCTTTGATATTGTGCCCCTTTGCTAATTGCAATTACATTGTCAGCTGTTTTAATAGTATTTTCAATATGGGATAAGGTTTTGGTGAAGAGTCAAAGGTAGTTGTAAGGAGATTTGGGGTGGAGAGTAGAAAGGAGAGCAAAGTAGGTAAACAGAGGATTTTTGACAGAAAGGTTTCTTACATTATTTTGAGTTGTACTGTTCAGGCTACAGATCACGTGTATATATCTCGGGTATGTCAATCATAATCATGATGTTGTTTCAAAATATCTCCTTTATTTTGCTGAAACAAAGACGCTGTTGAGTTGCGAAAGTTCTTAGTTGACTCAGTTGTTATGCCCTCATATTAAACAATAAATTTAGTAGAAATAAAATTGAGAAAGGAATGCTTCAAAAGACACATTCCATTCAGATTGGTGAAATCATCCTGTAAATCTGTCAAGATAGATGCCAACATGAAATTGTCACATTTGCAAAATGGTTTTCGAAGCCAAAAATAGTTTGATTGAGTATCAACTTTTTAAATGATGCTTCTAATGTACCTGAAATAAGTTTCATTCCATTACAAATTCTCATTTAGTAACTTTCCAGAACAGGGAAATGGATAACAGTGTGACAGTGGTGTGAGAAAGTCATTTGAAACGAAGAGGTAATGACGAAAACCCATCTTCCCCGAGAGCAGGAGACTGGAAAAAGGAAATCATAAATTATTTGGTGTAGGCACATTCTTATGATGTCAGAGTCTCATGTGTAAACCGGCACAGCGATTGGGTTTCTGGTGACGTGAGAATAGTGTTAGCTGGTTTGATTTTTTGATTTTATTAAGAAACACCCAAATTGGCCTGAGGGCCCCGAGATTGGATGGTTAAACAACAATGTGATGTGGTACAATGGCATAATTATTCACAAATGAAGCAATTTTGAATTTGACAATTTGTTTGATATTTTTCAAAGGTTATCAACTTGTAGTAGTAGGTAAATCCTTCTAGACTGTGTGTAAATATTTTGGAGTATAAGGTTGTTTCAGTATTATTGAGTAATTCTGAGACCTTTATACTTGTACAGTTTTTTGTCCGTGCAAGTCTCACATTAGGGATGAATAATTTTGAAGTATTCCTTGTGTTGTAACTATGAATATTGCTGACTTTTATGATTGGGATGTTATTGAAATAATCAGGGGATCTATGGTTCACTACTTTATAATATAATTTGTATAATTGCAATTGGTAGATGTCTTCAATTTTCATTATTTTTAGTTCTTTGAAAAGTGGATCAGTGTGTGCGTTGTATTTAGAATTACTGATCACTCTGACGGCTTGCTTTTGCAATCTATATAGTTTCGAAGCTGCATGTCCCCAAACAAGTATACCATAATACATCTTTGACTGAATTAGGGCCATGTATATCTGTCGCAGAACTTTTCTTGATATATATTTCCTAATAGCACGGAGACATCCTATCAATCTGGCTACGGAGAGACAGGTTTTGCTGATGTGCTGCTTGAATGTTAACTCTTTGTCAAATACTATTCCCAAATATGTGAAACAATCAACTGATTCAATTATCTCATTGTCAAAGACCAAGCATGGTGGTGAAAATTTTCTTAGTTTATTGTTGAAAGTCATAAATTTAGTTTTCTTGGTATTTGCAGCAAGCTTATTCACTTTTAACCATCTGGAGACATTATCCAGTTCATTGTTAATTTTGTGTACATTTTGGGGTTGTACAGTGATGTTCAGTTGTGTAATAAGGGTTGTATCATCTGCATAAATTATTATATTGAAAAGGTCACTTGCAAATTTGATATCATTTATATAGACATTGAATAACAGTGGGCCTAGAATTGAACCTTGAGGTACTCCTGAAGTCACTGAACCCGTCATGGATGAAGTACCATCTATTTCTGTAAATTGTTCTCTGTCCGACAGGTAACTTTGGAGAAGTCTTCGCTCATTGCCATTTACACCATAATGTTCTAACTTTGATAAGAGTATTTGATGATTGATTGTGTCAAAGGCTTTCGACATATCAATAAATATGCTGATTGGAATCAGATTATCTTCCATCATCCATAGCAATCTGTCTGTCAGCTCTTGGGAAGCCAGTTCTGTGGAATGAAATTTGCGGAAACCATACTGGCTGGTATAGAGTAGTTTGTGCTCTTCAAAGTAGTTCTGCAATTGTTTATGTATAACTTTTTCAAATATTTTTGATATGGAAGGTAGAATAGAAATGGGTCTAAAATCGTCTACATTTGTTGCTCCAAGTTTCTTTGGTGTAGGAAGTATCTTAGCTATTTTTAACTTCTTGGGAAATATGCATGTTGAGATTGTCTGGTTAATCATTAAGGTTGAAGGAAAACAGATCTCATATCTGATTTCTCTCAATAACTTACTTGACATTCTTATAATATCTTGAGTAGCTTTAGGTTGGAGCTTATCTATGATATCAAGAACATCCTGCTCAGAGACAGATTCTAGCTTAAAGGTGTTATCTCTTGGTTCGTTTAGATAATTATTGAAACTTGAGATGTTCTCAGAATCAATATTGATTGTATTTGATAGGTTTGCACCAACATTGCAGAAATGGTTGTTTAGTTGATCTACTATTTCTTTTTTGTTTTTATACACCTGATCATCTACTTTTATCTCTGAAGGAAATGATTTAGTCTTTTTGGATTTGCCTAATATTTCATTTATAGCAGACCAGGTCTTCCTGGAATCATTTTTAAATTTCTTGAAGTAGTTATCATAATAGTTTTTCTTTGCTTCTTTTATGGCTCTCTTCAAAATTCCATTGTAAATTTTCAGATTGTTTTTGAGTGTAAAAAAGTCTTCATTCTGAATTTTCATTTTCTTAATTTTGTAGTATAATTTATCTCTGAAGTTTCTTGACTTGATCAACCCAGATGTTATCCAGTCACACTTTCTATGTTTTCGTTTATTGAATTTAACTTTTTTTATTGGTAGATGTTTATTTATGGATTTTGTTACCAAATCTACAAATATGTCGTAGTTTGAATCAGGATTGGCATTGGCACTAGCGTCTAGTACAGTACTGTAGTCAATCAGTCTAAGTTCTTCTCGTAGATTTAGTATTGCTTGGCTGTTGTAAGTATTTATAGTGATGTATTTTGTACCTCGAGAGTTTGAGTGGTTGCTTCTAATAGACAAAAATTATGGATTGTGGTCAGAGATCAATCCGTCTATTATGCCTGCCTCGACTTCTTCAGGTAAATTATTGCTTCGACAGAAAATGTTGTCGATCAAGGTACCTCTATTGTTGTTTGAATAGTGTGTTGGAGCAGTGATCATTGGCACATAAGTATACGAAAACATTTTTTGTAGGAATGAATTTGCATATACGTTTTCATTTATTTTCAGTAAATTAATATTGAAATCTCCTGCGAGTATGATAGTTGTTGGAGTAGGTTCAAGTTTATGTAGAAGTACCTCAAAGTCATCCATGAAATTCTCTTGATTTTCTTTGAGATTTCTTGGTGGTCTGTATATGTTTCCCACAATGATTTTCTTACCATTGTGTATGATTTCAAGGATTTGAGCTTCCCATTCATTCATGTGATTAAAAGGGCAATCAACATTTTTGAAAGTCAGTTCTTCCCTAATATATATGGCTAATCCACCATGATTACCACATGTTCTGTCTTTGACAATAAGTTGATAGCCTTTAATATTTAGGTGGGACGTAATAGAGTTGATAGGTATCCAAGTTTCTTGCAAACAGATTGCATCAAAGTACACAGAATTACTAGCTAAATTATTAAGGAATACTTTTAGGTTGTCTATTTTTGCTGTGAGACTTTGAACATTCAGACTTAAAACTGTGAAAGGATGAAGGTCATACCTGATAAATTTTGATATATCATTGACATTGTAATATTTGGAATGTGTCAGGATTTGCTCACTATGATCAAGTTGTGAAGCCATGTTTAGGACTTTTTGTTTGTGTCAGTTTTCTTTTTCTTCCTTCTGCTTTCTGCAGCTCTGGTGATTACCGTGATGAGGTCCTCTTCTGAATCTTCTGCTTCTTCTGCTTGGTACATTTCTTCTTGTGTAGATGAATGAAAAGTTGTCTTCAATGGCATAATATTGCTTGTGGTCTCTAAAATTTTCGGGCATTCGATGACGACTGGTTTTATTTCGACTGAATTTTGTTGATATGTCTGAGATGTTGTATTGTTGAGTAGTATTGCATCATTTTCTTTCAGTTCTTCTGGTTCTTGGTCCTCCTGTTTTCTGTAAAAAATTTTCCCATCTCTTGACCATGTAGAGTGTATGACCTGTTTCTTTTTCAGTTGTCTTGCCTTGTAGAAAAGCCTCATTTCAGCTGGTGTTAAATCTTCCGCAATGTAGACTTCTTCATTGCGCAGCGCTTTCAGTCTCTGGTTGTAGATCGGCAACCTGTATATAGAATCTCTGTGTCAAATACATGCCACTCCACACTGACATCCTCTGACACATGGAGGCGTGAGAGACTGATGATGACAAAAGGCATATTAAACTCCAGAAGTTAGAATGAGTTTTGGAATTTGGACTTTTAGCACGTCAACAAAATTTGATTTGCCATGCATTTCTGCAAATTAAGTTGAATCTATTGAAAGTGGAGCCACGAAGGAAGTTGTAGATAATGCCAGGGTTACTTTTTAAAGAAGATTAGCATTCTACTTCTGCACAAGGCTGCTCTGTGTCGAACAGAGGTCTCCACCCACACATTAATCTGCCGGAAGTTTTTGAAAACCACAACTTGCTGGTCATGTCTGGTCTGGAAGTTATTGCAAGTTTTGGAATGTCAATTTTGTGATATTATATACGGATAATGGTTATTGTCGGACGTATCTCATCTGTCCAAGATGAAACATAGTTTTAAAAAAAAGAGGGCCTGTCCTGATCTTATATGATATCAAATGAAATGTTATGCTCCCAAAGCTCAGGACTATTCATTAACACTAACTCTACTTCCAACTCGTTTTTTGCTATTGTGTTTTTCTCATTGTCCCTTGTTAACTGAAGATAACAAACTGGCAGGACACATCAAGTGATTGTCAGACCAAATTAGATGTTTTGCCCCTGTCAGAAATTTATAGAGTTGCTGGTGTTTAGTGTAACTTCATGAGTTATTCGGGGTTTCAGGATTTGAGGTGAACTTTGACATAATCATAAACACGTCACACAGGGACTAGAAAGAGATTGATTTTTCTCAAAAAATATATGTGCTTTGATGAATTATCAATTTTGAGAATGGATAGAAGTCTGAGGCTTTACATCTTATATTATCAACATGTATGTCCTCTGATTGGCAACAGTAATATGATGAAGTATGATTGCTTGAGTGTAGCAAGAACCTGATAAGCTTACAGAACTGTGTTGCTGTCATTTACAATTTTATAGTTGATAGCAGTGTAATCATGATAAAAGACTTCAGAGAGTGCTTAGACTGATATATTTGGTTATTGAATTAAACTGAAACAAATGAGGTAAATTACGTTTTAGATATCTTCTCAGAGAAAATTAATGGCCTGTCAATCAAAACCAGAGGAAAAGCCAAAGCCAGTGGCTAGATTTCAATTGCTTTTTAATTATTCTACATGTGAGGTTACAATTGGAGGACTGGATATTTCTGAGAAACTAGAAATTCAGATTTAGTTACATTTCAAATCATCTGTTAGAAACGTTTTGTCACCAGATCTTCTACATGTTGGCCTATACGGTTTTCTATATTGAATATGGTCTAGAATCCTATAATCTTGTGAAAGCCCCTTTCTTAATTAGGTTATTGAGAAGCACTTTACCAACTGTAAGACCAGAGAAACAATTATTAGGAAGTGAACACGCCACAACTTTTCATGATACATGTACAATGAATTTATTAAATTTCGAGCGAAATTTACAGGCACCAATTTTTTGTCTTGCTTCTTTTTACAGCTTATTCACTTAATACCGTTATTCCTTTTTCTTCGTTTTGATTCTTATAAGCCGTTCTCTCCACATTGTAGGCATTATACATCTCTCCACGTCTGCCTGCCATGACTAGCCTATTTTTATGTTGTAGTTGTGCATATATATAAGGTAAATTAAACTATCTATCTTCCACTTTCTCTATGCTGTCTTCCGTCCTCTTCATTCATCGCTTCCTTTTTGCAAAGATTTAGATTTTTCTTCGTTCATGTCTATGGGGCTAAAACTGATCTTTTGATCTGTCCTTCTGGCTCATACTTTACTACTTTACTATGTAAACCTTTTAAACCTCTTAAAACATTTTAACAGAGGCCTGTGCATATATAAAGGTATCTTACAGAGAAGTGCTGAAACAAAAGTTTTATTACACACAAATTACTTCCGTCTGGTGAGAAATTTCTCAGCTACCACAGATGTTGCCACTTCACAAGACATTTGATAGAGTTCAAAAACACATACTGGCACTTGGAGAGAGAGGGAGAGAGAGACTGAGAGTTACTCATATGCCTCACCTATGAGTCTGATATTCTGTTAACTGTAATTTTAGATATTGTTTTAGTTAATTTGATGAGCTGCTCAGCATTCTTGGTTACAAGTCTCCTTTAGAAGCTCCGCTTGGGTACTGCGACTACTGTGCTGCCACATCATTTTGATACGACATTAACTAAAGTTTTACCACACCATACCACCATAATAATATCATTCAATGTCCATTTGAAATCTGAACGTATGCTGTTGAAATCTTCAAACTATATTATTATTCATGGGTCCATATGCTGCAGTCACTGTTGCGTGCTGTTCCATTTAGCCCATGTTTGAAGAAATGGCAATCGCTCCTTCTGAGGCAAGTTATCATGCAGTCTTCATAATCTGTTGGTCCAAGTTCGTCCTTCTTGTAGTTGACATCTCTCAGACGATAACTCTCAAAGAGTCCTGTAAATCCCTTTTTCTCCAGAACCTTCATTCCTTGTTCATCTGCAATGAAAGATGACATATCCTTATTGGCACTTGTTTATATTAAAAATATACAATTGCAGGAAAAGGTACAATACAATATGTCAAGTCATTTGAGCACTTTGTACCTCTTCTTTTTATTGTAATATGATGACTTCATTAAAGTCATTTTGGGTTTTCCCAAATTTGAGGTTTTTTTCTGTAAAACATTGTGGCTTTTTAAAAAATTACTTTTACAGACAATTTCATATTTGATCGAATAACAAGAGATTTTACAAAATTTTGGTCTGATATCAGAAAATCCTGCCAGGTGATTGGTCAAGCTGCACATAGCGTGACCCTTTATTTCAGTTTGCTTCAAGCAAGTGATGTTGGTTGGAAAATTCATGTCATAATTTTAACCAATAAACTGTTGCAAAGGCCTACTTGGTATTGTGACAGGTTGTTCACACTTGTCAAACCGCCATCCACGCGAATTCACACAATTCCTCCTGAACTGTTGTATTTCACACTCCTGTGTAACTGTTGATTGCTCAGTTGATATCAAATCAGTCTCAAGCTGACTCTGAATGACTTTACATCTATGAATGCTAAATTATCATGCCTCGACCAAAAGCATTGTCTGTTTAACCCTCCTACCTGCACAACTCATCCGCTAACCTGGACAATTCAATAGCTGATTTGGAAATGTCAGCCCTCAAACCTACACAATACAACCCAGTAACCTTGAGTCCTTGACAAATCACCCCACTAATCTGGACAACCCACCAACATGGACAGTTCAACCATTGACCTGGACAATAGAACTTTTCATTCTGGACAATTCAACTTATTAACATGGACAATTCAACCCACTAACCTGGACATTGCAAATCTTCCTCAGTGACATCACCCCACAATTTTCCTGGACATGAATTCAGGGTGACTGTGATAGAAGTTTTCCTTTTTGCCCAGCACAACTTTTTGTCACATTTGATAGGATTGTAGTCAGCAAATAGGGCAAAATTTGTACATGTTGAACCTTGGCAGTGCTGATATGAGTCTTCCAAAGAAGTCAAACCATTTCTGATGATTTGAAGGTTGTCTAGAAGCGGCATGTAGCGCAAGTTGCTCATTTCAAACTGGGTGATGGCATTGCTGTTCAGGTATATCTTCCTCATTCCTGTAGCATTAATGAAGGTATCGGACGGCACTTGTACGATTTTGCAGTTACTTGCGTCAAATATGTACACCGAGGGTCCCAGAGACCGTGCCCACTTGATCGAAGTGATAGGAAGTTGTGCAACACTAATTCTTTGCAGTGATTTGCATCCATGAAAGTAGTCGTCAGGAATCATTGTGATAGGGTTTCCATTTATGTAGTAGAAGGTAAGGGAGTCTTTGATGTGACTGATATTTGGAACTTGGGTTATATTGTTTGCCTCAATGTAGACGTATCTCAAATCATGGTTGTTAATAAAGGCATCGTCCGGAATGAAGAAGATTTGGTTTTTACTTAATTTTAGAAATTGCAATTTTTGTAACAGGGAAATATTTGGAAACTGGTTGATTTTGTTATTTATCAGAAACAGTTTGCGCAATTCAGGTTGGTTCAGCACACCTGCCACCTGCTGTATCCTGTTGTTGCTTAACTGTATGACTTCCAGTTGATTCAGTCCTGAGAATTCGGTAGCATGCACGATTTCTATATTGTTGTCCGCCATGTTGAGCTCCAAAAAGGTTGCTGCTGCCTTGCTGATATTTGGGATAGATGTGAGTTGATTCTCATTCAAATTCAATTGCTTCAATATTTGATAGTGTACCACCAGGTCCCATGTGGAGTTGGAAATGTGGCATGCTGTCATGGTCAGATATTGCAAGGTGCCTGCAAGTGGACTGAAGAAGGGAATAGTTTTGATTGGATTGTGAGATAGATCTAGTTGTTCTAGGGGATTGTTGTCAAACGCATTTGGAGAGATGACCACTATGTTGTTGTTTGACAAATCAAGCTCTTTCATGCTGGTCAACAACTGAAAATCATTAGTGGTTATTGTTGTCAAGGTGTTGTGCTGGAGATTAACCGTTTCCGAGTTGAGCGGGATGTCGGTAGGTACAGAGGTGAGGGCAGCATTGGTGTTGGAATAGGATTGGACGGGACCTGTGCACAGGGCCATCAGCAATGTTGCAATCAGCACAAGCATTGTGTATTTGTGATAGGCCTACCCCTGTAAGAAAATTAGGATAAAATATTGTCTTTTATTTAATAGCGAATAAATACATACTAAATCAAGATACTTCAATATTTCCATCTTCTTCTTGGTCTTCATCTTCTAAGGTAGGGTGAGGTTCCTTGAGTCAGACAGCTATGTTATAGACATGTTAGAAAGTGATATGTGGTCAGGCTTAAGGAATATAGGTTATAACAACCAGGGCCTCAAATTGATCATATTCCCAGAATATATTAGAATTTTTGCCAAACTGCATAAGTATAACATTGTACATTGATTATTGAGTTAATTTAAGTATTAAAAACATTAAAGGGTAACCTTGAGTTGGACAGTTACAAGGCATAAAAAATACAATTCTTTAAGTTCCTTCCAATCCATTAATAAAGGGCATATTAGAGGACAAAATGCATTGAGCTCAGTATTAACCGCGTGCTGCACAATCTAATGACAAATCAATACCATAGACCTAAAACAGATCCTTCAAACTGACGAAATTTTGTTGAATACGCAATTATTGTTGATCAAACAAAGAAATTGACAAACGGAGTTTTTACAACATTTCAAGGCCATAAAAACACATTATTTTGCTTTATATATATGTAGATAGGATGTTATACAGTGAGCCTCTTCTTAGACATGTCAAAGGCATTTGACATCATAAAACAGGAGGCATTATTTAAGAAATTAGAATTTTATGGCATAAGGGGCAAAGTACTTTCATAGTTTAAGAGCTACCTGGCTAATCGGCATATTAGAATGAAATATAAAGATGTCACTTCTAATAACTATCCAATGCCTTATGGTACCCCACAAGGTTCTGTCTTGAGCCCACTAATATACATTGTGCTAGTGAATGATCTTGTCAAATGCTTGAAATTCTGTGGCTGTGTAACATTTGCAGACAACACAACTGTTTTTGCTTCCGGAAAAAATTTAAAGTTTTTATACAGAAAGGTGAATGTTAATTTGGAGAATCTAGCTGGCTGGTTCGATAGTAATTCGCTAACACTAAATATAAATAAGTCAAAATACATAGTGTTTGGAACCAGAAGGAATAAACTGTCAAATCACTTCGAAATAAAGCTGGGAGGAAGAGAAACAGAGAGAGTTAGTAGCATAAAATTCTTAGGCATTACAGTAGATGAGTTCTTAAAATAGAATCTGCATGTTAAAAATATGATAACAAAAATACATTGTAGTTGCTGGCAACTACAGTCTCAGTATGGTAAAAAATATTCTACCACCTCAAATTAAACTAGAGGCATATCACTCAAATATTCAAAGCCATCTGAACTATGCTTTGAATGTGTGGGGACCAATGTTGAAAATTAAAGATTTAAAAATTATCAGGAAACTGCAGAATAGAGCTATCCGGACGATTTTTCAATGTCTGATTAAGAACTAAACTTTTGCCATTGTTTAAGAAAGCAATAACTCTTTTATGCTTTTTTTCAATATTTCAAAGTATGGATTATCCATCAATCAGACTATCAAAAGGCGCAACCAGACCATACAGGCTATATGTGTACCAAATTTCATCCATGTACAATTGTACATGCAATCGGGGCTGAGTCCTGGCCCGGAAACTAATGGTCCGCCTGCCGCCTGACCGCCCGGATCCCTGACTGCCCGACCGCCCTGACGCCCGCCCGGTTGATGGACAACTTTTGACCAAAGTGATAACTATACCTTCTTCGAACTTCGTTCACTGAAGGTAAAAAAGAAACGAAATTAAAGTTCAAAATAAAATATATCTCACACTAAATGTCATATCAGATGTCGCTTCTTGGTGTCATTCTTCAAAGATGTCCACTGCTACCACTTCAGGTAATTGTGTAAAATTGGCATCTCCTGTAATGCATTAACGTAGGGTTGCATTATGTTTAAACGGAATGAGTGGGATGAAAGGTATGTTTAAATATTAATACTAAACGGTAATTGTTTCGCTCTTGGCTTGCAGGGTTACAGTGGTTTTCTCTCTGATTTGCCAAGCATGAAAACGGGACTTTTAGGTGTAATATAAGATTCAGTAGTTTGGAATAATTGAATAAACACAATTATATTACTCAGTCATACACAAAGGAAGAAAGGCTCATCTCAGGCAAGCTAAATGAAACCAAACGTGGAAACAATAATTATTCTATTGTCCAAGATATGGTATGCTGGCCATTCGATTCAATAATTGCAGAACTTTGATTGCATTTGTGATGAATTTAATTTTTTTTTTTAATTTAGAAGAAAGGCCCTTTCATCTCATTCAACTTGTTCTGACACTAGCATTATACAGCAAGTTTGATGCAATAAAGGACATAAAGCCCCAATCATCCATCCCTCCATCAAACCAGCTGGGGCGAGATGCCCTCTTTCTGCAATGTTCATATCATCGGCATTCAGAAAATGTGAGGCTTTTATTTCAGTTCACTTCTCAATTTGTTGTGGCATTGTCAGCCATTGTGACCCTGTTTGAGTCAGTGGAAATGTAAAAAAAACAACAAAGTAAACACACCTAATCCTAGGCCATTTGTAGGCGTCAAAGCATTTATGTAAAGCAAATATTTATTTTACACAGCGCAACCTTCAAACCCAGCGCAACCCATCAACCAATGGTAAAGACACATTAGAAATGAATGTAAATGAACAAAATCAATATCTTAATGACATAAGTTGAACGATAAGTATAATGCACACATCTATAAAGTAATTTTAAACATAGGCTGCAAAGCAGCAAATCTTTTGTGAAGAACTTCACAAGAGTGAATGTGGTATTCTGTGGTGGGGAGCATAGGAGTAATTAATTTTCTCTTAGGAAATATCTAAAACTTAATTTTCCTCATTTAATTCAATTCAATTCAGACTTCGGCCATACATGTGTTTGTAGATTCACCTTTTCCTTTATTCAATTCAATTCAATTTATTGACCATTTCAATAACCAAAACAGAGTAAGAATTATTACTTTAAAACATGATTATGATGCCATGAACTCCAAAAAGACCTGTAATGACAATAACACTATAATTTCCACAATGGATGGTAAATAATATTGAGGGAAGATCCGAGACATTTAGATATTTACACTGATCTTGCTGCTTGCAAGAGATTGATTGAGACCCCGGTCCGAGTTTGCCCAATGTGTGAAGGTGACTCAAGCATGGTGGTTAGATCATACAGATTCTTCTAAAATTTTGCACAGGTACTCTATGGGACCCATACATTCCAAAAATGAAAAACAAAAAAATTTCACCGACTCGTTTGGTTGCCATGGTAACGGCATATTTTGCCTGATGACTGCGTAAAAGTCATAAATTGAGTTTTTGGTTATGTACCACAGAATTAAAGCATTACATGCGTTTGTCACACAAAAATGTCAGAAATGTCTTCCCAAGGATTTACACCAATACATTTTCCATAAATTGGAAGAAAAAGGTTAAAATACTTTTTTCTGTAAGAGCTCAAAGGGCACCAACACGCTAATTAATTGCAGATTTTGCATGCATCAATTTTGGCAGTAATCAAATTTTAGGAAAACGATCATACAGATTTTTTTAAAAATTTGCATATATCATAAACAAGTTATTGTCAAACAAATGGCAGAAAATAAAAAAATTTCACCGAGTCATTTTTTTACTGCAGTACCATGACTGTGCAAATGTCAATTCAAATAAATAAAAATAATTTTTGACACTGTTAACTGAAATTAACTGAGAAAATTGTTTGGATAAAGATGAGAAATGTTACTGCATTCAATAAAAAAATAATTATGCTTCTAGCTGCATTGGATCTCATTTAAATAGCAAATTACTGGCTGCCACGCTGTTAAAAAAAAGAGAACAGAAAATGGTAACGTCACAACTGTTTCAGGGCCTGCAGCAGTTGTGACGCTATGTTGCTAGGCAACCAGGCTGCTCAGAAGTATGTGCAGTGTACCACGCTTGAGTCACCTTAATTGCATGAAGTACGTACATGGATTGACCTGAACCAACTTTACTTTCAAGCTGGATTATTCAAAGCCCAGAAGTGGCAGTCTACCTCCCATGTCAAGTTTTGACTAATGGAGGTTAACACAACAGCGATGCCAGGCCTTTGCAATATTGAGTGAAAAATTATCAAGAGTCAAATGTTAAAAGCAATACATGTCTGTCTGTGGAATCATGCACATATTTAGATGATAGAGAGAGAATGGAGCTGAGAGTGTACACTCTATATAATGCACTCATGGCACCATAGTATCAATAGTGATTGTTTAAAAAAGGCAAATGCGTCAACAAATTATTAGATATACAGCAGTTATTGCATCCAAAAGTATAGAATTTTGAATTTTCACCAGTGATGGAAAGACACAGAGAAAACTGAAGTGTGGAAAAATAATTTTATATACTTTTTTTAATATTGCAAGATTCAGAACTACATCCATCCCCATTTTCCTGTCATCATTTTATGGTATAAGACCTTTTTTTAAAAATATTGCAGGAGGTTCTGAATAATAAAATGCTGGCAAGGGATTATCAGCCAGGCTTCAGCCTGCATGTGGAAGTCACCTGTCTAATACCAACAGACTCCCCTCCCACACAAAATACCATCAGTAGGGATGACAGACCATTTCTAATAAATGAACAAAAATAATAATCTTTGATACAGAGGAGTGCACTATGATTTTGTGATGAAGAATCAGCCAAAAAACATTTTCTAACATTGAAATTAACCTCGCTGTGCTTGATTTAACAACATGAAGTCTCGGCGCTTGGAGGTAAATGAAAACGCCCAACTATTAGAAAAATGACACCATGACCATAAATGCCAGCAAAATCATTTTAGAACTAATTTCTCGTGTTTATTTGAATGCTGGACTGATATACTAACAAGTTCCAGAGGTAAAAAGATTACAGTATCAAAGTATCTTTATCTACAATTGCACAAAGTATGTAATGTCTATAGCAAAAATACCTAGCTATCATTATTCAAAAAAGTTTTGATGGCAGCGTACACTTGAACTTTAAATTCTAATCATATTACATGCTTGGAATGATTGGGGGGTAATTACCCTAAAGTGGGTAAATAGTTAAAATAGTTGTAACTCTGATTGACTTATACGTTTTTTGTTGTTGTTCTTTTTAAGTTTTCAAATTTTTACTTGTTAGTATATTGACTTGGATACATAGTGCAGGTACAATTTTGATATAGCTTAGATAATTTACGCTCATAATCAAGGTTGAAAGGGTTGAATATTCGTAATGAGTATTTTTTGTGTTTTTACAGTAGACGAATGACGAGTACTTACATTCAGCTGCTAGTGGCCATCAGTGACCTCACAGCAAGCCCTATCAAACACATTGAAATAATCTGTCAATTTGTCATAAGGGAGCTTGTGACCTCATTGATGAGTGGTCATCATCCCAAGTCATACCATGACAAAATGGCCCATAACCTTTGCTAATTCATGAATACTTAATTAACTGACCCAGTTTTGGCTCAGCCAATCAGGGACTACTACATCACAGTTTGAAATTGTTGCTTCTGTTTGAAAGTTTGCTTGTTTTACACTGTTTTTCTTAGTTGCCAGTAATCCTCTAAGTGTCCATAATCGGACTAAATCTGCCTGCAAAATGCTTATGACCTAAATAAGCAGCCAATCACAGAAGAGGTTGGAAATAGCAGAAAGCCCTGTCCATTTTAGCAGGGCTTGCGTGGGGGGGATGATGAGTGGTGTGACTCGTCAAATGACTTTCCCTGCTAGCATTGCAAGTGTAGGCTATGAGCTCAGAAACTGCTTATGAGTCATGAGGAATAATATGGCAGAGATACGACTGTGACCTCACAGGGAACAGTTCAGTCCAGATCTCTAAGCACTTGACGTTCGTCTACTGTAATGGTATATTGGGCAGTTTTAAGTCTTGTCTTTACATTAACTAGGTAGACATTTTTGTTTTTAGATAATCTTCTAACGAAATGGGGTGAATGGCTGCAGGGTTAACTTGTGATTGACTTGCTTACCTTCAGACTATGGATCTTAATGGATAAAAATTTAGTTTTTTTAGTAATTACCCCCCTCCCCATGGGGGGGGGGGGGGTAAAGGACTATAATTGTAGTACCATGAATTGGTTGTTTACTCCAAATTTTGTATTGTCGCAGCAAAGAATGGCTACATATGCTTAAAAACCCCCCACTTTTTTTTAGACTGGAAACAAATCTGCTCTATTGCTTTTCTGAATATTAACTGTATAGTATTGATGTTTTAACAAGATTGATCTATTTATGAATTAAAAATGTGGGGTTCCCCTCGCTCATTTTGCTCTGGGAAGGTATTTCACGTGAAAGAGTAGCCATTTTGGAAAGAAATATCCCTAAAATCAAATTTTGCTTGACTTTGAACAGGTGTCTTGATTATGTCATAATGGATTATTTTGGTTAAAAACAACTCTTTTAATCTACAAAAACCGTATACTAAGTAATGTATTGACATTTTGGGCAATTTTATAGAACTTAAAAGAATGACCACCAGGTGTCAGTCTCCATTGCACTCAACTTGAAGCTGAAGTCTGGTCAAAAACTGGGTAATGCTTCCACTCTACGGCCTCTAAAAATTCTGCAAATGCCACAGAATGTTTCATGAGAATATTGGCTTTCTACAAATACCAAAATGATGCATGTCTTTTAAGTATTCCATGTCCATTCTTACTTCCAAAGTTTTAAATTCAATTTTTTTAATGCAAAAAATTTAAACACAAGGACAAAATAGTGAAAAACAGCAAGCTAATATATCTTAAAAACAGATTCCATCAAATTTCGAAAAGTTCTAAACCGTTTTCAATGCAAAAAGCCGTAAAGTGAGACAACTATGAACTGAGATTTTAGGTGTCATTTTTTCTTCACTAGAAGCAAAACTGCGATCAGCTCCACCTAGCAGGTTTTGGCATCCCTAGTGCCACCAGGGGCAAGGCTTACAATATTGAAATAGCAGTGCAGGGGCTGGAGCCATGAAGTAAAGGTATTTCCAATGTCAACTTCAGTAGCCATAATTTGCTGTGGTATATTATATATATCCATATATGGGCTACCTATTATAAAAGAACTAAAATTTGAAAGGTAAAATTTTGACAAGTAAAGGTTGTTGTCCGGCCTTTGCCTATCACATAATTCTGGTCTTCAAATGGTTATTTCTGTTGTCCAAACGTATTGCGTAAAACAGGTCATGTGTTTGTGATAGATGTTCCACTGTGTTGTCCCAGCCATTGTCAGTTATGTATTCAATATCAAAGTAATTCCCTGAAGGCCTAAACCTTCAGGAATTCACACTTCTTCACTGCATATATTGCCTACAGACTGCGGGCACACCTTTGAAGTGGCAGTCAGTTTGGCTTATACATTTGGGTATAACAAAAAATGAGAAGATTAATTCAGTTGTCCATTTTACATACAGGCCTACCATTTCTACTGATGTATTTCACATTTCAAAACAATCTCAGGACTTTATTTTGCGGAAACAACAGCGTTGTTGAGTTGCGAAAGTTCTTAATTGACACAGTTATTTATGATTTCATATTTAACAACAAATTTAGAAGTAAAGTTGGGAATGGATTGCTTCAAAAGATATATTCCCTTTCGCTTGATGATCTGATTCTGTAAATCTGACAAAGAGATGCCGACATGAAATTGTCACATTTGCAAATAGGTTTTTGAAGCCAAAAATAGTTTGACTGAGTGTCAAATTTTTTAAATGATGCTTCTAATGTACCTGAAATAAGTTTCATTCCATTCAAAATTCTCATTTAGCAGCTTTCCAGAAGAGTTAAATGGATAGCAATGTGACAGCGGCATGAAAAAGTCATTTGAAACAAAGAGGTAATGACGAAAACCCATCTTCCCGAGAGTAGGAGACTGGAAGAAGGATGTCATAAATTATTTGTTGTAGGCACAGTGGAAGGGCCCTCCAAAGATGGTGGTAGGGGGGGTCTAATCCTTAATGGATTTGACTGAAATTTGGTGTAGGAACTTTGCACATATAGGAGCACAACTGAGCCCAAAAGGAGCTTGATCCGAAAATTTTTTCTGAAAATGATACACCCTAGCACATTCTTATGATGTCAGAGTCTTATGTGCACAGCGATTGGGTTTATGATGACATTTGGATAGTGTTAGCAAAAAGGTGATTATTACCTAGATTAGCAACCTGCACAGAATTCCTGAGTCACATACATTGCACCCCACACTGACATGACATCTTGTGACACATTGAGCCTTGAGAGACTGATGATAGCAGAAGTATATTAAACTCTTAAACTGAAGTTAAAATGAGTTTTAGAATATCCCCCCTTAGCACATCATGAGCACATCAACAAAATTTGATTTACCATGCATTTCCACAGGGATGAATCCATTGAAAGTTGAGCCAGGAAGGAATTTGTGAATAATGCCAGGGTTACTTCTAAAGGGGATTAGCATTCTGCTTCTGCACATGGCTGCTCCGTTTTAAACAGAGGTCTCTGCCCACACATTAAACTGCCAGAGATTATTGAGAACCATAACTTGCTGGTCATGTCTGGTCTTGGAATGGCAATTTTGTGAACCATCAATTCGGCAATTCCCACTTGATATTATATGGATATTGCTTATTGTCAGACGTATCTCATATGTCCAAGATGAAACATTGTTTAAAAAAAGAGGGCCTGCCCTGATCTTATATGATATCAAATTAAATTTTATGCCCCCAAAGCTCAGGGCTATTCATAAACACTAACTCTACTTCTACCTCATTGTTTTTGCTATTGTAATTTTCTCACCGTCCCTTGTTAACTGAAGATAACAAACCAGCAGGACACATCAAGTGATTGTCAGACCAAATTAGATGTTTTATTCTGGGTTTTGGGATTTCAGTTGAACTTTGACATAATTATAAACACTTCACACTGGGACTAGAAAGAGATTGATTTTCCTCAAATAATTTATGTGCATTGATGAATTATCAATTTTGAGAATGAACATATTAATATTATTAAGAATGGATATAAATTTGAGGCTCTACATCCTATATTATTTATGCTCTCTGATTGGCAACTGCAATATGATGAAGTATGATTGCTTGAGTGTAGCAAGAACCTGATAGGCTTACAGCACTGTGTTGCTGTTATTTACAGTTTTATAGTTGATAGCAGTGTAATCATAATAAAAGACTTCAGAGAGTGCTCAGGCTCGATATATTTGGCTATTGAATTAAACTGAATTAAATGAGGAAAATTAAAATTTAGATATCTTCTCAGAGAAAGTTAATGACCTGTCAATCAACACCAGAGGAGAAACCACTACCAGTCACTTTATTTCAATTGCTTTTTAATTATTCAACATGTGAATTGCAATTGGAGGACTGAAAATTGCTGAGAAACCAGAGAGGCAGGTTTGGTTACATTTTAAATAATTTATGAGAAACATTTTGTCACCGGTTCTTCTATGTATACAGGCGGTTTAAAAAAATATTGAATATAGTATACATATGGTCCAGAATCCTATCATTTTGTGAAAGCCCCTTTCTTAATTAGGTTATTGAGAAGCACTTTACCTACTGTGAGACCAGAGAAATTTAAATCTTCAGAAATAATGTTTAGAAAATGAATACACCACAAATTTTCATGATACATGTGCAATGTATTTGTCAAATTTCGAGTGAAAATTTACAGGCACCACATTTTTTCTTGCTTCATTTTACAGCTTATTTGCTAACTACCACAATTGGTGAATTGGGGTGTTTTTTATTTTATCTTTGTGTTTGATTCTTATAAGCCTTCTCTCCACAATTTTGGCGTATTTATCTTTTGATTTCAGCCTGCCATGACTAGCCGACATTATTTTTGTGTTGTAAATGTACATTTTGCATATATTAAATTAAAACTCTATCTATCTATCTATCTATCCGTCTATCTATCCATCTATCTATCTATCTATCTATCTATCTATCTATCTATCTATCTATCTATCTATCTATCTATCTATCTATCTATCTATCTATTCCTCTCTCTCTACTGCGTCTTCGGGCCTCTTCGTTCAACACCTTTTTTTTGCAAAGATTTAGTTCTTCCTTTACCCATGTCCATGGGGCTAAAACTGATCCTTTGATCTGTCTTCCCAGCTCACACTTCACAAAGCAAACCTTTAAAACTTTTAAAACGTTTTATCAGAGGCCTGTGCATACATATCTTACAGAGAAGTGCTGAAAACAAAGTTTGTTAACACACAAATTACTTCTGTCTTCTGAGAAAATTCTCAGCTACCATAGATGTTGCCACTTCACAAGACATTTTATAGAGTTTTAGAACACACACTGGCACTTGGTGTTAGAGAGAGGCTGAGAGTTACTCATCTGCCTCACCCAAATGTATCTGATATTCTGTTAACTGTAATTTTAGATACTGGTTGAATTAATTTGATGAGCTGCAGAGCATTCTTGGTTACTAGTCTCCTTTAGAAGCTCTGCTTGAGTACTGCGACTACTGTGCTGCCACGTCATTTCAGTATTACATAAAATGAAGTTTTTACAATACCATACAACCATAATAATATCATTCAATGTCCATTTAAAATCTGAAAGTATGCAGTTAAAATCTTTACACCATATTGTTATTCAGTGGTCCATATGTTGCAGTCACTGTTGCCCGCTGTTCCATTGAGCCCATGTTTGAAGAAATGGCAATCTCTCCTTCTGAGGCAAGTTATCATACAGTCTTCAAAATCTGTTGGCCCAAGTTCTTCCTTCTTGTAGTCGATGTCTCTCAGACGATACCTCTGAAAGAGTCCTGTAAATCCGTTTCTCTCCAGAACCTTCATTCCTTGTTCATCTGCAATGAAAGATGACATATCCTTATTGGCACTTGTTTATTAAATTAAATGATTACAGAAAAGGTACAATGCAAATATATCATGTCATTTGAACATTTTGCATCTCTTCTTTTTATTGGAATATGACAACTTCTCAAATTTGAGGTGTTATTCTGTAAAACATAGTTGGCTTTTAAAAAAATTACTTTACAGAGGATTTCATATTTGTAGACTCTGAGCAAATAACAAAATATATAGCAACATTTTGGGTCTGATATCAGAAAATCCTGCCAGGTGATTGGTCAAGCTGCACATTGCGTGCCACTTTTTTTTCAGTTTGCTTCAAGCAAGTGATGTTGGTTGGAAAATCTATGCCATAATTTTGCAAAGGGCAACTTGGTATTGTGGCAGGTTGTTCAAACTTGTTAAACCGCATTCCACGTGAACTCACACACTTCCTCATGAACTGTTGTATTTCACACTCCTGTGTAACTGTTGATTGCTCAGTTGATATCAAATTAATCTCAAGCTGACTCTGAATGACTAAACATCTATGTATGCTAAATTATCATGCCTCGACAAAAAGCATTGTCTGTTCAACTCTCCAACCTGGACAACTCATCCGCTAACCTGGACGATTCAATTGCTAATCTGGAAATGTCAACCCTCTAACCTACACAATGCAACCCACTGACCTTGAGTCCTTGACAAATCACCCCACTAATCTGGACAACTCACCAACATGGACAGTTCAAACCATTTACCTGAACAATACAACTCTCCAGTCTGGACAATTCAACGTATTAACATGGACAATTCAACCCACTAACCTGGACATTGCAAATCATCCTCAGTGACATCTACCCACAATTTTCCTGGACATGAATTCAGGGTGACTGTGACAGAAGATTTCCTTTTTGCCCAGCACAACTTTTTGTCACATTTGATAGGATTAAAGTCAGCCATAAGTTGGAAATTTGTACATGTTGAACCTTGGCAGTGCTGATATGGGTCTTCCAAAGAACTCAGACCATTTCTGAAGATTTGAAGGTTGTCGAGAAGCGGCATGTAGCGCAAGTTGCTCATTTCAAACTTGGTGATGGCATTGCTGTTCAGGTATATCTTCCTCATTCCTGTAGCATTAATGAAGGTATCGGACGGCACTTGTACGATTTTGCAGTTATTTGCATCAAATATGTTCACCGAGGGTCCCAGAGACCGTGCCCACTTGATCGAAGTGATAGGAAGTTGTGCAACACTAACTCTTTGCAGTGATTTGCATCCATGAAAGTAGTCGTCAGGAATCATTGTGATAGGGTTTCCATTTATGTAGTAGAAGGTAAGGGAGTCTTTGATGTGACTGATATTTGGAACTTCGGTTATATTGTTTGCCTCAATGTAGAAGTATCTCAAATTATGGTTATTAATAAAGACATCGCTCGGAATGAAGGAGATCTGGTTTTTACCTAATTTTAGAAATTGCAATTGTTGTAGCTGGGAAATATTTGGAAACTGGTTGATCTTGTTATTTATCAGAAACAGTTTGCGCAATTCAGGTTGGTTCAGCACACCTGCCACTTGCTGTATCCTGTTGTTGCCTAACTGTATGACTTCAAGTTGATTCAGTCCTGAGAATTCGGTAGCATGCACGATTTCTATATTGTTGTCCGCCATGTTGAGCTCCAAAAAGGTTGCTGCTGCCTTGCTGATATTTGGGATAGATGTGAGTTGATTCTCATTCAAATTCAATTGCTTCAATATTTGATAATGTACCATCAGGTCCCATGTGGAGTTGGAAATGTGGCATGCTGTCATGGTCAGATATTGCAAGGTGCCTGCAAGTGGACTGAAGAAGGGAATAGTTTTGATTGGATTGTGAGAGAGATCTAGTTGTTCTAGGGGATTGTTGTCAAATGCATTTGGAGAGATGACTGTGATGTTATTTTTTGACAAATCAAGCTCCTTCATGCTCGTCAATAGCTGGAAATCAATGGCGGTTATTGTTGTCAATGTGTTTTGCTGGAGATTGACTGTTTCTGAGCTGACAGGGATGTCACCAGGTACAGATCTAAGGGCAGCATTGGTGTTGGAATAGGATTGGACATGACCTGCGCACATGGCCATCAGTAATGCAATTGGCATAATCATGGTGCCACTCCTGAAAGAAAATGTTGATGAAATATTGTCTTCTTAAGGCCACACATAATTGATCTTTAGCTTCTCGGATCTTCTCACGCAGTTTTTCTCGTGGGACAAAAAAACAGGTGAAAAAAAGCATTTTTTATTATGTCAAAAAGAAATTTTTTTTTTCTATTTTTTTTCCCCCGTCGGCAGAAAATCTATTGTGTCGGCGGGTCCACGAAGCTAAGAATCAATTATGTGTGGCCTAACTGAGGAAAAAAAGCATGATAACAAAAAACTACAATACTCAAGAGCTACTATCGAGTATCATTTGGATGCCAAAATATATTATTTTGAAAATATGAAAATGACAGAACAAAATGTATCTCACACTAAGTGTTGCATCAGATGTCGCTTCTTGGTGTGATTCTCCAACGCAGATTTTCGTCTATGTCAAAAATGCACTCTGCTACTAAGTCTGCAAATTGCGTAAAATTGGCGAAACCCGTTATGCGTTATTATATTAGTTTAGAGAGTGGAGTGGAAAGGTTCTTTAAATATTAAAACGAGAGATCATTATTTTCTTGATTTTTACCTGCATCAGTTACAAAACTCCAATGATTTCTCCTTTGATTTACCAAGAATGAAAAATGAGACATTCAGGCGTCATGAAGATTCAGTTGCTTGGACTTAATCAATAAGTGGACAAAAATATTTACTCGGCCGACCAAAGAAAAAAGTCTCATCTCCTTTAAGCTCAATAACACCAAAGGTGAATAGGGTATTGAACTCTCCAAAACAGAAATGTTATTGTGATTGTAATTTATGTCAATAATCCGCATCCATTATGAATTACCATTGACATTGTTATTTTTTGGAAGTTTGAAGAAAGCTTCTTCATGTATTTCACATCAGTTGTCTTCGAATCAATATTGTAAGCTACAAAAAAAAGAATAACTTGCTCAAAAAATAACTTGTGTAAAAAAAACTTGCAAAAATAGAACTTGCAAAAAAGAAGAACTTCACAAAAGAAGAACTTGCGCAAAAGATAATTGAACAAAAGCATGCCATGGGTTAGGAAGTTTTTATTTTAGCAATGCCTTTGCTAGGGTGTGGATTCAAGGCGACACTTTTATTATGAAATCAGCATCTGAAAATTTTAATAAAAGTGGAAATGTCACTGTGTCTTTAAATAAATTAGATAATGCACTTTTGAACATAATTGTTAATGAGTTGATCGGAGTTTTTGTTAGTATGCATACCTTGAATGATCCACACAGCTATGAATTCCAATTAATTTATGAAATGTCTTTTAATTTGTGCACTCAAAGAGGAAGCCCCATTTTTCTTGATATTCTATAATCTCATTGTTATGCAGACCTATGACAATCCATATGTTGAAAGCCAATGGGGGTGGTCGTAAAAACAATGTTCTTAAGTAATCATATTACAATGTAGGCCTTATAAAAAAATACTTAATATGTGTTGCGGTGATGTTATCGATAGCCATGGTGAAAACTCAGACCTGTCATAACACGTGATATGTTGTTGTTTTTTTTTTTCAGGTTTCTTTGGCTGCGTTTGTTTCAGGTGATCTGAGCACAATCAATTTCTGACGCATATTTGTTTGCACATATGTTATTAGCTGAATAAATATTTACTTACTTACTTACTTATCTGGATCCAGTTCTGTGGATTTGTGATCTGGATCCAGATCGGATCAGTGCTTAAAAAAAATGTGGATCCAAGAATCCAGATCAGGGTTTGTGTTTGTCTCAGATCCAGGTGATCTGGATCAGGATCCATCGATCCTCAAATTTTTACTGCTAGATCCCACAGGATAAGGATCTGGATCACTGATCTGTGCATCCTTCTCCATGGCAGGGTTCAGTTGAGATGGATCCAGATCATTTCAGATCAGCTGAAACAAGCAGGCCCTTTATCTTAATGCATGCCATTACACAAACACAATGTGTATATTATAACACAATATATATATATATATATATATATTGTGTTATAATATATTTTGTCCGTTGCCATGACAACACTTGTCATATTTCCATTGTCATGTGCTATCCATTAGTGCACAGTGGTCATAATTGGAGAGCAAACATGTTTGTCAGAACTTTACCAGACAGAGAGATATATAGATATTATTTTGAATGATTGCGTTTCTTGAAAAACATGCTTCAAAGAATCAAATCTTGTAAAAGGAGTTTTCACTTGCAGGTGGCACATATATTTCTATGACGAAAATATGTTTCAATCCATCTCATTCAGATATATTCAAATTCTAAAAAATATCTTGTGACATCAACAACCAAAAAGGTAACCCATTTATATTGGCACAATTTGAAGTTTTATAAGAAATCCATATTTTTGTTTTTCATCTCAGCATCTCTAGACTGACCAAAACAGAGATAGCTTTAAAGGAACTAGCGGAATTAAGGGTCAAGCATATTAAGATAATCTGTTCTTCACTTTTTAAATTATTTCAACTCTTTAGCTGTTAGTTTTCTCTAAATCACAAATAAACCAAATCTGTGGATGCATTTAATATTAATCTCTCTAAACAAGCTGGAATGATGGTTGCTGGCAATGCTGAGCCTGTTAAGATATTGTCATTATTCTTCATGTGAAGACATCACACAGAATGGCTGAGAGGATGTGATGCTTCATCTTATGTTTCTTACAAAAACAAATTTTAACTGATTTTAGTGATAACGCGAAAATTACACCTTATTCCATCTGAAAATATAATATGATGAGCTTATCCGCGATTTGTTTATTGAAGCTGCATAATTTGCCCCGATTATAGAAGCTGCCAAATTAGCCCAGTTATTGGAAAGGAACAACATAGGCCTAGGGTTTATCAGAATAAGCATGTTGGTACTTCTTTAAGTAATTTCTTATTTAAATTAATGTAACTATCACATATATTGGATCAATAACACATCATATTAATACTAGCCCATTTCGCTAAACCAGCTGCTGGACTCAAATTCTAAAAGATTTTAGATCGATGCTGTAGAACAGTTGGATTGATAACCTGAAATATTGCCTCCTTCTTCGTCATTTCCTAAAGTGTTCCTTCCATGCAGTTTGTTTTTGTGGATTCATCTGTGTTTCTTCAATCCATAAGTAAAAGTTCATTCTGTTGAGAAAGAACGCAGTGTTGTGCAGTGGAAAATTCCAGGTTAGAATATCAACTAAACTTTGAATTTCATTGGTTTTCTTAAATACCTTAATTCAAGCTATTTTTCCTTTCCATTTTCCATTGTTTTCCACTCTGAACTAAACAATAGCTGTATGCTATCCGTGTAATTTTTATTTTATCAATGGCAAATTAGGTGTCATTGCCATAGACAGTGTCTGCAGGCATCGACACAACTTGAGAGACCTCAGTTTTGCACTATCCTTGTTCAATCCTGCAGTATCCTTGTTCAATCCTGCAGTATCCTTGTTTTATCCTGCATTGTCCTTGTTCAATCCTGCTGTAGATAGGAAGACCCACCCTGACAATGCAGTTGTCAGGGATGGGAGACAAAGCATTGGTTGAGCTCTACACTTGCGACACAGAAGCGTGTCGCAGGTGTTTTGGGACTGTTTGGAGCCTAAATAAGGGTATGAGTGGATAGCAAATGTTTTAAAACATCTTGTGTGAAAATTTCAAAACGCTCCTGTACTTTAAAGGGTCAAAATCGGCCGATTTTCACCGATTTACCAGCTAAAATAACACAGATTGAAGGTTGAAGAATTTGCATAATATGATAACTGTTGATATGCTTGTTGTTCATGTTTCATGATTTTGCAAAGTTAAACCTGAAACTGTGAAATTGTGTACTTCCCACATTTGGTGCGAGTTTCTTGTTATCCTCTGTTTGCCAAGATTTTAGAAAGTGGGAGGCAACATTTAGTTCTGGATGTCACTTTCAAGAAATCAAAAGTTGTGGTACTTTGGAATGCCCACCCTGACAGCTTTAGCTGTACCGTAATATGGGGTGAATAGGGACAGAATTGGCCGTTTTTCTGTGATAAAATGGACAAAAATCAACTCAGAAACAGAAATATGGTGTCAAATTGTGTCCCAGCAGAAGGTCTAACTTTCCATAGGAGCTTGAAATGATGTCTTAAATTGCGAATGCTCAGGGCCCAAAAAACCACTGTCCCAATTCAGCCCACAGTTTGGGGTGAATCGGGACAGAGACTAATCTAAGTAACGAGTCATCCCTGCCTGTTTAATTGATTTATAATTATGAATGTACATTAGGAAACATGTATTACATCAAAAAAGTCGCTCTTAGTAAAATTTGAAGTCCATTATGTGTAAAATATTCAGTTTTTATAAAAAATTAATAAATCACAGTAAATTGGTAAAAATTTAATTATCTGCTTATCCTAAACGTGATGAATAATCTTGGACTAAATCCACAACAAATGATGCAAATTTGAACAATTTAAACCCAAACTCCATGGAAATAAGCTGGATTGAAAATTAGTAACGCTTTTTTGGCCAGCTCTGTGGCTCTGCCATTCACTTGGATCCGAACCCATGACTAAAAAGACAAAATATCAGATCCCAGCAACTCTGTTGGTCTCTTAAAACCATTTAAATCGATTTGGACTGTAAACTCCTTATTTTGCTTACTTTACTTGAGGTCATCACATATGTTTTTATCTGGTTCCAAAAGTGCATGTTTATCACAATTTGGGCAGAGTTTGACCCTCCAATAGCATTTTAATAAGATAAAAATAATTTTGCAGCATGGCAGTATCCCGTCCAACATTATTTTATAACGTTCTATTATTGATTTTGTTTCTTCAGTGTGATATGGGGGCCGAAAATTACCCTAAAATAAATCTGGAAGCGGCACTGCATTAGTTGCAGTTGAATATAGTCAGTGCTAATGTACCTAAGTTTATGATTTTTTCCGTAATTAGCCACAACTATATACTTGAAGTATTTTGAGAATTTTGTGTCTGTAGCTTTTATAGTTTTTGTGGTACAAGCAAAGTTTTGACCAGTTTGTGAAAATGTAAATTCTGCAGGGCAATGTTTAAGGTGCTGCAGCTCCTTATTGCCTGCAGGTAGAATCATGAAAATCCATCTGAACCTTTATTAGAATATATACTAAAAACGTGCAAAAAATCAAGTCCCTGCAGCAAGTAGAAGTTGTTGCTTTTTGAAGATTAAAATTCTTTCCTGGCTTGTCCCGATTCACCCCAGTGTCCCTATTCACCCCATATTACGGTACCTGAATGTTTGAAGTGAAATGAAAAATCTGCATCTGAATCTGATCCTTTGATTGGTCCATCTATCTGCGTTTCTAGGTTTATATATTGTCTATCTATATTTGATTTGAATAGCAGTTCAGTTCACATTTATATTGGGAGTTTACTGCTTGTCATGTCTTTCAGGGAATTTTATTTCTTAAACGATCTAAAATATTTCATAACATATGCCTATCAAGTCAATACTTTATTGTGCCATCGAGATGGTAAAGTAGCCTATGCATTTATGGAATAATTAGAAAAACTACGTAGGCACGCAAATTTTGTTCTGGAAATATGCGATCTGAACTTGTCTAATGTGGTCTAAGTCAATCACTGTTCACTCTACAGATCTTGAAAAACCAACCAATCACATCAAATATGAAATGCTTGGCTACTCATGATTGACTGCTAAATGTAACGCCCAAAAGCTCTCAATTGGAAAACAAATGCTTTTGTTGCTTTCTGTTTGTAGGTTGTTGTTTTCAGTTTGTATTCTTGCTTAATTGTTTGTTTTTATCACTTATGGCTTGAAATCATTTTCAAGAGTGCTCAGTGAATGCAATGTCCTCAGTCTACGTTGCCTACAGCAACGTGAAGACTGTGACCTCGGTCTAATCCTGCTGTATCCTTGTTCAGTCCTGCTGCATCCTTGTTCAGTCCTGCTGTATCCTTGTTCAATCCTGCTGTATCCTTGTTCAGTCCTTCAAGACCATAGTAGGTCCTTGCTCAGTCCTAATAACTGATACCATAGTGCATCCTGCTTCAAAATGTAACATTACGCATTGTTACATTGTAGCAATTATTCCAATGCCGGATTGAGCAGGATGAAGAATTTCCTGGGCCATCCTTGGTGATCCTTGAATGCATCCTTGTAGGTGTGAAAGGGGCATTAACACATGCTCTCCCATTTGTTAATTTTTTTTCTCTAAAAAAGGAAAGAAAGAAAAGAAAACGATATTAATGCTTGCTGCCATTTTGTTTGTGTCTACTTTACAAAAATCTGACACATTCTATGATGAAGATTTCTCTGTTCTTTGGCATGAAGATTTCTCTGTTCTTTGGCATTATCAATGTATCACCTGAACCCTTGACATCAAGTTCATTCAAGTTTCCTAATACTTCCCTGATGCCTTTGCCCAACATTTGTCTATTTCTTACGTCTGGCTTTGCGGGTTGTCTATTCAGTAAAATGTAATGGCTTGAACATTACAAAATTGCATTGCTCAAGCAAGCATCATCATTGAAACTTTGGGGACTTCTAAAAGCCTCCTTTCCATGTTCTCCCAACTTTTTTCTAAAGTTCGCATGACTGCAGACTGTGGAAGGAATCTTCTTTCAATACCAAGAGACTTTTTCAAAGCCTGCTGGGGACACCATTCGAGAAAATTGATTCCTACAGTCTTTTAAGCAGTGCCAATAGTAATTCCCAAGGAATGTGGACAAATGATTGTTTCAAAAAGAAGCCCAGTAGCAGATTTCATAGCTGAGAGAACAAAATGTTCAGGCAGATGTGGACCAATAGTATTTGGTCAATAGGACTTACCACCCTGACACAAAAGAAATATTGAAAAACTTCTAAAGTCTCGCAAGGGGCCCACTCAGTTGTATAAATTATGCAGCAGGGTGTTGGATGGATGGATTGGGCATTATAGAATATATATTCTCATATTAGATACATCATTAGAAGACATGTTAATCTCTTGTTCAAAATTTTTAATACTCTTCCATCTCTTTAATGTTTTACTTTTTGATATAGAAAGAAAGAAAAATTAACCTTGCCTGTTATTCCTGTTTATGTCTCTTTGACCTAAATCAGACACATTCTGTGATGAAGATGTCCCTTTTCTTTGGCATTATCGATATATCATCTGAATTCTTTGGTTGTATTAATATATCATCTGAACCCTTGACATCAAGGTCATCCAGTCTTCCAAATATATCCACAATGCCTTGACCTTGCATTTATCAATTTCTCATGTTTAGCTTTTGGAGCTTTTCTATCCAAAAATGATTAATGGGGGCCTTTGCCTGACAACTATGCCTCATGTGAGAACACATTCTTATTGGTAATGCCAAGTTGCAAAATTGCATTGCCCAAGCAAGCATTCAAGCTTTAGGGACTTCTATTCACTTTAAACTTCTTTGTAAAGTGCATGTGACTACCACATGTAGACTACAATATTTTCTTTTGATGGCTAGGGACTTTTAAAAGTCTGCCTGGGACATGATTCATAAAATCAATTCTTGATGTCTTTCAAGCCCTGCCGATAGTAATTTCTAAGGTACGTAAGCCATTGATTTTGAACTTCAAAACAGGAGTGAAGTAGGTGATTGTCAAGCCTGGCAAAAATCCTCCAATCGAATAATCAGTATATGCTCGATATGTGAACCATTTAAAGGAGTTCTTTCACATTTAGTTCTAGAATGTATGTTCAATTATGAAACCTTGGAGCTTTATTCTTAACAATGACATTTTCATTCATAGAAATAAGTTTGGTCACAGATAGGTGATGTTTAATAATAGTATTTAATGGTTATTGCCTAAGATGAACATTCGCATTTGAGGGCCTAGTTCCTGTTCTCCTATGTTTTGATGATAAATAGAACTAGGTCAGCAGAATGACGTTAATAGTGAATGATAAAATCGCTTTGCATGAACATGTGAAGTATGCACATGGCTTGACATGGGCCTGACATGAACCAACTTGACTTCACAACCTGGATTATTAATAGTCCAAGAGCGGCAGCCTGCCTCCTCCATGTCAAGTTTTGATAGATAGAGGTCAATACTACATCCCAGGCCTCAATAGAGGTTAACATTACATCCCAGGCCTTTGCAATATAGATTAGAAAAGTTCTTTGAGTCAAATGTTAAAAGCAATACATGTCAAGCTGTTGAATCATGGACATGATGGAGTGAGTATTGGGAACAGTGAGTTCATATTCCATGCTAATGCTCCAAGAATACTAGAAAGACTGCCAAAGTACAATACACAAGCATAGAATAGTTGTTGTATCCAAAAGCAAATGTCAAATAAATCTGCATTAACTTCTATTAATATTGCTGCATTCAAAGCCATTTCATCCCCATAAGGCACAGAAATTTTCAAACATCGGGAAGTTCTGAATGATTCAGCCAAAGTGTGGAAGTCAAGTGTCTAATGCCAACAGATTATTCCCCTCCCGCACAAATTACCAGCACGGCTCACAATATTGAAATAGCAGTGCAGGAGCGGGATTCCGGAAGTTTGAAAAAATATTTTATATCAATTTCAAAAGACATAATTTCCTGCAGTACAACATGTATTTTTATGGCCTCACTCATTATAAAAGGAGAACTTCAACCTTGATTGGTCAGTTTGTATTAGTCAGAAATATACAGGCTGTGATCAAACCAACATCAACAAGCTCTTTTAATACTCAGCAGCTTCAGTAGAATACATAATATCCAGTATACTATGATTTTACTAAATGATATTAACTGTGTAAATATTATGGTAAAAAAAACTTAAGCTTAAACACAAACTTATAAGGGAGCATGCAGCAGCATATGATTGTTTTTTTCTGCAAGACTGAGAGTTTTGTGAGGGCCCTCGTTTACTTCTGGTAATCATCTAGGCTACTTTTGTCTATGATTTATCTCACTGAAACAAAAAACCAGTTTTGTTGCAAAAAGAAAGTTCTTAATCAATTCAGTTATTACGCCTCCATGCTAAAGTTATTAAAAAATAAATTTAAAAGGAAATTTAGGATGGATTTGTTCAAAAGACACATTCCCTTTGGCTGTATGATCTCATCCTGAAAATTCTCTTTTAGTAATTTTCCAGTAAGAGAAAATGATAACAGGCATGGCAGTGGCATGAGGAAGTCCAATGAAACATAGAGACAATGAAGAACTAGTTCCAATTTCATTGCATATTCACAACATTTCTATTCAACATTGATGTATACCAGAGTCAGACTTGGCAATCACATTCTCTAAGGAAGTAGACAAGGCCACCACCACACTCAGAAACAGCCCCGGTGTCTTCCTGACAAAATTTTATGAGTTCGTCAGAGTCCAATGATGAGGATCGCTCACAGGAACTCGCGGAATAGCACACTAGTCACTAGGTGGCAATACATGACAGAATATGTTCTGATCTTCCAAGGCTGGAAAAAGAAGTGACAGTGTGGTCCACTTACAGACAGATGAAAACCCGTTTTTCAAGAGTAATGGACTGGAAAAAGTTTCATACCAGAACTGGCATACCGATTGCATTTACATGCCACCCCCACACTGACACTGACACATTCAGGCACATTGAGCCGTGATAGACTGGTAATAACAAAAAGCTTATTAAACTCATATCCAAAAGTTAGAATGCGTTTTGGAATTTCTCCCTTCAGCACATCAACAACATTTGATGTACCATGCATTTCCACAAAGTTGAGTCTATTGAAAGTAGAATCAGAAAGGAAGCTGTTGGAAATGTGAATTTGTGGTATCTATACTGTACTGGTATGAAGAACCATTATTTAAATGTATGCTGTAGCTCCTAATGCAGATCTTCACCGTATATTGTATATCCATGATTGCATTGGGTCTTTTGCCTTGACAGATTGAAGTCTGTCCAAACTGAAACAGCCATTTGCAAGTCAAAGAGTGCAAATAGAGTCAGCCACTATTGTGACAATGTGGGCTTATTCAAAATCACATTTTAGACATTTTAACCCTAAACACATCACCATTACCAAGCAATACATCTACAAATGGTGCCCTGATCATAAATCATAAGTCAGACTAATAGAATGTTAAAATCAATTTCACATGTGATTGCATAAAAAAACAAGAAATTTATAGAATCATGACTTCCACATAAAATTATTAGGATGGTTTTAGCCATTCAAAAACCTGAAAAATGAGTTCCCAATGCAAATTGTTATCTGAAATAGAGGTATTGCACACCTTTCTAGGCCCAAAATTAAGAAAGTTAGACTGACTCATACCAGTTTTGATGGCCATTTTGAATTTGGCCATTTTCTCAAAATGCTCAAGGATACGCTCTCATTACCCGCCATGTATGTTTTATGGAGGGTCTAAGGACCCCAAATCCACTGAGAAAAAAACTTTATCCGTCGGTGCGGGGTTAGGGTCAAAAATCAAGTTTGGCTGCCTGACTAGTTATCTATGTCCAGCGGTAATTTATCTTTGTCAGTGTTTTAATGTCTAGTGGTGGATTCTCTTTGTCAACTAGCAGATTTCTCTTTTTATTGTGGATTATCTTTGTCCTGGTGGATTTATCTTTTTCAAGGTGGATTGTCTCCATCAAATCATGGGCATCATAACTTAGTCTAGTGGTGCCACTGGTGGATTCTCTTTGTGCAGTCAGGGAGTTATCTATGTCCTGCGGTAATTTATCTTTGTCCGGTGGTGGAATGTCTAGTGGTGGATTCGCTTTTTCAACTAGCTGATTTATCTTTTTATTTTGGATTATCTTTGTCTAGGTGAATTGTCTAGGTGGATTATTATTATTATCTAGGTTATAGTCTAGGTGGATTATTATTATTATCTTTGTCTAGGTTGATTATCTTTGTCAATAAGTGGATTATCTTTGTGTAGGTGGATTTATCTTTGCCTTGTCATAGATTATCTTTGTCTAGGTGGATTATCTTAGCCCAGGTTGATTATCTTTGACTTGGTGGATTTTCTTTGTCCAGTAGTGGGTTCTCTCTGTCATGGGGTAGATTGTCTTTGTCCAGTGAAGGATTATCTTTTCCTGAAGTCTTCGATGGACATATCATACAAATTGCCTCTCCCTACATGAATAACCCGTATGCAATTATATATATGCATTTTAGAAATGTCAATATAACATACAATAAAATCTGGTTGTAATGGCTTTTAAATATGTACACATTAAATTATAAATGTGTTGTCTTTTAAAACTGTCGGGTGATGAAACCATTACAGAAAACATGATTTCAACCAAATTATCACAAAGCCAAGAAATATTTATTGCAACAATGTCTGAAATTCTGTGTTTCAACTTTATGATTTTATGTACAATGCTATGTCATAGAATGGCATAACGAATGAATTTATGTATTTACAGTGATGTATCAAAATATATGACAAAAAATGGGATATTTATATATAACTAGAGGACAGAAATGCACAGCCTGACATCCATCAGCAATTAATTGTTGAATTAGGGGGTGAGCATTTCACTCTCCTTGGCATTGTCTATTTTTCATATTTTTAGGCCATCTTGAAAAAAATAATTTCTGGTGTCATGTCTCAATGGGGTGTTGCTTGATTAAGGACCAAATATTTGCGGATACCGCAACGCGTGCTTAAAACAAATAATGACTGTCGCAGTTACCATGAAATAAATAATTTCCCGGTGAGGAAAACTCCCAGCCCCTTAAAATGTAATGGTCGTCCCATTAGTTCAGCTCTTAACGGTGCTGGAAGGTAATTTTACAAGGTGGTGGCTTAATTAAAACTCCTCTTCCTCTTTGCGATGAAGGTCTGCCATCGGCAAAGTTGAAGGTGAATCGTTGCACAAGGCCAGTCAGGTACACTGTTAAAAAATAATTGTCAGATTACAGATTTTTCGGGAAATTTTTTTTCCAGAGGTCTCAGTAAGGTTACAGAAAACCATTTGTGTGTCTACTGGATATTTCTGTAATTATGTAGGCAGTGTCTGTAGTGAATTTTCTGTAGGATTACAGAAAAATCAGTCACACATCAATGACTTGTGATAGGTGTCACAAATACCAAAACTGAGGTTCGCAGTTTAATTTGTGCTTCAGTTCACCATAAAATCAAACATTAATCTACTTGTAGAAGTTTAAAGGCTCTATATATTATTTTCAAAGCATTCTGGGACTTTAAACAAAATCCACAGAGGCACGAAAAAAAAAATAGCATGGAGACCCTGCTTTCAATCAATCTTTCTGGCATTCTTCAATGAATTATTAATATTTACTTTTAATACATAGGTCCAATACTAATGCTTATGAAATGTGTCATTTACTAAAATAAGCAAATAAAGCTTCCAAACATATGAAAAGAAAATATTTTGCAGTTGCATCTCCCTGCATCCCCCCCCCCCACCAGAAGAATTAAAAAAAATGTTTTAAAGTGTTATTCTTAAATGTTGAGACACATTTCCCTTCAAATAAATTATCGAGTAGGTACTAAACCGAATGGAAAGTGATGGAACAGATTGGACTTTTTATACCACTAAAGAAACCACTGTAAGCAGTTATGGAGTGGACAGAAAAGTTCAGTCACACTGACTGGACAGTATTATTCCAACCAGAATTTTCTTCACCCCCCCCCCTCCCCGCCCCTGATGGTCCCAGGTTTGATTACTTTTCTGTTGAATCACCAGTACATATTGTGGACAGAAGTTTCAACCATCATTCTCCTCATTGCTGTGTCCCTGTATCGCATCAAATCCTAATTAGCCTTTCAAGCATAAATACACAACCTAAAGATCAACCATTCATGGAGGACGGAAGGGTACTGTAATTTGCTTAACAAAAGGATGGTTTGCAAGCAGTTCAATGGTTTAAGAAATTGAAACAATTTTAAAAATTGTTGGGATTTTTTCACATCCAGGATGATTAGCAACTTATCCATGTTAGTTTTGGGCTTGAACCCCATAAATACCTTGACCCCTGGGACTTTAGCGTCATGACAGCATATTTTGCATGAATTGCATCTAAAATATTGCTGGATCTCCTTTTGACTCCAGTTTTATAAATAATATACTGTAGGCCTCAATAGCCATTTGTAAACTTATGCTTATGGTGGCGATAGATTTTTGATTTTAACAATATTTATGAACCTTAACCGATTTTTAGGACTTACCGTGAAGCAAAGGACTGTAACCACTCAGTCAACCAACTTTGCAAAACTTACTGTTTAATCAGTTCCCAGGAAGTTAAGCAAAAAATTGCAAGCTCTGGTAGATCAGTTTGTTCATTATCAAGCAAAAATTAATGGTAGAACCCATAAAAACGTAATGACTACAAGGCATAAATAGCATACTTATTGTCAAAAGTAGTTAATTCATGTATTCCAACTCTGTTTAACAGATGTTGCTGAGGAAGAGCCCGTCCGATGGATAAGGAGAATAATAAAAAGAGTCATCAATCAAAAATTTGATAAACACATGGCTTCAATAAATTCTCAGATGTATGCTAATTATCAATCTGCCTTTCCATTCTTCAGGCACCAGCAGTGACATCAACCTTGCCATTCTTCTGATGCAAAATTGATGATAATCGGAACTTCACAAGTTTATGACTCTAGAAGCCAAATTTCTGACAGTACTGACATACACAACCTTTGATGAGACTCACATGCTCCATAGCATTTTTCATTTCTTATAAAATCATCTTTCAGCAAGATAAACATGTTTAAACCTTTATGACATATACCTCCAAACGCAGAAGCACACAATATCATGTCATGTAAAAATATTTTGTAAGATTTTATTGAAAAATAATTCAGGTCAGTGAATATGAAATCAGGTAATTTATACAGCTTCTGTTCAAAATCGACATTTTTAAATTCCGTCTAAGAAACATTGCACAGTGCACATAGTCACTCTCAATAATCACACAATGTACAAATCATCGATTGCATGACATTTATAGAACCTGCAAGAAACTTGGGACAGCATTATCATATAATATCATCTGTCAGTTTCTTTTGCTGTGTTGCCATTTCTGAGTCTGAGAAGAGGGCGGGTTAGCTCAGTCAGTTATGCGCTCAGTTGCCAATCGCTGGGTCCTGGGTTTGATTCATGTACTGGCTGGGTCACCTGGATCTATGTTGGCCAGCAGTTACAATGTTCCTATACCTTATTCCACCGTCTTTCCATAAATACAGGACATAAAGCCTCAATCATCCGTTGTCGTGGTTCTTCTGGTGTATCTCTGAAAAGAGAAATTGTAAATTATAAATACATAATGATTTTTGAGATACTTTTTGTTTTCTCATCAACCAACCCAATCACTTGAAATAGGCCCTCTTTCACTGTGATAGAAATCATACTTAACAATTTTGGTATTAACGCAGTTTGATAGTCCACTAGGACAATAAATAATTATATTGTTACAAAGTAGTTAACAAATTAACAAGCTAATTTTTTTCCTTGCTTCTGCTTTTCCAAGATATCAATAACAAAGTTTATTTGCACATGAACAAACTAAATTATATACCAAAATTTGCTATTAGTCAATCATAGAAGAGAAAAACCAGTGTTATTTCATTGCTTCTCGGATTGGGCATAGCCATAGGAGGGAAATCGATTTTTCATGCAGTATTAAGCAGAAAATTATGGGAGTTTTATTTTTTTGGGACAATATAGGCAATATATTTTGGGCAGCACCCCAAAATTAAATGACCTCCTACACCTATGGATTTCAGAGATTGAGGTCTTGTTCTATTTTTAATATTTTCACCATACTGCCACCAATACAGCATTGTCTAAATATGTAAAGTACATTAGAAGCAATCAAGAGCAAGGGACATGGCCATTGGCCATAGGCCTAATCATGCATTAATAGTTGTGCATAATAATATTTCTTTGATAAGCTGATCTATTACTTGAAACTTATCAATCAGTGATGCCATTTACAAACAATTAAATCAAATGTGGTAGACACTAGAATTATGAGTTTCTTTGGAATATTGAATAACACATTTGACACAAGTTTCTTTTGGTCTCACTCATTTCACATCATGCCTAAGGCAAGTCATAATAGTCAGCAAACATATTGGGAGAAATAAATCATACTTAATAAGCTGAAGCTAAAATCATGCCAAAAATCTTAGACAGAATTTGACAACACAAAATTTCAGATAGGCCTATGCTATAAACAATGAGCCAGAACGACATAACTTGATAGTGTTAATCATTATATATCGTGCGAATGAGAAATATTATTGTCGATCCTCACTTCTCAGCACATCAAGTTTTCAACAATAGAGTAAATTTTTAAATGAAGCTTTTTGCAGTATAATATTTAGTAATTATTTACCATTTTTTATAATGTTGTATAATAATGGAAACAGAGTGTCACCACATTCTTTACTCTTGTTTATCACTGCAACATTGGGTGGCACAACTTACCCAAATCTCCCCTACGTTGATTGGCTGCTTCTAAATTGTTCATATAATTTTTCAAAGCTTCATTTAAGCACCTGCACCCACAAATTAGCACTTGCATGGTAATTAGGTTAAATCTAAAATACTACATTTGCATTACATGCATCTTTATCCAAAATAAAGAAATCGTCTCTTACCTTTCACTGTTCTCAGCTGTTTAGATTGTTAAGTACAAATGAGTTCCTCCAATATTGATTTTATGATCCTTTTTGTGTTACTATTCAGTGGTGTGATTGGAAAAACTGTCACAGAGATTATTAAATTGTGATACAACAACACCTCATTAACCATGGATGAGGCATTTCACACATCTACAGGTACATATACTTGTTAAGCCAGTGCATGTACAGATTTACATGTAATTAAGCTCACTACAGAAATGTTCCGTTGGCAATGTGCCAACAGAGAAGAGTCTGTAAGCAATACTGAAGTTGCAGATATCCAACAAGTTTTTCTGTAGTCTAACAGAATTTTCTGTACCTCTACGCAAAATTTTTAACAGTGTAGAGGAAGATTTGGGATTTGGTCAATGGCTCTCCGATGCACTTTCTGCGACCTTGGATAAAAAATATTAAATAAAATTTAATGATTGTAGCAACACAGTGGCAGTTAAAAATGTTTTAATGTCCATTTTCTTCTTCCAAATAAAAACAATTTCAATGAGTTTTTATAGGATATGAAGTGAGTATATACTAGAAGGCTGCACCTTACTGTCTCTTCACTACATGTAACATATATATATATTATGTGTGTAGGCCTTTACACGCTTATGGCCTACTGCATCTCTCAAAGGGTTAAACCTTTTTTTAGATTGTATTATTTTTCACATAGAGATTCAATCACTTCAAACTATAACTGATTAGCAAAAAATAGTCCTCTTCAATATTTTGTTGAAAAACTTACCGATGCTGAAGGGCATCACATTTTCGGTGTTGGCAAGTTTGCTGTCCTTCACAAATCGCTCTGGTTTGAATTCCTCAGGTTCCGGGAAAAGTTTTGGATCATAATGAACAGCGTATAGATTGCCTTGCAAATTTGCACCTCTGTGTTGGCAGACAAGAAATAAGAGCAGCATTATTGCAAACACTTTTTCATTGCGAGTTTTATGTTAATGTCAAGCGTTCTGAAAACATCCAAACAACTTAGACGATTCGGATAAAGATTGCAGCATCCAGCCAAGGGCCAAGGTGTTGGGATGCTTCACACAGCTGGGATCAGAGAGGGGAGTGTACAGGGTACTGAACTATTTATAAACACACAGCATAATCAGTGCCAAAATTTACTGGTCCAAAGGGGTCTCACCCAATTTAGCCTTGCACTCAAGAGGATCTGGATTCGAACCACGCCCCGGCCATGTCCACGGGTAATTAATATAATGATTACTATTGATTGTTATGATCGTCATTCGGTATTGTGAGCGCCTGTCTGCAGATTTATCTGAAATGGGCGTCATATGAAATCATACTTTATATTATAGCATTATTTTTTTAATAGACTCTACTATTTTACTTTGCAATGCAATAGTTACTCAACTTACTTTGGAATGAAATAGCCTCTAAATTCTATGTCTTTTCTGCACATGTGTGCACCACTAATTCCAGCCACACTGCTAAGGCGCATCGCTTCCAACATCACAGCTTCACAGAGAACAAGTTTGCCTCGGTCCTGCAATTCAACATAAATTTATGTTGCATATTTGCTGTGTTGTCTATTATATTATATAGATAGTGGATGGTGAGGAGACCAATATTGAGTTTTATTGGCCGAAGCAGTAATATTGGTTGAGGCCATAGGCGTGTCATGCGACTGATCTCCTGCTACAATCATTTTTCCTCACACATTAGATTTATGTATAAATGATATTATAAACAATTTTTAGTGGCTGAAAATTATTTGAAAACTTTCTTTGGGTGACCTGGAAAAATATTTGATAATTTGTATAAAAAAAAATCATCAAATATTGCATCATGGCTCAACAACATAAACACAAAATCTTAGCATATACAATAAATGCCGACTTAATATTGATGTGTACAACCAGGAAAAAACACAATATCATGTTGAATGGCACGTGCATAATAGCATCATTGACCTCCAACTTCACTCACTTTGCTTGACATGGATTCCGCCAACCTGTTTTTTGCTTCTTTATGAGTGAGATGGATTTTACTTGAAAAATTCTCAAAATATTTTGACATTTTCTTCAATAGGTACCCCAGTGTAGAGAAAACTTCAGTTGAAACATTTTTATTCACTTATGATTATGCTCAAGCTTGTAGGGCACCACAAATCTTTCAAAACTTGGAAAATTGAGAAAATTTGAAATTTACCGTTATTGGCAACTTCACCAGACTTGAACCTTAATAGCACTATAGATACACCTTGGTCCACATTGCACACAAGACGGAGGTTCACCCAACTGATCTGACTCAGGTGCAAATGACTTTCACTGAAGAACATATCAGCCTTACTAAATATATTTGTGTCCTCTCTTCATGCAAATTTCAATGATGCCGTCACAAAACAAAACAAAACTTGTGTAAATTAGTGCCGTTCACCTCAGACCAATCTAATTAGTTTTGGCTGTAACTGGGACGATTTTAGAAAATTGTAAAGTCACACAAATGATATGTGAAACTGTACCAAGAAAAATGCAAGTTGTGCACAAAAAAAGGTATCTTGTAATTGTATTTAGTATATAATAATAAATGTTGTTGATATTTTATTAAAAGTTTTAACGCAAAAGAGTTGGATAATGTACCAAATTTAATTAATTGTAATTTAAAAAGTTGTTTTGATGTGTGAAGTTTCGAATGATCAGTCAAAAACGAAACAGTCATCAATTTAGCTACTCATTATAATAAGGCGCTTTCAAGTACAGAATATTTGTCAATGCTACTTATTGGGAGTTAAATTGCTAAATTGTTTTTAGGCACTCTATGGCATGTAGGCAGGTAAACTATTGGAGAGCAGGTGTTATACAATTACGATGAATTGTGTCTTTTGTATGAGAATATAATACATAAAATGTTGAAGTAATTTTTTAAGTTCATAATTACTACAGATAGTAAGTGAAGAGAAAGTGGGATTATTTGGGAATACACTTTTAGTATTTAAAGCATAGAACTGCTGCCAGTACAGTCACTATAGATGTATAGATAAAAGCATGGAATGGTCTTGTTTCGCATGATATAAAATTTATTGAAGATGTACACATTTGTTTACGGCCTAAACATTTACTTTTTGTATGCAATTTTAAATTTGCTCTAAGCGGGAATTTTGTATGCACATTAGTTGTTGAGATTTTGTTTAGGTTGTCAACATTTAGTTGTTTAGGCATAACACACTTGGTTGTTTAGACTATACACCTAATTGTTTAGGTATTGTTCAGTGTGCTAAACAAATAAAATGCTAAACTAAATGTTTTTTGTCATAATTGTTCAGGTTGTACCTGCGTAGTCGCTTACGCAGCTTGTTTAATTTTGCAAAACAAAGTGTTTATTAAAAAAAAGCTAAATGCCAATGAACACTCTATAATCGGGAATTTTGAATGTTTAGGTTTTGTTTAAGTTCACAACATTTCCAATTTAGAGTGTGGAAGCCATGAAATCAAGCCCAGTTTAAAATGACATCACAGCTTGTAGTTAATTTACATTAAATTGCAATGCTAGAGAATAAAGTCATCTCTGACATCACAATGGTTCAATGGCATAGAAAATAAATGTGACGAGGACTGCAAAATCTCTGGTGACACTCCCTAAATGCCTTCACATTCTTCCCAGCACCTTTTTTATTGCTTTGAAATCTAAGCGCCTCCGATGAAAATTGATAACGTTACCTTCAAGCCAGGAGAGTTGGCTCCACATTCTTTGTTAATTTCCTCAAGCATTTTTTCCTGGTATTCAGGAGCCCAACACAAATAAAAGATGCACCATAAAAGCTGGGTACCTGAGCAAGGTGAACGAAAATTTAGACACAATAAATTGGGACACATGCAGCAAACATGTACAATAACATATTTATAACCAATTTTTGCAAAATGGAGGGACACTAATTTTTAAAATGAACATCCGTCATTACATAGGACTTCATATCACTGATTCAAGAATGATAGAGCAATAAGTGTTTAACAATCCTTCCCACAAAGGCATGCACACTGTACCAGTCTTTGCGAAGATCCAAAATGCCATGCCGGACATTTGGTCCTGCATGTTGGTAAACTTTGCAGGACCGAACAGATTTCTGCTAGACCAAATTTATAAGCGGAATTGTCTTGATAAATTTTCAATTTCCAATTTTACAAATGTGTGACAACCGCCAGGGCCTATCCATGCATTATATAACTGTTTTAACGAAGTAAATAAAAGTCAACAAGTGTCATAAATGTATATTGTCCATATATTCCTAATGCCCTGTAAAATTTGGATTCTGAGTCAGCTTAAATGATTGAGTGAGATGGTTGCACAATTCCTTTGAGCTATCATAGCTTGCTGTTTTAAGTTATAACAACAAAAAGATTATCATAACTCAAAACATCAAGCCATGTTAGCTCAAACAAATTGTGCAACCATCTCACTCAATCATTTGAGCTGACTCAGAATTTCAAATTTTACAGTGTGGGCTTGTCTGCTGTGTTAATTTCATTCAATACCAATAAACTTTTTGAGCATCGCTTACTCCTTTCCGTTATGAAAAAAAGTCAACTGTAAATGACTGTGGCTTGTGCATGCAGTTAGTTGACTGACCTGGTGTCTTTATTATGTGAAATGGAACAAAGTGGTTGATTTATTTGAAATATCAATTTATTTTTTGATGCATCCAGCTGCTTAAATTTTTGTAATAGGACCATTATTAAGGAATCTGCTGCCAAAACCCGTCATGAATCTGCATTTTAGGCACTTTTACCGCAACTGCTAGCCCGCAATTCACATGCAACGTAATGGCGGACGCTGTGGAATTGTGGGCTTGTTGCTCGCATAATAAAACGATTTTAGCCTGATATTTCTTTTATTTGACTCTATAATCCATCGGACATGCAGACCGGGAGCTCAGGAAGGTTTGTCGGACTTTTTAATAAACTGTCGGACAGGTCCGTCGGACCGGCAATCTTCGCAAAGACTGCACTGTACTGAAAAAAAAAGGCTGATTGCCACGTTGTTGTTGTTGTTTTTTTTTGCACATGATTTTTTGCCATAATTTTGCAGCCTCTGAGCGTTAAGATAAAATGGTTGTGTAATGATTGAGAAACACATTTTCTCAATTAAGTCACTTGATGAAGTATGCCCTCATGGTGAAATTGGTCATATCCATTGGAATTGTCACCAATTTTTTAAAGTTGCTTGTTCAGGCTGCAATCAGGCAGGAATAATGCCACTGAGCTACAAACACGCAAATTCAGGGTCGATATAGGTATGCAGGCCCATAATTCAGCTAAATGACATAAAAATCAGAGATGGAAACTCTAGAGATATGCAGCTTTATTTAAGGAGGGACTTATTTTTGTTGAACTGTTTAGATAGATAGAAAGATAGATATAGATGGATAGATGGGCTAGATAGATAGATAGATAGATAGATAGATAGATAGATAGATAGATAGACAGATAGATAGATAGATAGATAGATAGAAATCTACTCACCGACAGTTTCTGTTGCATCGGGCATGAATACCATCGTAGTGTCTGTCAACATTCGGTCGGTGAATCCGGGATCTTTTGCAAATTCAATGATGCAGTCATCAAGATAATCCCTGACGTTGCTTGGGTCAAGGGAAGCTCGATGAGACTGAAAGTATTCAAGAATATTTATTTTCATTCAATTCCCTCCTTCTTTTATTGTGCCACCCTGGTATGCTCATACAATGGGGGCCCATGCAAGATGTCAAAAAAAATATAAAAAATTAAAGAAAAGAGCAAAATTTTGCTATCAGGTTCATGATTTTGTCTTGCAACGACATCAACTGAGAGGACAGAACCCTCTCATGTGGAGGCCCCCAACCTAATAAATTAACAATTTGCAAAATTAGGCCTGTAGTATTTTTATTTTAATTGGAAATAATGCTGACGGTAGGGACGTAGGGGCCCATTGACTGTTTTTGCCACGGGGCCCGACATGCCGCCAGTCCATCCCTGACTCCGACTCCACCTGAAAACCTAAGATCAACTCCGACTCCGACTCCACCCCAAAACCTCCGACTCCACGACTCCGACTCCGACGCCCTGGTGAAAATACAATTTCCTGTTCACTTTTTCAGTCCTTCAGGCACTAATAGCCAAAATTATATGCTGGTGGCAGGAATTTTTTCCTTTTTTAAAAATTTGGAATGGCGTGACGTTGCCACACCAATGAAGGGCTCCCCGACGAAATTTTCCGTTTCCATCAGCGGGCAGTTCAAGAATTCAATAAATTAGTTCAAAACGACTTACATTGATATGTCCTTGGAGGATGTTTCGTATTATAGAAGCACATGCAGTGCTTCGCTTGAAGGTACTTCTCTTGATCAAACGTATCAGCCACCATGGTAGCAAATCAACCAATACAACAAAGACGAACAATTCATCAAAGAATATCTTCTGGTAGTTGTTGATCCTGTCAATAAGATCGAGAAGTTCTGGGTCATCATATTCATAGCTCTGCCCTGAAACCATCTTCATGAGAACTGAAGTCGTTCCTTTCATGAAAAGTTCTTCGAGTTCTTGGTTTGCGTACGGTTTCCCTTTCCTGGCTTCGAAAGCAGCACTGAAGCAGTCCAATTGGTGGAGGATATGTTCTTCTGATTTCTGGGTTCCGAATCCGTGGGTTCGCAAACTGCTCATAATGAAGCTTTTCAATTTGCTCCATCTCTCGCTGTATTTGGTTTGCGTTACAATTTCTGGATCAAAGTAGCAAAAAGGAGGTTGATACATAATGGCAACAGTGATGGATGCAGACGCTATAATGTTTTCCTTGTCAGTGGTCAGAAGGGGGATGCGCATGTGCGGTATAGATATATAAAGTTGGCAATCCGGGGGAAAGTTGGTGACCTATTCTAACCAATTTAATGGCAGAAAGACCAACTTTCCTCACTGACACAGGCGGCAGCTTTGCAAAGTAACCTGTGTCAGGGATTTCTTCCATTAAGTGGGATAAAATAGCTCTTGCCAATTAACCCCCCCCCCCCGGATTGTCAACTTCACCCCGTTCTACGGTACCCAGCCCAATGCAAGGAAGGCAAATTCAATGTTTCATCAATATATAATTATATCGTGACAGATTGGCTGTCTCTTATTGGTTTAATAATTTAATTTCAGGGTCTTGGAGTGGATTGGAGTTCTTCAATATTGCTCGATCTTGATCAGTTCAAGCTATCAATGGTACATCTGCATAAATCAAACAAAACAGCTATTCTGGAGTAAGCTCAGGGCCGGTCAAAGAGCAAGAGAGCCACATTGAAGGGGAGTGCAGTGCAGCAAGAGGCTCCTTGTAGCCAGGTTTTGATGCAATTGCTACTGCTAATTTATACGCTGATGATACTCTCATTTATTGCAATTCTGATTCAATGATTGATCTTAAAGATATGTTACAAAGTTGTGTTGACAATGTCTCTGAATGGTATCGTAGAAATAATATAGTCATCAACACAGATAAGTCATGTGCTATGGTGGTAAAGTCAAAACGAAATATGTCCAATATGCCGTGAGATATTGTAGTCAATGACTGTCCGATAGAACAAGTTAATGTTTTGAAATATTTAGGTGTAGAAATTGACGAAGCTCTCACGTGGAATAGCCATATTTCTAAACTTTGTAGAAAGCTTGCATTTAAAGCTTCTAAATTGGCTTGTCTTAGTAAAATTCTTCATAAAAGTGTACTTCTAAAGATCTACAATGCAATGATTCAGCCGACTATTGACTATGCAATATCAGTACGGGGAAGCACAAGTCAACACAATTTGAACTAAGTACAAAGATTACAAAATCATTGTGCAAGAATTATTGAAAGTAATTTTGACTACATAAATGTTAGAGGTCTGGACCTTGTTAAGAACATTGGCTGGATGAATGTACGTCAGCGCTTCGTATATTTTCAGATCTTGTTAATTTTCAAATGTATTCATGGCATGGCGCCAAATAATCTTACAAATAATGTCATATTTGATTTTGAAGTGTCATCAAGAAAAACAAGAAAGCATGACATGAATTTGTATATAGGTATACCCGATAACGAATTTCATCAATGTATGTTGTTTCATAATGGTGCTAGAGAATGGAACCGACTACCAGTTGCATTAAAAGAGTGTACTGACCTTGTTAAGTTTAAAAGAATGCTAAAGAGTTTTAAAAAAAGTGGAACATGAATGTTTATTGTTAAGAGATGATCTATGATTATTGTTGTAATTTTTACTCATTGTTTTACATTATGTCTTGTCTCTTGTTACTGATTAGGTTTTACATTGTTTTTATCATTCTGTTTATAATTGTTCTTACAAACTGAAGGGCCCGGTTTTAAAACAGCTGTGCTGACCCGGTTTTACCCTTGTAAAATATATTTAAAAAAAAAAAAAAAAAAAAAAAACCAGCCATAGTTAGGGGCCATGCTGCAAGCCAATTATCCCAAATGGGACCCCTCGGAGTACAGATAATAGCAGAGCTAGCTGCTTGATCTCTCTGTGGTTCGATGCTGTAAGCCAGGGCTGAAGTTCTTGAGGGCAGAGAGAGAGGAGCGGTTGAGATCAACAGGATGTCCTAAATTCTGCGACACTTTATCATTGTTAAAAAGATAAGTACTTACCATGTCTCTGGGTATCCAAAGCAATCATCTTATTAGTAGAGAATTGGGTATTAAGTAATTGAATTAATTATAGACTCAGACTAGTTGGGTTAATAGAGTAGATTATTGAGTTTAAGTTAATTAAGGTTGTAGGCTGACTTTGATTGCATGACAAAGACAATATTCAACATGGTTAATTGGTGTTGAGTTTCTCATTGAGAAGCACTATGTTGTCCATTGTACAGAAATTGTTTAAAGTGTGAAACACATTAATGCGACACCAAGTCAGTCACAGTTGTTCTTTGTTTTTTACATTGTGTGCAAACTGTAGTAGGATGTGTCACAAATGTAGTGTCACTTGAACATCAGAAGTCAATATGAAGAGTTACTAGCTGTGCAGAAATGCATTATCATGACACCAATTTATGTTAAAAGGTATGTTGTATTTAATTATTACTTAGTGTAGATCTATTAGCTTGTTCATTTGTACATATTTATATTTCATAAATCATTTGTTGGTAGCAGTAGAAATTTAGTGTTATTATTTGAATTTTTAGATAACTGAATTTAATGACTGACTTGGAATCTGGATCTGGGATAATTTCATTGCAGCACATTGTTGTAAGTTTCCTTTATAGCATGACCATGCTCAGTTTAATCATCCTGAGGTGTATAATGTCCTATTGTTATTCTTTTTATATATGCACATTTGATGCTTGATGGTATAATGTGATAACTCCCTTCAGTTCTTCAATTAATTAAATGACAATTATGATAATATTACATTGATACATGTATACATATCTTTTTGTGACATTATGGTGACAATGTTTATTTCTCTTGTGTACAGATTTACCGATCAATCGTCGATCAACATCTACTTGGTTGTGTGAAATAAATGCTGCATCAAACTCATCCTCTCGTTATCCCTCGCGTCCAGAATAGTAAATAACAATGTGGAAGGACAACCTTTGAAGGGCATCCCATCCCAAGACATCACTGAACGATACCATCATGGCAGAAGAAAAGAAAAAGTCGAGAACTGGCCGTAAGTCTGCATTGTCACGTGAGATAAACAACGTCAATCGATTCATTGTTGAAGATAAAGTAGAAGAGGTTCGAAATCGCATTGATACGTTGAAGGCAAAGTTTGCATCATTCGAAGAGGTGCACAGTGAATATATGGAACTGATTAAGGAAAATGCTGAGTTATGCGATTCAGAAGAAACTTACTTTGATGAAGCTCAGTGTAAATATGTAGATGCTCTCACGAAAATTAAGCAATGGCTTGCTTCACAAACTGCTCAGAAAGATGCAACACCATCATCTCAGTCTGGCAGTGCGGAGTATTCCCATTCAGATCTTCTTGGTGCTATAAACATGCCAAAGGTGGAACTCGAAGCCTTTGATGGAAATCCAATGAATTTCCATAACTTTTTCGCAGTATTTGATGAGCATGTTGATAGGCAAAGGCAGGAGCCATCCGTCAAATTGACAAGACTACTGCAGTATACCACTGGTCCAGCTAAAGAAGCGATACGCAACTGTGCACTCATTGGGGGTGCCCAGGGTTACAAGCAGGCTCGTGATATCTTGAAGCGCAGATTTGGGGATAACCATCTCATATTTGACACTGTCGTAAAAACTGTTCGCTTTGGCAAGGAGGCAAAATCAAATACAGAGCTTTTGCAACTTGCTGATGAAATTTCCAACTGTAAGGCAGTGCTAAGCCGCATGGAAAGGTTAGCAGAAGTTGACAATCAAATGTTCATTGTTGATGTTATGAAGCGCTTGCCATTTTATATCAGGAACAAATGGAGAGATATCGCCCTGGACTTTAAGGAAAAACATGACAAGTATCCGCCATTGGAGGATTTTGAGAAGTTTGTCCTCAAAAGGGCCAGTGGTGCAAATGATCCAGTGTACGGAAATGTTGGATCTACTCCGAAACCGAAACCGACTGTAAAATCTGGTGGTTCATCGTTTTCTACGCAAGTGCGGATGCCGTATAGTTCTTCAGGAGTGTCTTCTCGTGTGTGGCCTTGCAAGGCTTGTGGTGAAAATCATCGTCTATTCAGCTGCCAAGTCTTCAAAGACATGAGACCACATGAGCGTCTCAAATTCGTGAAAGACCACAAGTTATGCGAGAATTGCTTGCTCGGGAATCATCAGGTCGTCGACTGTCGTAAGCAAAGCACATGCAGTGTACAAGGCTGCGGACAGAAACATACGAAATATATCCATGTCGATCAAAGACCTCGCAATCATCAGACATCATCAGCTGCAGGTATCAGCAACAGTGTAAATGCAATGAATGCTAATGTACATGCAAATAGTAATTCAAATACTTGTGTAAATGTACCTGTTGTAACTGTCAAGGTTAATGATAGAATGGATGTACTAGCTTTGCTTGATTGTGCTTCGACTAACTCCTTTTGTACTCGTAGACTGGCAAATTCTTTGGGTCTAAAAGGCAGTGCCGTGCAGTACAGCTTGAGTACGCTCAATAGATCAAATGAAAGTAGACAAACTGAAATGGTTAATTTGAATCTTGTGTCTTCAGATGGGGCTGAAGCTATGAAATTGTCACGTGTGTATGTCGTAGATGACATTCCGGTTAAAGTTCCGAATGTTGACTTGAGTAAATTCCCACATTTGTGTGATGTGCCACTTGTTAGAAACGGATCAAATGTTGAAATCTTGATTGGGCAGGACCATTCAGAAGCATTAATTCCCCTCGAGAGTAGGCGTGGTCCAGCTGGAGATCCTTTTGCTGTCAAAACACTTCTGGGATGGTCTCTAAATGGCCCAACACCTTGCTCTGGTCCAGTCAGCAAAAATGTTGTGTCGCATTTCATTACCACCAACAGTGTAGAAGATTCTGTGCAAAAGTTATGGTCCATTGAAAATGATGGTTGGTTGGAAGAAAAATCTTGGTCTGTTGAGGATAGAAAAGTGGTCCAGCTGTGGGATGAAGAAGGAAAATTTCATGATGGTCATTATGTTCTGCCTATTCCATTTAGGGAGAATAGCGCATTTCCAAGTAATCTGTCGGTTGCCGTCTCTCGTTTGAAGTCTCTCAAAGTCAGTCTTGATCGGTGGGAATTGTTTGATGAGTACAATTTAGAAATTCAGAAGTTGCTAGCTGGTGGTCATGCTGAGAAAGTTCCATTGTTTGATGTTTTAAGGTCTTCTAATGTGTGGTATTTGCCTCACCATGCAGTGATATCACCAAACAAACCTGGCAAGCTGCGGGTTGTGTACAACTGTGCGTCCAAGTATGCTGGTGAGTCACTGAATGATAAGTGCCTTCAAGGCCCAGACTTCAACAATAAACTTCTTCATGTTCTTCTCCGATTTAGATTGTTTGAGTTTGCAGTCATGGCGGATGTGGAAAAGATGTACTATCAGGTCAGAGTGCCAGAGACGGATCGGGACTATCTTAGGTTTCTGTGGTTCAATGACCTCGGTGATGTTGATCATTTCAGAATGACTTCTCATGTTTTTGGTGGAATTTGGTCTGGAAGTGCAGCGACCTATGCATTGAGGCGAACAATTGATGACTTTCATGGTTCTGAACTGGTGTCAGATGTTATTCAGCACTCTTTTTATGTTGATGACTGTCTGTGCTCATTTGCAAGCAGAGATGAAGCCAAGACAGCCATAGATGGTACTAAGTCATTGTTGTCCGACGGTGGGTTCAATCTTACCAAATTCATTACAAATGATGAAGAGTTATTGCTATATGTTCCTGAGTCAGATAGAGCCATTAAGGTCAAGAGTTTCGATCAGGATTATGGTAGTAAGGCTCTTGGTGTTAAATGGAATCCTGGTTTAGATTTCATGTATTTTGATGTTACTCTTCCAGTTGAAACCAAGGTGACGAGGAGATCGATTCTGCAAATGGTTTCTTCTGTCTTTGATCCGTTGGGGTTTCTCAGTCCAGTTATAATCACAGGCAAGATGATCTTTCAGGATGCTACACGGTCTAAGTACTCCTGGGATGATGAGGTGTCCAGTGAGCTGGTACAGCGTTGGCATCGGTGGGTTAGGTCGTTGGATTCTTTGAAGGAAATTCAAATTCCGCGTTGTTTGATTCCCAGGGAATTTAGTGATGCTCATTTTGAAATTCATCATTGTTGTGATGCAAGTGAAAGAGCCTATGGGGTTTGTTCTTATTTAAGGTGCGTGAACAAAGATGGCAAAATTCATGTTGCATTTCTCGGTGGAAAAGGCAAGGTTACTCCATTGAAATCTTTATCAATCCCCAGGTTAGAGTTGCAGGCTGCAGTACTTGCAGTTAGGATGGATGATGTCTATAGGAAGGAGTTGCGTCTTCTCTTGGGTGAATCAACATTTTGGAGTGACAGCACAGTGGTTTTACAGTACATTAGAAATGAGACTCAGCGTTTCAATGTATTTGTTGGCAACAGGGTGGGAGAAATCCGCAGACATACTAGTCCTTCGCAGTGGCGTCATATTCCAGGATTTAGTAATCCAGCTGATATTGTATCCAGAGGTGTGAGTCCAGAGGGTCTGAAGTTGTCAGAATGGTTTTCCGGTCCTGAGATATTGCTCAAACACAAGTCTGATTGGGGTGATCCTGTTCCCATAGCACCTTTGCAGTCAAATGATCCTGAAGTTAAATCACAAGGTGCTGTTGGATCTTCTTCTGTTGTTTCATGTGTCACCGAGACTACTGAGTCGCATCCTGTTGATGCTCTGATTCAGCATTATTCCAGCTGGAATAGACTGAAGAGAGCAGTTGGCTGGTTGATGAAGTTTGTGGATGTGTTGAAGTCAAAGAAAGCATCTTCCAATTATTTGTCTGTGTCCGATATTCGAGCTGCAGAGCTTCTAGTCATCAAACGAGTACAGTCTCTTTGTTTTAAGAATGAGCTGCGTGATCTAAGGCAGGACAAACCAGTTGGGAAGTCAAGTGCAATTCGTGATCTGTCTCCAATCTTAGACTCTGATGGTTTGCTTTGTGTCGGTGGTCGTCTCAGACATGCTGATCTTGAAGTAGGCAATAGACATCCGGTCATAATTCCACACACTCATTCAATCGCTGAAGTAATTGTTAGAGAGATCCACAATCGAGCTCATCTCGGTGTGGAGTGGACCTTGAGTGTGTTACGAGACAAATTCTGGTTGACAAAGGCTAGAGTAGTCATAAAGAAGGTGAAGTTTCAATGTGTCAGTTGTCGAAAACTTTATGGTTCTCCATGTGTTCAAAGAATGGCTGATATCCCTCCTGAAAGGTTGACTCCTGATAAGCCACCATTTAGCTTTGTAGGCATAGACTGCTTTGGTCCATTTTTGGTCAAGTTAGGAAGGTCAAGTGTGAAGAGATATGGTTGTATAATCACATGTTTCACTACTAGGGCCATTCACATAGAAAAACTTGAAGGGATGGACACAGAGTCTTTTCTCAATGCCTTTAGAAGGTTTGTTTCCTGAAGGGGGCAGCCTGAGAAAGTTTGAAGTGATAATGGTACTAACTTTGTCGGGGCCAGGTCTGAATTGTCTAAATGTTTGCAGGAAATGAATGTTGACAAAATTAGAAAATATGGTTCTGACTTAGACATTGAATGGCACTTTAATCCTCCCCATGCCTCCCATTGGGGTGGAATATATGAGAGAGCAATTCGTACAATCAGAAGGGTCCTCAGTGGAATTATGGTTGATTCAAGGTTAACTGATGACATTTTGTTAACTCTGTTTGCTGAGGTTGAAAGCATAGTCAATGGTAGGCCAATTACAAAGGTCAGTGATCAATGTGATGAGCCTGTGGCGTTGACTCCAAACCATTTGTTATTGATGAGGCATGGTCCAGTAGCTCCTCCTGGTGTCTTTGATCAAAGCTCCATGTACAAGAGACGTTGGAAGTATGTCCAGCACCTTGCTGAACAATTCTGGAAGAGGTGGATGAAGGAGTATGTCCCTGAGCTGACCAAAAGACGTAAATGGTTTGACAAAACCAAAAATCTGAAATGTGGAGACATTGTATTAATTGTGGATGATTTAACTCCCAGAGGATTGTGGCCACTTGCCATTGTAACTGAAGCTATTGTTGGCAGAGACAATCTGGTCAGATCTGTAAGGTTGAAGACCAGAACCAGTCAGCTGGTCAGACCTGTGACAAAAGTGGTCTTTATTGAAGGAGAGTAATTGTGTAACAGTATAACAATTTCTTGATTTTTTTTTTTAATGCCATTTATATTGGCCTGTTGTACATATTGATTTTGAGTGTTCATAAATGCATTGTGAGTGTAGATCTAAATTGTTTTGTTTCCAATTGATTGAACTGTTTATAATCATTCTTGAATTCTATAACTTCATATTAATACTTAATTGAATGTCATTCACAGGTTTGATTGTTATGTTGAAACATGTTTCAAGGTGGGAGTGTTGAGTTTCTCATTGAGAAGCACTATGTTGTCCATTGTACAGAAATTGTTTAAAGTGTGAAACACATTAATGCGACACCAAGTCAGTCACAGTTGTTCTTTGTTTTTTACATTGTGTGCAAACTGTAGTAGGATGTGTCACAAATGTAGTGTCACTTGAACATCAGAAGTCAATATGAAGAGTTACTAGCTGTGCAGAAATGCATTATCATGACACCAATTTATGTTAAAAGGTATGTTGTATTTAATTATTACTTAGTGTAGATCTATTAGCTTGTTCATTTGTACATATTTATATTTCATAAATCATTTGTTGGTAGCAGTAGAAATTTAGTGTTATTATTTGAATTTTTAGATAATGAATTTAATGACTGACTTGGAATCTGGATCTGGGATAATTTCATTGCAGCACATTGTTGTAAGTTTCCTTTATAGCATGACCATGCTCAGTTTAATCATCCTGAGGTGTATAATGTCCTATTGTTATTCTTTTTATATATGCACATTTGATGCTTGATGGTATAATGTGATAACTCCCTTCAGTTCTTCAATTAATTAAATGACAATTATGATAATATTACATTGATACATGTATACATATCTTTTTGTGACATTATGGTGACAATGTTTATTTCTCTTGTGTACAGATTTACCGATCAATCGTCGATCAACATCTACTTGGTTGTGTGAAATAAATGCTGCATCAAACTCATCCTCTCGTTATCCCTCGCGTCCAGAATAATTGGTTAACTGTGTATTTGTGAATTTAAGAACAATGACCAGGTTCCCTCCTGGCTGTGATTACATCTGTAATTGTGACCACCAGCATGGCTGTGGTCACTTAGAAATCGTACGATTCAACGCACATCTTTGCGGAGGAATAGAACAAGATCCACTTGATTCCCAGTCATGAAACTTGCTGTATGTACCTAACTTTACACTCCTTACTCGCGGCTCTTAAGACCCAATGCAAAAAAAGGATATTTGATGCACTTCTATCATTCAGGGTTTTTTAGTGGCACAGTCTACCTTATTGTTTTTTTATTGGCAGCTGGTGTGTTTTGAGACAGCCCCCAGAATTCTGGTTCAGCCATTGGTGCATTCCTTCACACTTGATCGCACTGCTTTATACTTTGCTGGGGGATGTCTGAAAAGAAGCCATGCTCTATATTCCCAACATAAGGCACTGGCTACACAATGAATATCTGACATTTTGGCAGCTGGGACAGCCAGACTTGCACATCAGGTCATGATGTATCTGGTCTCACTCCAATCACCTTCAAATTAGGAGAAGTTTAGTGCTAAGCCTTCTCAGGCCTCTCCCAAAAAGAGAGGCAAGGTTTTGTGCAATTTACTTCTTATAAAGAAAATAGACATGCTGATTGTTGTTTCTTTTTGGCCTACCACAAATTCCTTTGTCATTTGAAGACAAAGCTAATTTCAACCAAATAAGCTAAATCACCTTCTTTAATATACTGTACTAAATGTTCATGTCAAGTTTTACAGTCCCTGGACAATTAGGAAATGAGAATTGCTTAAATTAAATTAACATGTGCAACACTCAACAATAGCTCACATCAAGAGACATGTGGCCCCCTCTATACTGGTCACAGTGTTGCTGCAATCAATGCAATAACAGAAACACTTTATGTATTTATGTTGCTGAATTCAATGCAAGATCACACTTTATTTAAAGAAGTATATTTCTCTTCTTCTTCAATCTGTTTATAAATATTTCATGCCAATAAAATATAGGTAGTTAAAAGTACTTAAAACTCACTTTAATCAATGAAACATAAATTGGATTTAATTTATGCTTTGTGGTGCATTAAAGATAAAGTAGAAAACCAGGGAAAAAAGAAAAAGAAAGGAAGATAGATAAACAGATATGCAGCTATAGAATCTATCTATCTATCTATCTATCTATCTATCTATCTATCTATCTATCTATCTATCTATCTATCTATCTATCTATATGTCTATATAGATAGATAGATTAGATAGATTAGATAGATAGATTAGATAGATAGATTAGATAGATAGATTAGATAGATAGATTAGATAGATAGATTAGATAGATAGATTAGATAGATAGATTAGATTGATTAGATAGATTAGATAGATAGATATATTAGATAGATAGATAGATTAGATAGATTAGATAGATAGATTAGATAGATAGATTAGATAGATAGATTAGATAGATAGATTAGATAGATAGATTAGATAGATGATGAGATAGATGATTAGATAGATGATGAGATAGATAGATGATTAGATAGATAGATAGATAGGATAGATAGATAGATTAGATAGATAGATTAGATAGATATATTAGATAGATAGATTAGAAAGATAGATATTGATTGATTGATTGATTGATTGATATCTTTCCATCTATCTGTCTATCCATCTATAGCCAGTCATGAAACTTGCTGTATGCACTTATTAACTTTACACTCCTTAATCGGTGATCTTAGAGCTTCTTGCAGATCAGCATCCCAACTCATAACTGAAATCACGTAGGCAGACGACTTTGGACAGGGCCTTAAGCCTTAATAGAGAGAGGCTGCTGCATGACCACAGCACTGTGCATGCAGTGATCAACTGTTAGGGGCCGCCATATTATCAAGATTAACGGTGGGGGGGGGGGGGCTTGGAGTTTGTTTTAATTTTAAATAAATAATTTCTTGTCCAGTTTTGGTGAAATAAATAAATTCTTTTTGCAGTCTTGAAATGAATCTGTAATTTCTACCAGGGGCATTTCTTTATAAGGCGTCGCTTGATATGGGAATGAATATTTAGGGACTTTGCTTGCTTGAAATAAATAATTGTAGCCACTGTTACTGTGAAATACAAAATACACAATTTTAGACAAAATGGATTAGGGAATAGGTGACAGCTGAGTTCTTGTTATGTACCTGGAGAGACCTTCTTGTATGAAGTTCAGATTTCACCTACATGTCAATTTATATCAGTGGGAAGGCCTACCCAAACAATATCAGATGGAGAGTCGATTTCAAACACTATCTTGAAGGCATGACAGTGAATGACATTTACAATAACCTTGTTGATTAAAGACAATTTGTGAAAAAATCTTCCCCATGTATATATGACCGCTTTTTATTCTCTGTCATGCTGGATTAGCGACCTCGCTTATAAAGTTACCTTTGTTGAAGCCCTAATGTGCACGGTGCTTAGCATAGAAAAACACATCATCTGGCATCTTTGGCATGCTTTCACTTCATCATTATGAACAGTCAACATAAACAGGTGAAGGGCCCTCTAGTGGCCAACAATTTAACTATGACAGGTGAATTTGGAGATGGGCCCCCACTGAATCATATTGCGCAACACAGCATCAGTGTCCTCTAGTGGCCATTTCTTGAACCACAGGCAAAAAGATCTTGCACTTGGTGACCCCAGACCAATTAAAGTTCAATGTCAAAGAAAGTCTTTATTGCATTTCTACATAATTAAGGGATTTCCACTCAAAAAACTCCATCAGGGATAATGCATCACTGTAGGTACTGCATTACTGCACAGCATACTGCATTACAGCAAGGTATCATTGCACTGCATTACTACACTGCATTCTTGCACTGCATTACAACAATGTGTTATTACACTGCATTATGCATTACTGCACTGCACCACTGCATTAAAACAATTTATTCCATGACTAGCCATGTATTGTCCCAAAAAACACCAAAACTGCCCAGGGAAATAACTAGCTGTGGAGGGACAATAACTCGTATTTCCCTCAAAAGACTTGCTTACAGTGCCCCTTTGTGTTAATGACCACTCTGGAGGGACAATAACTCATATTACCCTCAGATGATGTTGCAAACAGAGCCCTCTTGTGTTAACGTTCAGAAAAGTCTTTTTGTTTAAAATTCACCGCCACAATTTAAATTAATCATATTTTTCAAGCAAATATATTTGTATGCCTAATCATGGAATAAGGGCCCTCGGGAAAATATGGACTGGCAGGGAGAATACTAGGGTCAATACAAAACAATCCATGTAATAGTATAACTGCATTACAGCACTGCATTACAGCATTGCATTGCAGCATTGCATTACAGCACTGCATTACAGCACTGCATTACAGCACTGCATTACGGCACTGCATCACAGCACTGCATAACAGCACTGCATCACAGCACTGCATTACGGCACTGCATCACAGCACTGCATAACAGCACTGCATGGAGAATACTAGGGTCAATACAAAACAATCCATGTAATAGTATAACTGCATTACAGCACTGCATTACAGCATTGCATTACAGCACTGCATTACAGCACTGCATTACAGCACTGCATTACAGCACTGCATTACGGCACTGCATCACAGCACTGCATAACAGCACTGCATCACAGCACTGCATCACAGCACTGCATCTCAGCACTGCATCACAGCACTGCACTGCATTGAATTAGCCTCCATCACAGCTCTTCATTACTGTACTGCATTGCAGCATTGCATCACTGTACTGCACTACAACAATGCGTGACTGCACTGCATTACAGCACTGCATTTACAGAGCACTGACCTGAGCATTTTGTTGCAGTTATCATTTTTTATGTATAGGTGGAGCCAACCCTTCCAGAGTGGTCACAGAAAAAGAAGGCTTCATGAATTGAGGCCCCCGAATAAAGGCCTCCCTTAAATTAACCTAAAGTTTCCGTATGTATTCTCATGGATGGACAAATACAAATATATCCTATTCTATTCTATTAATAGAAGTCCTAGTGGATAGAGCCTACCTAAAAATAAGGCCCCGTCAAATAAATTCCCAACTTGCATAGAGACCCCCCTCGAATAAAGGCCCCACTAGAATAGAGGCCCACCTTGAATATATACCCCCCCCCCCCATTGAATAGAGGACCCCTTGAATATAAGCCCCTTTGAAATGAAAGACCCCCTTGAAAAGACGACCGTTTCAATAAAGGACCCCTCTTCATCTGCGACATAGATGCCAGTGAATATATACATATCCTATTATTACTATTATGCAACTGTCCACCACTGAAAAGGAAAACCACTGAAAAGCACAGCATGAACTTGGCTGGCATTGCCATTTACTTTTTTGCTATCGATTGCCTGTTTGAAGGAATAATGCGGTATATATATCGTCCATCTGGTGGTCACATAAATATCGCTTGCGATTCTAGTTGGTATTTGTTATCATCTGATATTAACCGTTATTGATTGTTATGATTTATTGTTGTCATTAAAACCTTTTATTCTTAACTGTTGAAAAGCGTTGTGGTCCTCATTTCGTAAGTGCTTGATCTATTGGGTGCTGTTGATATCGGTTTCATCAGACCACACGAACGATCGTGGTCCTCATTTTCACTGCCAAGCTAAATATATGCTATTTTCCCCAGGAGTCTCGGCCTGACCAGCAGAGGGCAACAATATATATATATATATATATATATATTGAGGGAGAATAAACATAGCGTATAACACCTTTAGAAGATTACAATTACACCATAAATTCGATGTGTTTACTAAATAGCATACAGTATCAGAAGAAAGTTTAGGCCGTGTTTATTTTTTGTCAATATAATGGAAAATAGGAGATCAGCTGAAAAATTTCTGCATGGATTTTCTTACTTATGCATCAAGGAAGTTCTATAGCAAAGACTTGATCTATTTTTATCACTTGCTTGAATATGTGCGATAAACAAACATTTCAGGTGGTCTAAACTTATGGCCTGATGCTGCTTACGTCCGCAAAGGCCCTTAATGGCATTGTGCCTTAGAGGAAAGGTGGCTAAGTTATTCAATAATACTTTAGACAAGTTATTCAATCATGTTTCATTTGATTTAAAGGCAATCAGTCATGAAACAGGAAAAAAAGAATTTTGTGTCTGACACATTTTCATCCTTCTAATGGAGTATGAGTACATGTACACTTGACACCCAGTCAAATGGCAAAAATGGTGTTTTTACCTGGGTTTTGTCTAAGAGACGCCTATTTGAAGTTTCATAAATCAATAACAGGAGTGTATGCATTGACCTGAGCCTGTATCCTGATGAAATCAAACAACTTTTGTTTTGTTCGCTTTACTCATGATGAAACTACAGCCCTTTTTATAGAAGGCGTAAAACTGGTCCATTCATTAACATAATGTTTCAGTACACCTTTCTGAGTGGCGTTTGTAATTTTGTACTTTGGAAAAAGCGTCAGACACATATTTTCTCTGTTATTTTTAGTTGACCATTAATTTATTAACAATTTTGGCTTATTGAATCACCATTATTACCCCCAAAGTTGAAATTAAAAAAAAATTATTTAAAAAATGTTTTTCCTGTTTCATGACTGATTGTCTTTAAATCAAATGAAACATGATTGAATCACTTGTCTAAAGTATAACTGAATAACATGGCCACCTTTCCTCTAATGCACAATGCCATTAAGGCCTTTGCGGACGTAAGCAGCATCAGGCCATAAGTTTAGACCACCTGAAATTTTTGTTTATCACACATATTCAACCAAGTGATAAAAACAGATCAAGTTTTCGCTATAGCAGAACTTCCTTGATGCATAGGTAAGAAAATCCATGCAGAAATTTTTCAGCTGATCTCCTTTTTTCGATTATATTGACAAAAAATTGACGCGACCTAAACTTTCGTCTGATACTGTAGGTATGCAATAGTGGTTGAGTCGTGGCCTTCAAATATCTCTTTATGCCTGCTGCCCTACCATCTGGCCATCTGTATGCCAGGGTTTATAAAATCAGGGAAATGCCTTATTAGACAACTTTACGCATATTACTGTGTAGTTTCATCCATGTACAAAGTATGGGTTATGAGCTGTGGGTGGGACACCAAAAAATATAACATATATATATATAGATTTTATTGACATTAAAAGCATCAAACAGATACATATGTCATGTACGCTGTTTTGCTTTTCCCAAGTTTTTCCAATCATTACAAAAGTGTTAAATACATATCAAAAAGCACTGCTACATTGTATAGGTGATATGTGTAGAAAATTTCATTGCTGCATATGCAATAGTGGGCAAGTTTTGGCTCCGATATGAAAAAAATTATTTTTGATATTTTTTCTCAATATTACAAAAGTACAGAATATCCATTGGTCAGACGATAAAAAAGCCCAACTAGGTCATATAAGCAATATGTGTACCAAACTTAACCGCAAGCGGTTTAAACGCTCGTCTGTTAATGTGAAATCCATCAATGTGTGGCCAATACCTGTACCTAAATTATAACCCTAAGCAATATATTACGTTTACCATGGGCAGTTCAAGAATGAAGAAAGATGGCTGGCAAAATGGCCGCCATCTTGGATTTCTCACATGTTCCTGATCCATATCCACAAGCTAATACCTGACCAAATTTCATAATTGTAAGTGAAATATTAAGGTCACAATGGGCAGTTCAAGAATGAAGAAAGATGTCTTTCAAAATGGCCACCACAAAATGGCAGCCATCTTGAATTTCTTGACATGTTCCCGATCCATACCCATAGCCCCATACCTGTACCAAATTTCATAACTCTAAGTGGAAAACTACCGTCATAAATGGACACTTATGGCTAGTTTTCACGGAGACGTAACAGAGGGTTTAAGCGACGGCGTTTCTTATATTTCCAGGAAAGGGCAAAGATTTGAGCATGTTCGCCGTCAATTTTGGCTTTACGGCGCAACAGGAACAGCATGCGCCGTTTTAAGAGGTCTTTCTACGCAATTCCTAGAAATTTGACGATGCAGGAAAAAAAGATTCAACCGGTTGAATCTTTGCGAGGAAAGAAGTGGTGAAGCAAGAAGAAGCGTAAAAAGAAATCAGTGCGCGCCGCAGATTTTTAAAGTTGCGACGCACAAAGAAGAGCTTCGACGCAGAAACAGCAGTGTAGCAGAAAGCTCTTGCTTCATGTCACATGTTTCAGACACGCGTCGCGGAAAGTCACATGTTCGACGCACGTGAGAGGGTGCGCGCCGCGTCTTATGGACCCCCAATGCAGCAGACAGAGTGGCGCCTGAGTGCATGCGTTGTTCTATTTTTAGCATCAACCCTTTGTCTGTGTGTCACCCTCTTTCTGCGCAGCGGCTGGGGCAGCAGCAGCGAAGCAGGGGGGGCGAAGGAGGGGAAAAGAGGCGGTCCGCACCCTGCATATATATAGAGGGGGCCAGATTAGAGCACCATACCCACTCAGACCTTCGACCAGAACACACCTAGAATCCACGACACTATCAACTGCTACATTTGCTGCTACTTTTGTTGCTACAATTGTACTTTTGCTGCTACAACATGGGACCAAAGAGGAGAAAGGGCACCGTCGTCACCAGGGCACCAACCAAGCTCAGCACCAGGTCAACACTTCACACTCCTGGGAGCACTCCAGTGACAACTCCAGCTACAACTCCAGCTGCAACTCCTCTGCATGACCCTTCAGATGCTGCAGTGACTGCCTTCTTCACAACAGCCATGGCAGACATCTCTCTACCTGGGCTCTACACCTCCACTACAGCTGGCAGCCAGACGAAGACCACCACTTCAACCAGCAAAGCCACTGTCGTCAGCGAGACCATCTTCGAGGGCCGGCCAGAAGACAGCACAGACAAAGATTCATCTGTTGAATTGTTTCAAGAGGAAGGAGACAAGCCTGCTGACAAGCCTTCCAAGTCTGCTGACAAGCCTGCTGCCAAGTCTGCTGACAAGCCTGCTGCCAAGCCTGCTGCCAAGCCTGCTGACAAGCCTGCTGCCAAGTCTTCCACGGGTCTTCCAGAGCCTACTGCCAAGTCTACTCCAAAGAAGACTCCAAAGAAGACTCCAAAGAAGACTCAGACTCCGAAGAAGACTCCGAAGAAAACACAAGAGAGCCAGCCTGTTCTTGCTCTAGATGAAGTGACCATACATGAGGACACCTTCGAGGAGGAAGAAGACTCTGCTGATGAGACCCCTGCAGCTGCTGAAGCCAAGTCCAAGGGCAAGAAGGGCAAAGGGAAGGCCCCCAAGAAAAACATCAGGAACAACCTGGGCATCACATCTGACCAAGAAGACGACCTCATCAACTGGTTCAGAGAGCATCCTGTCCTCTACATGAAGGGCTCCAGAGGATACAAGGGCAACGAGAAGCTGCTGCTGGACACAGAAAAAGCCAAGGAGCTGGGACCCAAGTACACCTCCCAGGACATCTTCAACTGGAGGAAGACAGTCCGCACCCACTACTCCAGACTCGTCAGGCCTGAAGCTTCAGGATCCGGCAGGAAGGAGACTCTGACAGACAGGGACCAGTACATCCTAACCAACTGTCGGTTCCTGAAGGACTCCATCGTCCACAAGCCAGGCAAGGAGCTGTCCGCCATCTCTCAACTGTCTGCCAACCGGCCAGCCTCAGACTCCGGGGACAGCTACAACCCTGAGGATTCCCTGCCAGCTTCCTATGACATGCCGGACCTGCCACCTGAACAGCCAGCAAAGGACAGACCTGACAGCCAGCAGTCCCAAGTCTTCCCTGGAGCGCCAAAGCCTGGAGCCGTTGCCAAGGGAACCAAGAGGAAGGCCCCAACAGATGAAGCCATGCACTCCGCCATGAATGTCATCGCAGGCAGCATGCAAGCCATGTCCTCCGCCAAGATGATCCTGAAAGGCTCTGGCTGCAAGATGTGCCCCGACCACCAGGAGTTGCAACCCGATCAGGAGTACTGGAGGATGAAGTGCCAGGACCTCTACCACGTCGGATTTCACGCCAGCCCTGAAATCAGAAGGAAAATGGTGAGGGCCATTGCAGAGGCCGCCTTCTACTGGGACAAGGAGAGTGAGATGGAAGAGGCCAGCCGCCAGTCAAGACATCATCAGGAGCAGACCTTCCAGCCTCCTCATCCTCCTCAGCGCCTGCAGATGCCACCTCCTCCTCCTCCTCCTCCTTCTTCGACGTATGTGCCATCCCACCACCAGCAGCACCACCACGCTTCCAGCAGCAGCCATCACTACCACCACCACCAGCCCAGGGAAGGAGGATCCAGGCAGACTCCCAGCTACACCGTGATGCAGCCCAGCCCATCCTCCATGACACTGATGATGGATGCTCAGGAGAGCCCCGAGAAGTACGGCTACCCCCCTGGACCCAGCTTTGGTCAACCGGCCGCCCATCAGCAGCACCAGCGTTCCCCTTCGCCCAGTTGGACTGAGAGTCTCCTTTCTCCACGAAAGTAGAAGACCAGATGTGCAGCAAAGACAACAAAAAACCTCAGCCCTTTTAAGGGCCACCAAATCCTCCCAAAAGGGCAGGCCACGTACACATCTTATGTTGACAAAAAAAAAGAGCTTGTGTTGACCGAAATAGCCAAAAAAGAGCAAAAAAAACGTTGACAATCACCCAAAAAAAAAGTCCCCCAAAAAAAAAGTCCCCCAAAACAAAAGTCCGGTCCTGGCCTTCATTAAAAGTAATCACCTTCATAAAAGCAAGGTGCTAGTTCCCCCTTTCTTTGCCCCAAAACATACCAAGTGCAGCACTAGTACAAGTGCTGCATTCTTTGGTATAAACATATTTTTATTGCACTAGTACAAGTGCATGAATTTCTTAATTAAAATGTAATGCACTAGTACAAGTGCTTTGGTTTTAAAACTTGTGTTGGTTGGTTGCACTAGTACAAGTGCATCACTTTGTAATTTCACTTGTCTAGGGCAAGTGGCAGGTAGATAGCTAGATAGATAGCTAGATAGATAGATAGATAGATAGCTTGATAGATGGAACACAATGCTCGTTACATATATACACTGCAGCAAAAGAAAAGCAGTTGTCGTCACTTTGCAGGAATTGGACTTGGATAGATAGATAGATAGCTCGATAGATAGCTAGATAGATAGCTAGATAGATAGATAGATAGATAGCTTGACAGATGGAACACAATGCTCGTTACATATATACACTGCAGCAAAAGAAAAGCAGTTGTCGTCACTTTGCAGGGATTGGACTTGGATAGATAGATAGATAGATAGATAGATAGATAGATAGATAGATAGATAGCTTGATAGATGGAACACAATGCTCGTTACATATGTACACTGCAGCAAAAGAAAAGCAGTTGTCGTCACTTTGCAGGGATTGGACTTGGATAGATAGATAGATAGATAGATAGATAGATAGATAGATAGATAGATAGATAGATAGATAGATAGATAGATAGATAGACAGATAGATGGATGGAGGGATTGATTGATTGATTGATTTTTGGGCTTGTTTTGTCAACATAGGATGTGTACATGGCCAGCTCAATTGGGAGGATTTGGTGGCCCTTAAAAGGGCCTGGGGTTTGTTGTTTTGAATAGATAGTCTGCATCTTCTTCAGATTTTCTCCAACTGCCAAGGGACACTTCCTGCCGGACTGTTGACCCAGTCACGTAGGTAGTCTCGAGCAGCCTTGGCATCTCTGGAGGCATTTCGGTGTCGAAGTGGTTCTCCTAGGTCTCCTAATTGACGGTCTCCCCTCCAAACTCCTTCAGTGACGTCATGTGTCTGTGGATCTTCTCTGTCCATCACTTCATTGTCACGGGCATGGTGGATGCCTACTCTGTCTCGCAGAATGTTGTGTAGAACACAAGCAGCCATTGTGATGTATGTCACTCTTGTAGGTCGTTGGGGCATGGTGGTCAGGAAGCATCTGAACCTGTGTGACAGCAGACCGAAAGCATTCTCCACCACTCTCCTGGCTCTTGAAATCCTGTAATTGTAGACTCTGGAAGCAATGTCAAGGTTCCTTCTTGGCACTGGTTTGAGCAGCCATGTCTTCTGGGGAAATGCCTCGTCACCCACGATGTAATATGGGAAAGGATTGTCTTCTGTGCCAGGTAGAGGTTCTGGAGGTGGTAGGCCTAGATCTTCCTCGTCCAGGAGTTGTCGAAGGACTGTGTCCCTGAAGACGCCGCCCTCAGATGCACTTCCTTGACAGCCAGCCTGCACATAGATGAACTTGTAGTCGGCATCAACGAGGGCCATCAGGACAATGGAATGAAATCCCTTGTAGTTGTAGAACAAGGAGCCTGCAGCCTTGGGACATCGGATTGCGACGTGCTTGCCATCCAGAGCTCCAATGCAGTTGGGCAAGTTCCATTTCGTCTCAAAAGCCTTGGCTATCTCCTTCCTTCTTTCAGGCTGTGTGGGTAGTGCCAGCTGTCTTTCGAAGGCATGAACGATGGCAAGGTAGACCTCAGGGATGAAGTTGCAGATGGTGTTGGGTGCCACACGGAAAGCATAAGCTAGGGACTTGTAGCTGTTTCCTGTTGCCATGTACCGCAGGGTGATAGCCAACTTCAGACCAGGTTCCAAAGCCCTCCTCATGTTGGTGTCTTGCTTAGCGATGAGTGGTCCAACAGCTTCCAGGATTTCAGCAAAGATTGCAGGGGGCATTCTAGTGTAGTTGTAGTAGCCGGACACGTCACGCACTTGCAGTTCAGGCAGCAGTTGATGGTAGTGACCATGTTGTTCCCTCTGCAGCAACCAGTTGCGAATCCACCACCTTTTCTGTCTCCTGGCCCTCCTCCTCCTGTGTCTCAAATAGACAGCTCCGATAGCAATAGCAGCAGCACCAGCCACAACAATAATTTCTTCTTCATTCATCATGCATATGTTCAGTAGGCAGTCGTTGTGTTCTCATTGAAGGGCAATCAGCAAATGAAGCAAGGAGGTCCTCTGTGTCCCTTTTTATAATGACCAAAAGTGACTCCTGCAGCAGCGAAACACACTTTGCCGCAGCGCTGCAACAACAGACGTTCGTCGATGCTTAAGAGACCTTCGTCGCTGCTTAAGGCAAGGACGACGAAGAAGGTCAGCATCGACGCGCCTGTAATGTCCTCGGCGCTTTATGAATGCATGTGCGACGATGAACCATCAAGTTACGCAGTAACAAGTCCCTAAATGCGGCGTTGCATCGTTACAGTCGTCGGCGAGGCTGTCATTTTCAGCGGCGCATCTTACCTCGGGTGTACGCCGAAGGTTTCCTGATGCGTCGCAGGTCGCCAATTTCAGACGTAGCTGCCTCACAACCATCAGCGGCGTAAGAGGAAACAACATTGGGCGAAGTAAAAGCAGCCTCGCCGAATTCCAAAACAAAGTGCGACGAGTCTGTTTGGAACTGCGCTGAGGAAAGAGAGGCGGAACGCGGCGAAGAAAGCTTAAGCAGCGCCGCGGACACCTCAAGACTCACCGCGGCTACTAACTTTAAGCGTCGCACATGACACTAATTGATTACGTAACGTGCCAAAACCAACGTTCTACGCCACAACTTTCCAAGAAATGACTTCTCTTGATGCGTCGCTCTCAAATCGCCGTCGTGAGAACCAGGCATCACACAAACCTTAACTGGGACAACGCCGACGCCGACGCCGCCGATCGAGTGACGACAATAGCTCTTCGTTTTCAAAGAAAACAGACAAACTAAAAATGAAAATTATTGTTTTTTTTTCAATAATTCAAAAAGTGTACAGTGTATAATATTTTTCATCAGACCTTTCAAAAAGCTCAACTAGACCATATAGGCAAAATGTGTACCAAACTTTATCCCTGTACATGCAATATAGTCCGACAAAGGCTGACTCAAAACGAAGTTTTGAGTCAGCCAACAAAGCCTTGGTTAAATCCAACAATATTTTACTCAACTTTACTGGGCCCCCAACAGGATATTTCAGCATCGGCCGTAACTTAGCTGCTGTCAAAAGTTTAATTACATCCAAAGGTACTTGCCTGCCCACCAAATATCCCTTGTCATGTCTTTGAAACTTTATTTCATGGACATTTTCGTTTTTCAGTGAGAGATTGATTCACTCGCTCCATCATGGTGGACTGCTGTGTCATGTGACCTGGTGAACTTAAAATGCGGGGCAAGCGCGCAGGACGGGACGCGTCAAAAGATGATCTTAAACCATCTGAAACTGCAACAAATGGGGTTGATTGGTCACTGTTACTCAGCTATTGCATCTACAGAAATGGCAGACCCCATTTTAGAAAGCTTAGACGATTTGCTGCTTTGTCATGATGCAATCTGGTAGCTATATAAATTTATGAAAGACTTTACTTAAATATAAGGACAATGTAATATTTTTTATGTTTATGTTTTAAAGTGTGTCCACATGAGGTTGTTGTATCAATCTATCTGGGATGACTCAGCTTGCTCAGTGTTCATTTAATGGTGTGAATTATAATAGTGCAGCACAGTAACATATTTGGAGGAGGGGGGGGATTCCAACCTTTCTATCATAATTTGATATCATTGAGAAGCAATAATTTAAATATAGCAGCAGCTGCCATTACACATAATTTATTTTAAATGATCATCTACTGTTTGTAAGCCAAGATTCAATTCACTTTCAATTAGGCCTATATTGAGCTTCTTCAAATATTGGAAGGTCCAGGCCTATCATAACAAGAATCCAGGGGTTCAAAATGGAGGTGGCACACTAGCATAGTATTTTACTTCATATCCCCCGAAAAAGACTTTCCCCGGATGGCCAGAACCAGGTGTTGTTATATATTGTGTGCTTAATTTCAGAATTTTGAAAATAATCCATCTCTATCTAACTTGGCATGCAGTTCAACTGTTGTATCAGGGTTTCAACCTTATCTGTAAATTTTGTCAAGCCTCTCCATTACATAACCAGGAAAAGAAGTTAATAAACCCTATAGTTTGAGAGAAAACAAGCGTACTGTCATGAGGGGCTGATGACTTAGCAAAATTTGGTATAATCATTCCAGCTACTGGGGTAAAGATGGCTGCACAATCCCCACTAACTCAAACATCCTGTCAGGGCCAGAACTTACATGACAGTATTTTCCCAGACCCAGACTGACATATATACATTTTATATATATATATATATGCATTTCCATTTTCCTCTTCGCCAATATTTCACAACAAAACAAGTGTGCCTATATACAGATATGCATCCATCAAGAATTCAGGATTACTCGTTTAACTCATTTAGGCACGAAGAAGTGAACCTGGAAGGGTCACAAAAGCTCCAGGTGAGCAAAACTTTTTGTTGAGTGACAGTGTTAATAGTGCGTCTTGATGAGTCAATCAAGATTGCTCTTTTGGTTGAATATTTTTCCACAAATATAATAACTTACAAATGGTTTCTCTCCAGTGTGTCTTGATGAGTCCATCTTGATTGCTCTTTTGGTTGAATATTTTTCCACAAATATAACTTACAAATGGTTTCTCTCCAGTGTGTCTTGATGAGTCCATCAAGATTGCTCTTTTGGTTGAATATTTTTCCACAAATATAACTTACAAATGGTTTCTCTCCAGTGTGTCTTGATGATTCCATCTTGATTGCTCTTTTGGTTGAATATTTTTCCACAAATATAACTTACAAATGGTTTCTCTCCAGTGTGCCTTGATGATTCCATCTTGATTGCTCTTTTGGTTGAATATTTTTCCACAAATTTAACTTACAAATGGTTTCTCTCCAGTGTGTCTTGATGATTCCATCTTGATTGCTCTTTTGGTTGAATATTTTTCCACAAATATAACTTACAAATGGTTTCTCTGCAGTGTGTCTTGATGAGTCCATCTTGATTGCTCTTTTGGTTGAACATTCTTCCACAAACATAACTTACAAATGGTTTTTCCCCAGTGTGCTAATGATTCCATCAGGATTGCTCTTTTGGTTGAATATTTTTCCACAAATGTAACTTACAAATGGTTTCTCTCCAGTGTGTCTTGATGAGTCCATCTTGATTGCTCTTTTGGTTGAATATTTTTCCACAAATATAACTTACAAATGGTTTCTCTCCAGTGTGTCTTGATGAGTCCATCTTGATTGCTCTTTTGGTTGAATATTTTTCCACAAATATAACTTACAAGTGGTTTCTCTCCAGTGTGCCTTGATGATTCCATCTTGATTGCTCTTTTGGTTGAATATTTTTCCACAAACATAACTTACAAATGGTTTTTCCCCAGTGTGCTAATGATTCCATCAGGATTGCTCTTTTGGTTGAATATTTTTCCACAAATTTAACTTACAAATGGTTTCTCTCCAGTGTGTCTTGATGAGTCCATCTTGATTGCTCTTTTGGTTGAATATTTTTCCACAAATATAACTTACAAATGGTTTTTCCCCAGTGTGCTAATGATTCCATCAGGATTGCTCTTTTGGTTGAATATTTTTCCACAAATTTAACTTACAAATGGTTTCTCTCCAGTGTGTCTTGATGAGTCCATCTTGATTGCTCTTTTGGTTGAATATTTTTCCACAAATGTAACTTCGGTCTAGTTTCTTTCCAGTGCGCATATGTGTCCATTTTGATTGCTATTTTGGCTACATACTCCTCTCAGAAGCATGAATTGCGATTGACAAATTCAGTGAGAAGTCAAGTCTTGTGTATACCTGAACATTGAACAATTAGAGAAGATACATTTTTGTAATTTGTAATTAACTGAAACTCAGTGAATGCTATTTTACTAAGGTAGGCTTTTCAGTAAGCCCTTGGGAAGCATAGACTGATTTTACAAGACTTAGTGTGCCCTTTTACATAATAATGTATGAGCTAGCTGCTTAGAATTAAAAAAACACAGTTGTACAGAACAGCTGGACTACTCCAGAGAACTTGTTGCGACTTGTTTGAATGCAACCGCCAGGTTATACCTAAAAAAACAAAGGTTTAAAATTTGTTGGATACTTTCATTTTTGTTTGGTGGATATGTGCGGACAAGCAAACCATAGTCAGCAACAAAATTTTAAAGATATATATGTTTTGTTATTTTTAATTTAAAAATAAAAAAAAACATTAATTTTTGCATAAACTCTGTCAACAATATTTCTCCAGAATCTCTTCACTGTTGGCATTGCTTTGTAAACTGAATTGGTTGGCTTTTTTGCTCTGTATATGCACAAGAATGCAAATTTAAAACTAGCTGAGGCTAGATCATCACTATAGGCCTAATGTACCAAACACAAAATACTCAGCAATTAAAACTCCCAGATTTCCATGATGTTGTCACCTCCATAACAACATAATTGTAATGGAGTTGACTGTAATTTACGTTGACACATTTTACATTTTATTTCAGCTGGCAGTCCATAGGAACATACAGGGAAAGCATTTCCTATGGCATTTCCTATGGCAATGTCCCAATGACTTTATAAACATGATGAACAGCAAGCAGCATTTTTCTGTTCCTGTGATTTCACAACATTTATATGATGTAACAGAGTTGACATCAAATTAAGTAAACAATCCCATTTTCCCTACAGATAGCACTGAAAGAAAGTATAGCAGTATTACTGGAAATTGAGGCATAACTGAGATATCATGAGCCATTTGGAGTGTACTCAGATTTTTGAAAGCCATAGGCCTATATATCAGCTAGTGCTTATCATGTTTTTTGAATGCCACATCAGCAATTGATTGAGATTCTAGTCTAAGAGCTACAAAGCAAAGATTGCTAATTCCAGGATTTGAATCCTCAGATTCTTCTTTTCATATAAACTTTAATTAAACCTATTTTTCAGTTAGTGAGCTAATGGGTGATTCTATCTTTTTGCAAAAATTATTTTATCTTCTTGTTTGTGTCAATAAAACCAGAAAGTTTATTCTAAGTACTAAAATGAACATTAAAATGGGAAACATAGCTTTTAATCTTCCATACGAAGTCTGGGCATTTTCCCAGTATTCAGAAATGTGGTCTGCCATTTCTGTAGCACAAATATTGATGAAACTGTGGTAATTTAAACTCCCCACAACTGCAAAGTGTTATCCCGAATGTTCTGGCCTGTTCCGCACGCTCCGTCCGCATTTTAAGTACACGCTGACAGACGCCATGACTGTGCGCGGTGGATTTAACACTCTCTTCATGAATTGACAGGTCGTGCACGGAGTTACTGGGGTGTTTTGACAGGTCAGCTGGGGTTATAGAGTCGTTTTGTCAGTGAATCTTGACAACTGGCTACAAAAGAGCATGTAAAAAGATTGTTTTTGCCGATTTTTTGGTGCGACAAATTCCATGTCGCACAAATGTTGAGAAGAGCCATAGCAAAGTCTGCTGTCGTCAAGCAGCCTGGCGGCTGCTTGAAACCCGACAGCATTTTTCGGTCTACATGCAATAGTGACCGTGTTTTAGCCCGAAAAAAAAAAGTTTTTATATTTATTCTCATTTTTTCAAAAATTACATGTATTAAGAATATCTATCAATGAGACCATCAAAAGGCAAAACTAGGCCGTACAGGCCAGATCTGTGCCAAATTTCACCTATGCACATGCAATAGTGACCGAGTCCTGGCCCGGAAGCAAACAAAAATACTTTTTATGTTTTGTTAATTATTTAAAAAAGTATGGAATATCCATCCATCAGACCATCAAAAGGCACAACTAGACATACAAGCTATATGTGTACCAAATTTCATCCACGTACATTCAATAGAGGCCAAGTGACGGCCCGGAAAGGATCTATACGCCCGACCGCCCGCCTGGCGCAACTTTTCACCCAAGTGATTACAGCCAACTTTGTTCGCAGAAGGTAAAAAACATAATATGATATAATTATACTCACGATCATGCAGGTCAAAGAGCTCTCCATGTATGCCTCGGTCTGCAAAATCCTCACTTTTCAAAAATGCTTCTTTGATTGCATCTGCCGAGTTTAATGCCACTGTTAGCCTGTGAAGTATATGCAATAACAGCATTACAGTAATATAGGCCTACTTTATGTGGAACATGACTGAAAACAAACATTCATTTAATGTTCTTTAAACAGATGTATGTTCATCTACAGAACCTTGCCCTTGGAAGCACAGTGCTGTTTGAAAGTTAGTGAAACAGGTGATGTTTTGTTATTGGGTCAATGCTGAAGCAGAACATGATTTCTGAACATCCTCAACCAAACTTCTTGTGGGAGCATGGATTATCAACTGATGAGATGAGAACATATCACGTCATAAAGACAGATATTTTAGGTATGTCTGAGACAAATAGCTACCTTTTTCCTTTGCTGTACTCAAAGTTACATTGTCTAATATCTTTCTAGTGTCATGTGAATATAAATTTAGGGAGTCATTAGAAAAAGGAAACAAATTCATGCAAAGCTTTTCAATTTCACCTTCCGCTATACAGATGACCTTATCAGTCTCGACAATACAGTTTTTGAGAGATACAATGTACCTTCACAAAATGTACCCACCAGAGCTCTCAATAACCAAGGAAACACAATCTGATAAGGAAGCTTCTTATTTGGACCTTCTCATTACAGTCCAGAATAACCAATTCCACACTAAATTATATGACAAAAGGAATGACTTGTCAACTATCCGTAGGGCCTATCGTGTTGCATCTAATATTCCAGAAAAGCCAGCTTATGGTGTCTGTGCTTCTCGCATCATCAGTTTTGCCAGGGCTTATGGGATTCTCTCCTCAGGCAGGGATATAGGTTTTTATGCAAACAACTTTGCGGTGTTTACAAAAAAACACGGAACAGTGTTTATAAAATACGCAAAGTCCATCAAAGAGATTAAAGAAGAGATTCCTCTTCTGGTGATGGCATGTAGTACTCGTTTTGTGACAGTCAGGTCTCTACCCAGAAGCTCTAGTTCTTAGATTTCCATTCCAGGGTCTTGTGTGGGAGGATATGGAAGGTTGGACGTCCTTAAAGACCTTAACATCACATGTGAGTCTCACACCTCCTTACACCTGACTCTGGTTTGCATTCTGTTTCATTGTGGTTTACTTCCTCTGCCCTTTGCCAGGTCACGTTCTGGGATCTCAACACTTTGTAATGCACCTAACCAGACAATTTGTTATCTTTTCTCTTGTAATGTTATATGTAATGAGGGTCAAAGTCTTTGATAACCAACCATGGCTGATGTAATTTCATATGGGAATGGAGCTTCACTTACTTATCAAAGATTGTGACCAAAAAATACAAATTTTGTTGAACACTGAATATTAACAACACCCTGAGACCTTGACCTCCATTGGGTCCTCCCCCCCTCCAAATAACAACTGGTTAATCCCTGTTCCCTGATATATTTTGTTAGAAATTAAATTTTAAAGAATGTCACAACATGCGGCAAAAATCCATATGTAAAGAATACTTTTAAGAATGTTGCAGAACACTTTAATATAGTAAACATTTTTTTATTTTTTGAGTAAGATTTATACATGAAGCTAATTGATGCTTACACATTGCCGATGTAGACGGAGACAACATCCGACTTATATTCTTTGCCAAATTTGATGAAATCTTCGTGCAGGTCTTCTGATAACTCCAGGAAACCTCCTACTAAAGGCAAACCCCTTGGACCAGGCGGAAGGTTTCTGAAGAAAAAAAAAGTTTTAAAATAGAAAGGTAAGAATATATCATCAAGAAGGATGAGCTGCATTATTTTCGTTTTGTGTTCACAATAGGGTAATGCATAAATTATAACAGTTTTTAAGCTATTGCTACCCTGTAAATTTTCATTACAAAAATATGTAAACACCAAAATATGGAAACATGGGACAAGATGGGCCCTTCGATGGTTCTTAGTATGCAATATGCATTCTAAAAATCTGAACTAGGGCAAGATCCATTATTTCCATATACTGTATGCATACATTGTATATATCACGAGCACTTGGATCTTATATTTATCATGACGTTATGTAAACTTAATAAAAAAAATTAAAAAAATACTAATAGTGGCGTCATCATCAATGATTCAAGTGCTCGTGGTATATATAATTATGGTGCCCAAGGGTGACAGAAAGAAACAAGTGGTTGGATGAGAAAGGGCAAATCTTATTTGCGCGACAGAAATTTACTGTAGCATCCATAATAAGTTTGAACATATATTTACAAATTTCTGTCTAAATTAAGACTTTTTCTTTAAGATCACAATTTCCTTCCACTGTAGCCCCCTTAGGCAAGGGCAGGATGGGCAATTGCCCCCCCCCTGCCGCCATGTCCCGGCTGAAGGTGCCCTGTGAGGGTTCTTTTGCAAGTTCAAGTTGGACTCTTAAAATTATTGTGATCGCCTCAACTTTATAACAATATTTTTGTATTTTATGGATGCAATGTATCCTACCTAGGCCATGCGGCTATTTTGTGGATGCAGTAAGTTGGCAACAGACATCCAATCACAGTCCACTGGTTGCTCTGCAGGAATTCACTGATGTCACCTTTTTGGATGTTTGAGAGGAACTCCTGGATTCCACTGCTTATTTTGCTGAGGATAGACATGACTGTTAATGTTGTTGTGCTGCGGCTGATACTGAAAATGTGCTGCTGTCTCCGGGTTTATTTAGTGGAACACAGCCAGTGGGAGCATGCACTTACAGACTATAGTGAAAAATTATAGTTCACATTATAATCACGCATCAAGTTGCCAAGTATAAACTAAGATATTTTTACTAGCAGGTCTTATCTTCTGTAGCTGATTCACTCTATTCAGTGCAATGATAACAATGTCTACAACTTTTAAAAAGTGTACCATGCGACCTTATACTCACATATGGCTAAGTGCAAAAAGTTGCCCCTTTTGCACACAACAAAATGTCCACTTTGGAAAACCTTAATTTCTGAATGCTTAACCAACACAATACAAAATATGTAATAGTTAGAAATACGTATTTTAATTACTCTTCGAAGTATATATCAGCTTTTGGTCCGATATTGATTTTTTTTTTTGCCTGAGAAGCAATCATGTCTCCAGAATTCCCTCAAAATGAGCCATTTTTAGCAAACGAAAGTAATCACATAAAGTTTAATTCCCATTTAAGATATATAGGCCATAGGTAGACTAGTCAAACTTAGCATATACTTTACTAGTATAGTCAATAAGTGATTCATTACCTGTGTTCGCTCATTGCTGTATTTATGTGTGATGCAGAGCTTGTTAAGACCCTGGTTACATTTTCAAGATGTCCTGTAACCAGTACCAAAATGTGATCTGTGGCACCAACAGTGGTATAGGCATGCCTTGAAAGTTTGAAAGTGTAGCCCAAGTATTGGGAGAGCATTTTTGCATAGCATAATTCATAATGAATATTGCCAGTTTCCTCCGCCTAACGTTGAAAATGTGTCCATCATTTTTCATGTAACAAGTTTCAAATTTTTACCCCTGTCCTTAATAATTTTCGAGGTCACAGCCTACCCCAAACGTTAAATGTCCAAAAATGTCCAATGTAACAAGTCTCAAAATGTAACCAGCACTTTTAAAACTGGCTTGAACCTTGCTGTCAGATTATGAGCCCTTACTCATTAGACACTGTTAGATGTCAATAACTATCGATTACATTTCCCAACTATATCAAGAAACACTGATATCTTGTTTGAAAGAGTTACAGACTTACAGGACATTTTACTATGTCACCGGACATTTGTGTAACAAGTTCCTGGACATGTCCTGTAACAAGTTCTAGTTTTACAATCTCAGCACTCTCTGTTATTGAAGATAAATTCAAATGTAATATGTTCAGTGTGGCGAGATACTTCAGTCTAGTTGAGCTAATACATTTCTTTGAATGTTATGAATAACCTTGGCTTGGTATGTCAAATCTTCAGATTTTTTCAGGAGTGGTATCAAGACATGTTCAGTAACACCATGTATGTTTGCTATACAAGATTTTACTGAATATATATTCTTTTTTTGAGATGTTGAAATCCAAACTTAACATGTAATATGATTAATAAAATACCATTGGATGACAGGGACAATCTGTGCAGGAATCATCCATTGTATTATTACTATAAGAGCTAACAAGAGCAGGTATACTGCCTCCATATCCCCCATGCCCTACACATCTACCTATACCCACTAGAATCTCAATTTTAGTTATGCCAAATATTTCCACCAGGGGCACAATTGTGCATATTAGGATGTGGAGACACCTAGTGGTTTTTTTGCTTTTCAAAATAAACATGGCTGCAGGCCAAAAGCAACAGCAACCCAGATGTAAAAAGCATTTGGGATGTGGAAATGGTTATGATATTTATTGATTTATGGTAACATTTGACAAGTTTAGGGGTGTCTTTGAATGTTGGGGAAAGAATGACCATTGCACATTGTGTGGTGTTTGAGATATTTGATGGATGCCATGTGAGCTCATGTGATGGAGACTAAAAGTAAAATCCCCCATAGCATAGCATGGGGGATAATTAGCTGTATGGATGCATGATTGGTCCTTTTTTAAAGTAACATTTGATGAATTGTGGCTTATATTAAAATCGATCTGTATCAAAGTATATTCCTAACTGTATGACAACAAATTAGTTCCATAAACCCAAATTTAACTTGGAATTTGAAAATAATCCCTACTAACTGTGAATTGTAACATGTTACAAGACAGTCCATGTAACACTTTCAGAATTATAAATGTGTCCTTTGGATCAAACACGTGGGTGATAAACTTAAATTTTTTAAGAATTAAGCCTTAGATGATGCAGTACACTGGCAGATCTGAACATCAATGTCCTGTAACCAGTCCTGAATTAGTAAATTTGGTGTACGTATAAACCATTTAGGGTTTCTTATGCCAAAGCATTACAGAAACATATCACTGGAGCCTGTTCGACAGATAATCTCTATAACTTTTTTTTCAATGCTTCTATTTAAGTTGTTTATCAGTGCAGAATTATTTATGTTCATGTAACTAGTACTATTTCATCATTTGCACGTACTCCATGACTACTAGCAGGACGTTGTTAATATAGATTTTTGGATGTCTAAGGACTACATCTTTTTGCAAAATTTAAAGGCAATGTTAAAGTTACAAATGAAATAATCAATGAAACCAGTTAAATGTCTCGTAACCAGTATAATAAAAAAAAAAAAGATGTTCCGAGGAGACAGCTTTCAGTTTAATCCATAAATTTTTTTCTCAAAGAGCGGATTGGGCCCGGGGTGGTCCACAAACTTTCAAAAAAATCAGCATGACATTCCTTTTGTGGTTCTGTAATTTTTCCGAATTTGTAACCAGTCTCTAAATATATAATTATCCTGTCTTAAGCAAAAAAAAATATACACTTCGGCACAAAAAACTGTCCTCTTACTAAGTTGGGACCTTCCAACTTAAAACCAGAAAAGATTCAGAAGTGTGGCATGAAATTTGAAATAAAAGGCCTCTGTCCCCAAAATCCGGGCAACTTTTTGCACTTAGCCATATGATGACGTTTGACAATCAATTAATCAGACCATATCAATCATGTAATCTCTCATTTCAGCACTTGACCAACAGAATCAGTTGAGTTTCATTGAGGCAATATCTTTATCAATTGGAAAAACAATTTTAAAAGTAGCATGCAATGCATGCATAGGGTCCTTGGTTTATTCCATAATTTGTACCAGGTTACTTTTCTACTGAGTTGTGCATAAAAAAGGGAAGAATAAATAACATGTTAAAACTGAATTTTCTTCTGTTAGTTATGTTAAAACATATTGTTCATTTATTGAATAAGATACCCACTATACTTCCAACACTTTGACATAAAATGAAAATATTTATCAGAACTAAATAATCTACAATTAGATATTATAAAAAATCCAACACTGTATTATACTTGCACTTCTTGTATAGATAAGATCTAAACTGTTATCACTCTCATTCTTTTCTCTAGCAGACCCAGACCTTGAGGTAATGCTCAGCCAATTGAGCATCTCAAGTATCAGGCAGATGCAGAAAAGTTTCTTTGTTTTGTCTTTATTTATGAAATGAACCTAGCTGCATGCAACTGTGGTAACATATTCGCCCTAGCGGAGAGCCAGTTCGCGAGAACTGGCACTCGCATTTAATGCTTTACTTTGACTGAGAGTACGTATATGGCCTCAGCACGCATGTAAACAGTGTGGTTATACACGTGATGTAGTTTCGATCGCCCCAGTGATCCCTTGAATCACTCGGAAATACTGAGCAGGTGCTGCTGCATGTATCAGTGAAATTCCCCAGTGCTGACAATGCATGGATAATTTTAACAGGTCCGTGGCAGCATGGCAGGTCTGTTTACAACGTTTTGTGATGGCAGCCGTTGCAACGGTTAGTGGCCAATGACAAAATTTCCCACAATTCAAAGCATATACGAGTGACGGATTCCCTCCAAGAATCCGAGTGAGTGCGAGTTTGCTGTGGTAATGTGGTATGCTGTCACACTGACAAGAGGGCAGCCCAGTCAAATATTCAGAACCAGTTTTTGTGTGAACAGTTGACAGTTATCAGAAGAAATATGTTGAATGAATGTCATTTAAAGCACTGAGAAGTATACAATGTTGTAGCCAGGGATGCCTAAGTACCATTTTAATCACAAGGGCACATCAGTTTGGGTTGTCATTTTGTCTGTGAAATGTTTTTGTGTGTACACCCCGGGAAGTTCAGAATAATTCAGCCTACATGTGGAAGTCAAATACCTAATACCAACAGATTTTCTCCTGGTTCCCCTCCCGCGCAAATTACCAGCAAGGTTGACAATGTTGAAATGGTAGTGCAGGAGCTTAAGTCTGGAAGCAAAATACATGTTTTTTTAATGTCGATTTCAAAAGCCATCATTTCCTGCAGTACAATATTTATTTAAATTTGTTCACCCTATACAATAGAAGAATTTCAACTTGACTGATAAATTTGTATTAGTCAGAAATATTAAGGCTGTCATCCAACCTATGTCAATTGACCTCTTTTGATACTCAGCGATTTCAGTAGAATATGATGAAAACCCAATTTTCCAGTGTCCAGTCATTTGACTCACGACACTCACCAAAAATATGTCACATGTGAGTATGCGTATACCACTGATAACATGGCAAGTAAAATCATGTTACATCATCTTCAGCCTTCCGGCAATAACTCTTACTTCTTTTTTCGCTGTTTGTTCTGCATGACCGAGAGTTTGGTGCAGGCTCCTGTTTCCTTCGTGTAATCATCTACTTTTGATTTATCTCACTGAAACAAAAAAGTTGTTGTGTTGCAAAAGTTCTTAATCAATTCAGTTATATTAAAGTTATTAAACAAAAAATTTAGAAGTAAAGTTGGGAATGGATTGTTCAAAAGACACATTCCCTTTGGCTGTATGATCTCATCCTGAAAATCTGACAAATGGGATGCTGACATGAAATTGTGGCATTTGTGAAAAGGTTGTGAAAGCAAAAAATTGTCAAAATGAGTATCAACCTTTTAAGTGATGCTTCTAATGTACCTGAAATAAGTTTCATTCCATTAAAAAATCTCATTTAGTAACTTTCCAGTAAGAGAAAATGATAACAGGCATAGCAGTGGCATGAGGAAGTCCATTGAAACAAAGAGACAATGATGACAACCCAATTTTCCAGAGCAAGACTCTGGAAAAAGGAAGTGAAATATTCATTGTTAACTAGCACGATCTCATACCCGAACTGACATGGCGATTGCTTTCCATGCCACCCCAAGTTGAAACTGACACACTCTGGCACATTGAGCCATGAGAAACTCATGATAACAAAAAGCTTATTAAACTCATATCCAAAAGTGAAAATCAGTTTTGGAATTTCTCCCTTTAGCACATCAACAACATTTTATTTACCGTGCATTTCTACAGAGTTGAATATATTGAAAGTGGAACCAGAAAGGAAGTTGTGAATATTTAATGTTACTTCTAAAGAGGATTGGCATTCTGCTTCTGCACATGGATGCTCCATATTAAATAGAGGTTTCCTCTCAAATATTAAACCGCCAGAGACTGATTATAGCAAAACACCACAACTTTCTGGTTGTGCCTGGTATGGAAGTTATTGCACTTTTGAGAACCATTGCTTCCTGTTTGGCAATAACTATTAATATTGGTTATTATAAGAGACATATCGCGTTAGTCTAAGATGAAATATTGTTCTATATCATGCCCTGATCTAATTTCGTATCAAATGAAATTTTGTGCTCCAAAACGCAGGACTATTCATAATCACTTATTCCATCCCATTTTTACTGCTAACAGTTTTGTGATCTTTTCAGCTTCCCTTGTTAACTGAAGATAAAAGACTTGGAGGACACATATGGTGCTGGTCAGAACAGATAAGGATATTTGGACCCTTGGAATTTCCGGAGTAGTTGGTGTTTATTGTAAGTCAGTGACAGGCTAGTGGCCCAGCGTGCTGCAACTGCCCCAAGCTTGAGTATAGCTAGAGCTTGACAGGCTTACAACAGTGTGTCCTAAGCCCACTCATTTACAAAATTGCCGTTGATAGCAGTGAAATCACAAAAAAAGACTTGTTAGTATATTTTCTCTATTTGCTTATTGATTTTAACTGAATTAAATAAAGAAAATTTAGTTTTAGATATCTTCTCAGAGAAAATTAATGACCTGTCAATCAACACCAAAGAAGAAGCCAAAACCAGTAATTAGATTTTAATCACTTCTGACTATAAATTGCTGAGAAATGAGAAAGGCAGGTTCAGTTACATTCGGATAGATCTATGTAAATTGACAAGAACTTTTTTCACCAGTTCTTCTGTGGTTTTCTGTATTGCAGACTAGAATCCTATAATTTCTGGAAAGTCCTTTTCTAAATTTACCAACTCTTGATACCAGAGAAATTTAAATTTTCAAAGTAAATTTTCTTTGGAAAGGACGACTCTGCTAAAAATAAACTTTTGATGATATTAATTTTGTTAAATTTTGAGTAAAATTACAGACATCCATTTTTGTTCTGCTCCATTTTACAGCTTATTTACTTAATACGGCAATTGGAGAAAAGGTAGGTTTTTGCATTATCAACATGTTTTTGATTCTTATAAGTCTCTCACTACAGACTCTTCCTCTTTCTCTACTCTGTCTTTCCGCCTCTTTATTCACCTCTTATGTTTTTGCCAAGAATTAGTTTTTCCTCAACTCATGTCCTAAGGGTTAACACCAATCTTTTGATCTGTCTCTCTAGGACAAACCTCACTAAGCAAACTTTTTAAGACATTTTAAACATTTTACCTGAGGCCTGTGCATATATCATACAGAGAAACGCTGATACAAAGGTTTTTTAACATACAAATTACTTCCGTCTTGTGAGAACATTCATGCACGACTTCCGCAGATGTTGCCATTTCACAAGACATTTAATAGAATTTCAAAGCACAGATAGGGAACAGGTTGAGACAACTTACTTTTCTCACCTATTGTTCTCATATTCTCTAAACTGTAATATCAGATACTGGCTTAATTAATTCCACACAATTCTTGGTCTCCTTAATTTCATTATATTCCCCATATGAAATCTGAACATACAAAGTTGAAATCTTAAAACCATATCGTTGTTATTCAGAGTCCATATTGTGCAGTCGCTATTGTCTGTTGTGCCATTTTGCCAATGTTTAAAGAAATTGCAATCTCTCCTGCTGAGACATGTTTACATGCAGTGAACATAAATGTGGTTGGTTTTGACCTATGCTGTAAGAGTTTAGAAATTTTGTATGCATCTATAGAGAGAGCTTACCAAACACGTCTGACTTTCAGGAAACGCAGCTTCAAAATTGGTTGATTTTCTTCATTAAAAAGAAAGAAAGAAAGAGGAACAAAGACAAATTTAGCCATGGCTACAATCCTGCAATTCATGTATGCGTCCTCTTGACAAAAATGTGACATATTCTATCATGAAGATATTATTAGGGGCCGACCTGTTGATCTGGGGAGGGGGTGTAGTTATAGATTTTTTTTGGTGAAAACACAAGTAGGGGAGACCGGGACTGGTTGTAGCAGGGGCAGGTTGTCACACTTTTTATTGCACTAAACTATGGAGTCACACAGCTCAACCAATCATTGTTTACTGCTTTTATAACCCACTGGAGTATTTTTGAAAAATCTTCACCCCTGGTAGGCACAAGGTCTGTTAAAAATTTCGTGTCAAAAAAAGTAATCTTTTACCTTAGACTTGCATGCAATGCTTGTCTTTATCAAACAGTTGTTGAAAAAGGTACAGTTAATACACATACCATGCATAGTGTCTATTGCCTCTAAGATGAACATTGTGGTCTTAGAGCAGCTTAGTTTCCCTTTTCCCACATTATGATGATGAATAGAACCAGGTCAGCAGAATGACATTAATAAGGTATGATAAAGTCACCTTGCATGAAGTACGTACATGGATTGACATGAACCAACCTGACTTTCAATCTGTATTTTTGAAAGCCCAAAAGTGGCAGTCTAACTCCAATGTCAAGTTTTGACAAATGGAGGTTAACACCACATCCCAGGGCTTTGCCATATTGAGTGAAAGATTATCAAGAGTCAAATGTTATAAGCAATACATGTCAGTCTGAGGAATCATGGACATATTTAGATGATAGAGAGAGAAGAGAGCAGTGAGTGTACATTCTATATAATACACTCATAGCACTACAGCACGGGTATCTATAGTGACTGTGTTCAAAAGGCAAATGCATCAACTTGGTTCAACAAATTATTAGATAAACAGCAGTTGTTGCAGCCAAAAGTATAGAATTTTGATTAAATTTTCATCAGTGATGGGAAGACAGCGAGAGAACTGAAGTGTGGGAAAATATATACTTTTATTAACATAGCAAGATTCAGAACTACATCTATCCCCGTTTGCCTGTCATCATTTTATGGTATAAGAGCTTTTTTTAAAAACATTGCAGGAAGTTCTGAATAATAAAATGCTGGCAAGGAATTAACAGCCTGCATGCATGTGGAAGTCAACTGTGTCTGATACCAACAGATTGTCCCCTGCATGGCTCCCCTCCAACGCAAAATACCATCAGGGACAAGGCTTGCAACCTTGAAATAGCAGTGCAGGAGCTGGAGTCAGGAAGTTAAGGCATTTTTCAATGTCAACTTCAGAAGCCATAATTTCCTGTGGTACAATATTTATATATATACGGGCTTACAACACTTCAGCAAAGCCTTCAGTGATTCAGTCAGACACGCCCACAAAGCTGACCAATGAACAGACCTTCAAGCATGTTATGCAAATGAGGGGGATTTCGCTGTTACGCACTTTCCCGTAAGGATTACGGGTGTGATTCTAATATGAGTAGATATGTCTCTCTGAGACCTTTAAAATGGTATGCCATATGTCTCTGAGAAGTGAATAGTTCTTCCGCAAATTGCCGGTAAAGTTTTGAAGTGGAGAGGAATCCTGGACGCTGATTGGCCTAGACGCTCGTGACGTAAATCTATGATAATATGCGGCGCTGGAAGGATTCGTCTAGGGTAGATTCTCTGGGTGGCTTGCAAATATGGAAGAACTAAAATTTGAATGGTAAAAGTTTGACCAGTAAAGGTTATTGTCCAGCTTTTCCCTACCACATAATTCTGGTCTTCAAATGATTAGTTTCAGTGTCCAAACATATTGGGTAAAACAGGTCATGTGTTTGTGATAGATGTTCCACTGTCTTGTTGCAGCCATTGGAGATGGTCAGTTATGTATTTAATACCAGAATAACTCCCCGAACCTTCAGGCATTTCCATTGTATTTACTGAATATAATACAGTACAACGCAAAATAAAGTATGAGTACCACAGCAAGAAGGAAGAATCAGCCACTATACTTCACCCGTTCACACCTTTTTGCTCCCTACAAATCACTTCCGATCTTTACCTACTTTAAACTACCTTTAAAAATTACATTAAACTCGCATTAAACCAATACAACTACAATTTACATCACCCCCATTGTGTCTGATTTCTTTGATATTGTTCCCCTTTGCTAATTGCAAATGCATTGCCAGCTGTCTTAAAAGAGTTTTTAATATGGGATAAGGTTTTGATGAAGAGTCAAAGGTAGTTGTAAGGAGATTTGGGGTGGAGAGGAGAAAGGAGGGCAAAAAAGGTAAACAGAGGATTTTTGACAGAAACTTTTCTTATTTTGTTTTGGGTTGCATTGTACAGGCTATGTGTATATCTCTGGTATGTCAATCAGTTTGGCTTATACATTAAGCAAATAAAAAAAGAAGATTAATTCATATGACCATGTTAGACCTATTCTTTTTACCAATACCTTACAGATCCAAACTGGTATGTATGATGTTGTTTCAAAATATCTCCTTTATTTTGCTGAAACAAAGACGCTGTTGAGTTGCGAAAGTTCTTAGTTGACTCAGTTATTATGCCCTCATATTAAACAATAAATTTAGTAGAAATAAAATTGAGAAAGGAATGCTTCAAAAGACACATTCCATTCAGATTGGTGAAATCATCCTGTAAATCTGTCAAGATAGATGCCAACTTTTTAAATGATGCTTCTAATGTACCTGAAATAAGTTTCATTCTATTACAAATTCTCATTACATGTAAGTAACTTTCCAGAGAAGGGAAATGGACAACAATGTGACAGTGGCATGAGAAAGTCAATTGTACAAATAGTCCAGAAGCCAAACCCAGAAATGTGACATCCAGTAAACACCCCTGAGTAGATTTAGTTTGACACTTGATGATGTTAGGGCACCCTAGCCTGCATATGGCCAGGGTGGGTTTACTCATCAACTGTGGCGCATAACCCGGTAATGCGGCCATATGTCCGGTTACGGACAAAATTTATTGAAAATTCCAAATATTGAGTTTTGAGGGCCTAATATTGACTGAATCAAACTGGAATTGGTTCAGATATGTGTAGAATAATTGGTTTCATGTTACTAAACTAAAAAATGTTACATAGTTTCTTTATTTTGTGATTTATAAGGAATCTATGGTCATTTTTCATGGAAAATTCGCTTCATTTTCAGCCGGGCCTAATTGCAAGTCTCTCCAGAACTTCAGTTCTAATGCAGATATCAACATGGTTCAAACTGCAAAAACTTTCCCTTATTCTCAGCTTGCCAGTGGTGTTACATTCATGGCACTGTGATGGATACTTTCTCTGCTATTAGACTTTAAAGTGATAAAAGTTACCCTACCCCCCTTATTTTTGAATTTATCACATATTCATAGATTTGCAGAAAATTTCATCCTCAGGTTCTTTGCAACAAATGAATTGCTAAGGTATGTAAATGCCCCATTTAGAGAGACTACAGGTGAACACAGAGACCATGTATACATTGATAATTAATTATATATCATGTTTTTATGGCCATATTTATACCAATTTTATTCGTTTTACGGATGGATTTTAGTATTATGTCAGCGAAATGAGTAAAATGTAAGATATAAGATTGGTCCACAAGAGTTACAAATATATACACACATTTGTATGGCATCTGATAGGTATTCAAATCACAATTAACTTTTGAAAGTTCGCAAAAGATGCCAAACGTTTTATGCAACCAGTTGAGACAGGCACATTTAGTTCGGCTGAGTCGGCTTTCTGAGAGCTTGTCCGCCTGTGCATTTGATCTTCAGTTCAACATTATCTTTACCTCCTCAAGATCTTCAGTATCCATAAAACCAAGTTGGCTCATAGTGTTTTTTCATAGCTCAAAGATGGGATATAACATGTTTTCTCTGATTTTTTTATTTCAGTACAAGTTTATCAGGTTGAAGATATATTTTGCAAACCCGTGGTATCGATTTGACTTCAAATATTAGTTAAACTATTTATATATAATTTGGTACATATCAATGTACTGGAAGGTTCTTAAGCAGCTGAACTTTTTAACTGTGTTTTGGTAGATACATAACTGTCAAACCCAATGCCCAATATTTGTTACTTAAGTTACGCCATTCTTTTAATTTTAAATATCTAATTCGATGTGATGTTAATTAATCTATGACCCATAGGCCTGCGAGATATCAATTACAAAATGTCTAGTATCCATATCTGGCTGTGATAAACTTTGCTAAAGATCACACAATGTTGAAATGCATATTTCAAGATTAAAAAATAAAATAGACTCGGTAGATACATCATACATGTCTCTTAAATTACTTTAAATCATATATCACAGGGAGACATACAGGCCTATGGTGTATCATGAAAAATCAGTACATTGTCTAATTATTCTAATGATCACTTGCACAAAACAAACATGGCAATGACATTAAATGTTTCCAGATATTGGTGTTTTAATGACTTCATGATAGTAGTGACAACAGAAAATACATTTTTCAGAAGACAACACAAATAAGTGCAAATGCTGCGGTTCATTTGGCTCTGCAAAATTCAGAAATGCAAAAATAATTCACAAAAACCAAGTCAAGAGTGAACATCATCAATATTCCTCAGAGTAACAGTGGCTGTTACTGTTATGGCTCATGCCACAAAAATGTATTGGCAGTCACCATTGTTTAGGAATTGTAAGCTTCAATCCGAGAAATGTCATGTTTTCTGCAATTCCAAGTCTTTAGTTCAGTTGGTGGAGCAACCATATCCAGTCAGAGCAAGTAATACACTTGGTGCAACTTCATGCTAGTTATAAGTGGTGGAACAAGGGTGTCAAAAGTCCAATTCTCAGACAAACATCCAACAAGTGGACTGGAGTGAAATCACATCATATTTAATTAAGTTCAGTGGGACAAACATGGAACATCAGCATATGACTATTGAGTTTCCGAGCCAAGGTTGTTAAATCTTTTTCGGCAATTAGGAATGAAAATGTGTACTCTTTGTAAACTGCACCTTTCATCTGGGGAAGTAAAAAAAAAGCATATCACTACTGGCTTGCTCTTTACAGCTTGACTGAAGAGATGATAACGAAAAAATATCAATGTCTGTTTGGATCACCAGCAATGTCCATTCTGACTCAATGTTACTAGCTCTGCAGCTATTTTAGCTGATATTAGCATCTGTCGGAGGCAGATGTTATGATGAAATAAGGCTGTGAGACCACATCAATGTACCATACTCTCTATATTTACCAGCTGCTACTAATTCAAACTGCCTTCACTTTTGAATCATTTTAGTGCATTAACTGGTAATATTGGCTTAGCTTCAGTGCAGCCCTCATTGTGTGCAACGGTGCTAATATTTATGCGTCTATCTCTGTCCTTGACACCAGTCTTCAGCCACAATTCTGATTTCAGGGCCTGCATGGCATTGCCAGAACATCAAGTTTCAGCATCTTTGACAACAAACTTTTGAGACAAAGAATATTGTGTTTTACCTTTTGAGTTTTTGACAGATTTGAGGCAACACTGTCTATAAAATCACATGAATATGCCAGAATGAACCCCACCCCACTCGTGATTACAAACAACAACACCCATCGCCCAAACAGCAGGAAAAATCATGTCAAAGTAACATTTGGATCACAGTGGCATTCATTTTGTGACTACATGCAGTTATGAGTTCAGTAATGCATCAGACTGTAGAATATCAGGTCACCAAACAGTTGAAGACCTAGTAGATCTTCGGTCAGTCCATCAAAAGGCTGATCCCTGCTTTTTATTGCATGCTCAATTGCTCATTACACAGCAAAAACAATAGACCAGTTTATTAGCTGATCAGTGATCACAGGACACTGCAATAAATCTGCTCCAGCAAAAAATCAGAATTGTGGCTGAAGACTGAAGTCATGGGCAGAAAATATACAAAAGTATCAGCCCCATTTCACACAAACTGGGCAGCACTCAAGTTCATAAACTGCAGGATGTGTAACAGTGCTGTTTAAGTGAATGAGGCAGGAGATATCAAATAGTATGATAGCTAATGACCCACACTGGCCCAGAGAACTAGCCTACCTTGAAGACAATCAGGAACTAATTCTAAATACTACTGATGCCAATGAAACTTTGATGGCTGTACTTCAAGGTTGTAATTCCTCAGCAGACATCAACCAACTTTTCTTCAGAGAAAGCAAGCCAGGAAGGATAACCACTACAATGTCATGGCTCTGTATTTGCAAAACTAATGTCACTTCTTCTTTTAGTGTGGCTGGTCATTAGAAATAGAATTTTGCTATTTAATATGGTTTCATGAACACTGTAGGCAAAATTATGCTCGTTCTTGACCTTCTTTATCATGGGAAATGCTTTGACATCGCAAGTCGCTCATTTCACAGATATAAGAGTATGTTGTGAAGTTTCAAAATTTATATAGTGACTTGTTGACCTTCTTCGCATACCATATATATTATACAGATAGTGGAAGGCGAGGAGACCAATATTACCTGCTAAGACCAATAAAGCTCAATATTGATCCACTCAACATCTAGTATTTGTTATATTCTGCACCACAATTTTCAGACTGATATATATTTGTAAAATACTGGTTTTTCTGAAGACGTCTACTTTTTTTATATGAAATATACTTAATTGTTCCCATTATTTACAATGGGCATATCTATAAAATGACAGATTGACATTTCAAGAATTTAGATTTCCTCCTACCCAGGCCTTCCCTTAAGTAACAGGCAATTAAGTGCATTGTTGCTGCTAAGAGCAAAAGGGCACGCCAATATCACTCTCCACACACCAATTACACTTTTAAGACACCAATATCATTATTTATTGGCTTGTCATGTGACTGATCATCTGGTACATGATTGGCCTTAAATTTTTGATGCAGTATATATATATATATATATATATGGGCATATATTTTTTTGCAGTTGTGGACCAATCTAATGTTGAAATCTTACTCATTTCACTGACATAATATTCAAATTTATCCGTAAAACGAAGGAAATCGGTATAAAAATGGCCATAAAAACATAATATCTGGAGAGATGGACGAAAAAATTGCTTTTGAAAATTTCCTTACAACACATTTTAATTGCCGAAAAGATTCAATCCTTGTTATACAGAAACTGAAAACCACTACTTCTCAAGCTAAATATCTGCTGACACTCAGATCAGTATGGGAAGCACAACCTGTGTACGATCAAAGGATACAAAAATTAAGAAATTTAAACATCTTTGTCAGTGAAGATCTTACAAAACAGGAAGCTAGTACGTTCTACAAAGCAAGACTCCTTAAAAAATCGAATTCATAAATCATTTGGTGTAGGCACATTCTTATGATGTCAGAGTCTCATGTGTAAACCGGCACAGCGATTGGGTTTCTGGTGACGTGAGAATAGTGTTAGCTGGGGAGGAGGATTACCGCCCAGATCGGCAACCTGTATATAGAATCTCTGTGTCAAATACATGCCACTCCACACTGACATCCTCCGACACATTGAGCCATGAGAGACTGATGATGAAAAAAGGCATATTAAACTAAACAGAAGTTAGAATGAGTTTTGGAATTTGGACTTTTAGCACAACAACAAAATTTGCTTCCCCGCGAATTTCCACAGGGACGAATCCATTGAAAGTTGAGCCAGGGAGGAATTTGTGAATAATGCCAGGGTTACTTCTAAAGGGGATTAGCATTCTTTTTCTGCACTAGGCTGCTGTGTCGAACGGAGGTCTCCGCCCACACGTTAAACCGCCAGAGATTATGGCAAGCCACGACTTGCTGGTGATGTCTGGTCTGATTATTGCAAATTTTGGAACTCCAATTTTTTAAAACTATTCCTTCCTGCTTGGTATTATTTATTCACATTATTTTGCTGTCGCTGGAGGTTTCCCATTAGTCCAAGATGTATTGCTGTTCAGTAAAAGGCGTGGTTTTGACCCTTTTTCTATTTTGAATGAAATGTTATGCTCCCAAAACTCAGGACTGTTCATTATCACTTCTTCTACCCCATGTTTTACTATTGTGATCTTCTGATCTTTTCACCTTCCCTTGTTAATTGTATCTCCGAGAGGCAAAGTGAGCCAAATGGCAAAATTAATTTTGACCATGCAAAACCTTTGAAACATGGAAATGCCAAAATTCGGGTTGGTTCCCTTTGCCCTTCCGAGGATCAGGTCAGATTGGGATGTTTTGACCTGTAGAATTTTTGGACGTGGAGGTGTTTACTGTAACTACCTGGAAACATTCTGGGTTTCAGGATTTCAGTTGAAATTTGACAGATTATGGAAACTGCACACCGGTGCTAGGATAAGATGCATTCTACTAAAATATGTAACTCATATATTATCAAATTTGAGAATGCTCGTGTTTTGAACAGAAAGAAGTTTGAGGCTTGCATCGTATATTATTTATTCCTCTATATTTTTTAAAGTTGTTGAATTAAACTAAATTAAATGAGGTAATTTAAGTTTTAAAAATTCATGACCTGTCAATCAGCACCAGAGGAGAAGCCACTACCAGTAACTAGATTTTAATTGCTTCTCTAATTATTCTACATGTGAGGTCACAATTGGAGGACTGGAAATTGCTGAGAAACCAGAGCGGGTTTAGTTACATTCTAATTTCTAAATAGTTTATTAGAAACGTTTTGTCACCAGTTCTTCTATGTATACATACAGTTTTCTATATTGAATATAGTATGTATCAGGGTTGGGTTCAAATACAGATAAAAGTATTTAAATACAAATACAAATACTTTCAATCTTTCAAAATACAAATACAAATACAAATACAGTTGAGCTCAAAAGTATTTAAATACAAATACAAATACTTTCAATTCTTTCAAATACAAATACAAATACAAATACTCAAATTTTGAAAGTATTTAAATACAAATACAAATATATTTGCAAATATATTTGAAAATACTTTCAATAATTCCGTCTGAGAACTCAAACTTGTCTTTTTGAATTGTTTCCAATCTTACTCCAGCTAATGTTCATGAATAACAATAAACTGTTATGGGTCTATATGTTATATATATAAGCAGTTTTAACAAGTAATAATAATAGTTTAATTTTTTAGAATATTATTATCAAGTGCCTTCATTAAAATCTGTTCAAATCGGGACATTTTGGGTCATTTACTTACCCGGTCATCAATTGAAGAGTTGCATATTATGATTTTTTAACATGCAAAAATATTTATTTATCTTACTCTTAATTGATTATATATGATATTCTGATTAAATTTTATCTATGACTATTTCAGAAATAAACCCCGAATTCCAGGTGAAATACAAAATTTTCACTGATTCACAATAACTTCCTACATTATAAGTCAAAGGACTTACTATATGTCAACTTGGCAAGTGAAATGACTAAATTAGTATGTATTTAATAAGATATTTTCAACAAAACAGAGGGTGAAATGCTCCACAACAGCAACATTGTCTGTGATTGGCTATGGGAAGGTGCACTGGCGAATACTGCTCTGTGATTGGTCGAGACAGAAGGTTCTTTTGGATCAATTTTGTAAGGGTTCCTTTGGGGATAGAATAATCAATTAATCATGTTAGATTCATTAAAATGCCGTGTTTTTGTTATATATGCCACATTTGTTTCATTACAAAATCTATTTTCAGTGCCAGGAATTCGTTGAATGCTTGACTAGGAAAATTTGTGAAAAATAAAGCACAATAAAAAATTAATATAAAATAGAGAAATATGTGTTTCGTTCATTTAACAACATTTTTCGTCAGCTAAAAATAAGTCAATATTGGTAATAGATTATAACCTTGGTGAAATACAGTCTCAGTCAGATTCAGGACATATCAATGCCACACAAAGCCATTATACTTTAACTGGGGCTGATTGGACAACTATCTTATATCAAGTCAAAGAAATTCGATCAACATTTACAAATAGATATTTAGGCTTCAGTAAAAAATCTTTTTTTTTTTTTAAGTTTTCTTTTGCTTGAAAATAGTCCTCTAATTAAATAATGATGTAAAACATTATTATAAATTCAAAATAATATGAACTTTATATAACTGCTAGATGTGTGTGATTAATGTCCACACAATAGTATACCCCTATATAATTGCAATGCACCATTGCTCACAATAGACAATGCAGTGCCTGTGTTTGAATAGCAATTAAGACAATAGCCAGTGTCAGAATAGCAGTTAACATTCAAAATGGGTGATAGTTATTGATGTCTTTTATAGCTACTATTAGATAAACTAATAGATAAATGCAAGGTTTTTTTGTCAAAGAAAATATATTTAGTATATATATAGGTAAGTGAGATGTATACACGATGACTACCACAGGTAAATGTGTATTGAATTAATTAAAGAAAATCTATCTTTTTTTAAAACTTAATATGCAAACAATTATAATAATTCATGATTTCTCATACAGGGTGTATTTCACTTGTATCTTGTATTATATTTTCTTAAATTTGGAAGTTTGGATGGAACAGAAGCGGAGTTGTATTTCACTTGTGCAGTCCATTGGATTCTTGAGCTATTGTTAACTTATTCAAATCTAACAACACAGAGACAGTGATGATCTCTATACATGTATGTTTGTGTATAGACCACAGACTAAGCACTTCAGGGGAAACCCAAATGATAATCATTAAAATGCTACTCTTTCAAAAATAATATCTAAACTAAATATATTATAATAATCCAAAATTTCAAAATGATTGTATAAAGATAGACACAATAGTTATATCCAGTTTTGAACTTAAGGAACTCATGCTTTTTTTCTGTCAATTAAAAAACCATGTATTTGAAAAAAGTATTTGTAAATACCAAATACTTTGATGCAAATACAAATACAAATACAAATACTTTTGAAATCAGCCAAAAGTATTTAAATACAAATACAAATACTTTGCAAAGTATTTAAATACAAATACAAATACTTTGAAATTTCCGAAAAAGTATTTAAATACAAATACAAATACAGTATTTACAAATACAAATACAAATATATTTGTATTTGAACCCAACCCTGGTATGTATATAATTACATATTGTTTTCTGTATTGAATATTGTCTAAGAATCCTATAATTTCGTGAAAGCCTCTTTCTTAATTAGGTTATCGAAAAGCATTTACCTACTGTGAGACCAGAGAAATTTAAATCTTCAGAAATAATGTTTAGAAAATGAATACACCACAAATTTTCATGATACATGTGCAATGTATTTGTCAAATTTCGAGTGAAAATTTACAGGCACCACATTTTTTCTTGCTTCATTTTACAATCTGCTGATATAAAATTTTACAGATTTTACAGCTTATTTGCTAACTACCACAATTGGTGAATTGGGGTGTTTTTTATTTTATCTTTGTGTTTGATTCTTATAAGCTGTTCTCTCCACATTACAGGCATACATGTATACATCTCTTGATGTCTGCCTGCCACCACTATCTTATTTTTATGTTGTAATTGTGCATTTTGCATACATTTTGTGTAAACATGTATATATTGTAAATAAACTATCTACATGTATCTATATTCCTCTTTCTCTACGCTGTCTTCCGGCCTCTTCTTTCGGCTCTTTTTTTTTATGAACTTCAGTTTTTCCGTTCCTGTCCTGTGGCTTAACACCTATCTTTTGATCAGTCCACAAGGCTCACACTTCACAAAGCAAATCTTTTAAACCTTTTAAAACGTTTTACCTGAGGCCTTTGCATTTATATATTGCAGAGAAGTGCTGAAACAAAAGTTTTTGCGCACAAGTTACTTCCGTCTTGTGAGAAAGTTCTCAGCTACCACAGATGTTGCCACTTCACAAGACACTTCATAGAGTTCCAAAACATACACTGACACTTGGTGAAAGAGAAACTGAGAGTTACTCATATGCCTCACCTATGCATGTCTGATATTCTCTAAACTGTAGGCCTAATTTTAGAAACCGGTTGCATAAATTTTGATGAGCTGCAGAGCATTCTTGGTTACTAGTCTCCTTTAGAAGCTCTACTTGGGTACTGCGACTACTGTGCTGCCACATCATTTTAATATGACATAAAATAAAGTTTCACCATACCATACCACCATAATAATATCAGTCAATGTCCATTTGAAATCTGAATGTATGCAGTTGAAATCTTTAAATCATATTTTTGTTGTTATTCAGGGGTCCATATTGCGCAGTCATTATTGCCTGCTGTTCCATTTAGCCCATGTTTGAAGAAATGGCAATCGCTCCTTCTGAGGCAAGTTATCATACAGTCTTCATAATCTGTTGGTCCAAGTTCTTCCTTCTTGTAGTTGACATCTCTCAGACGATAACTCTCAAAGAGTCCTGTAAATCCGTTTCTCTCCAGAACCTTCATTCCTTGTTCATCTGCAATGAAAGATGACATATCCTTATTGGCACTTATATGTAATTGCAGGAAAAGGTACAATATAAATAATTATGTTATGTCATTTGAACACTTTGCACCTCTTCTTTTTATTGTAATATAAAGACTTCATTAAAGCCATTTTGGGTTTTCTCAAATTTTAGATTTTTCTGAAAAACATCAGTATCTTTTTAAAAAAATTACTTTTACGGATGATTTCCTATTTGTAGACTCTGAACAAATAACAAAACATTTTGCAAAATTATGGTCTGATATCAGAAAATCCTGCCAGGTGATTGGTCAAGCTGTCAGAGCGTGTCTCTTTTCTTCAGTTTGCTTCAAGCAAGTGATGTTGGTTGGAAAAATGATATCATAATTTTAACTAATAAACTGCTGCAAAGGCCAATTTGGTATTGTTGCAGGTTGTATACACTTGCCAAACCGCAATCTGCATGAACTCTCACATTCCTCATGAACTGTTGCATTTCACACTTCTGTGTACTGCTGATTGCTCAGTTGATATCAAATCAGTCTCAAGCTGACTCTGAATGACTTTACATCTATGAATGCTAAATTATCATGCCTCAACCAAAAGCATTGTCTGTTCAATGCTCCAACCTGGACAACTTATCCACTAACCTAAACAATTCTATTGCTAATCTGGAAATGTCAACCCTCTAACCTTGACCTACACAATACAACCCACTGACCTTGACAAATCAACCCACTAATCTGGACAACCCACCAACATGGACAATTCAACCATTTACCTGAACAATACAACTCTCCAGTCTGGACAATTCAACGTATTAACATGGACAATTCAACCCACTAACCTGGACATTGCAAATCATCCTCAGTGACATCTACCCATGATTTTCCTAGACATGAATTCAGGGTGACTGTGACAGAAGATTTCCTTTTTGCCCAGCACAACTTTTTGTCACATTTGATAGGATTGTAGTCAGCAAATAGGGCAAAATTTGTACATGTTGAACCTTGGCAGTGCTGATATGGGTCTTCCAAAGAACTCAGACCATTTCTGAAGATTTGAAGGTTGTCGAGAAGCGGCATGTAGCGCAAGTTGCTCATTGCAAACTGGGTGATGGCATTGCTGTTCAGGATTATCTTCCTCATCCCTGTAGCATTAATGAAGGTATCAGACGGCACTTGTACAATTTTGCAGTTATTTGCATCAAATATGTTCACCGAGGGTCCCAGAGACCGTGCCGACTTGATTGAAGTGATAGGAAGTTGTGAAAAACTAACTCTTTGCAGTGATTTGCATCCATGAAAGTAGTCGTCAGGAATCATTGTGATAGGGTTTTCATTTATGTAGTAGAAGGTAAGGGAGTCTTTGATGTGACTGATATTTGGAACTTGGGTTATATTGTTTGCCTCAATGTAGACGTATCTCAAATCATGGTTGTTAATAAAGGCATCGTCCGGAATGAAGAAGATTTGGTTTTTACTTAATTTTAGAAATTGCAATTTTTGTAACAGGGAAATATTTGGAAACTGGTTGATTTTGTTATTTATCAGAAACAGTTTGCGCAATTCAGGTTGGTTCAGCACACCTGCCACCTGCTGTATCCTGTTGTTGCTTAACTGTATGACTTCCAGTTGATTCAGTCCTGAGAATTCGGTAGCATGCACGATTTCTATATTGTTGTCAGCCATGTCGAGCTCCAAAAAGGTTGCTGCTGCCTTGCTGATATTTGGGATCGATGTGAGTTGATTCCCATTCAGATGCAATCGCTTCAATATTTGATAGTGTACCACCAGGTCCCATGTGGAGTTGGAAATCTGGCATGATGTCATGGTCAGATATTTCAAGCTGTTAGCAAGTGGACTGAAGAAGGTACAGTTTTAATTGGATTGTGAGATAGATCAAGTCGTTCAAGGGGATTGTTGTCAAATGCATTTGGAGAGATGACCCCAATGTTGTTGTTTGACAAATCAAGCTCCTTCATGCTGGTCAATAGCTGGAAATCATTAGTGGTTATTGTTGTCAAGGTGTTGTGCTGGAGATTGACCGTTTCCGAGTTGAGCGGGATGTCGGTAGGTACAGAAGTGAGAGCAGCACTGATGTAGGAATAGGATTGGACAGAACCTGTGCACAGGGCCATCAGCAATGTTGCAATCAGCACAAGCATTGTGAATTTGTGATAGGCCTATACCTGAAAAGAAAATTAGGATAAAATATTGTCTTTTATTTAATAGCGAATAAATACATACTAAATCAAGATACTTCAATATTTCCATCTTCTTCTTGGTCTTCTTCTTCTAAGGTAGGGTGAGGTTCCTTGAGTCAGACAGCTATGTTATAGACATGTTAGAAAGTGATATGTGGTCAGTCTTAAGGAATATGGGTTATATCAACCAGGGCCTCAAATTGATCATTTTCCCAGAATATATTAGAATTTTTGCCAAACTGCATAAGTATAACATTGTACATTGATTATTGAGTTAATTTAAGTATTAAAAACATTAAAGGGTAACCTTGAGTTGGACAGTTACAAGGCATTAAAAATACAATTCTTTAAGTTCCTTCCAATCCATTAATAAAGGGCATATTAGAGGACAAAATGCATTGAGCTCAGTATTAAGCATGTGCTGCACAATCTGATGACAAATCAATACCATAGACCTAAAACAGATCCTTCAAACTGACGAAATTTTGTTGAATACGCAATTGTTGATCAAACAAAGAAATTGACAAACGGAGTTTTTACATCATTTCAAGGCCATAAAAACACACAATTTTGCTTTATATATATGTAGATAGGATGTTATACAGTGAGCCTCTTCTTAGACATGTCAAAGGCATTTGACATCATAAAACAGGAGGCATTATTTAAGAAATTAGAACTTTATGGCATAAGGGGCAAAGTACTTTCATGATTTAAGAGCTACATGTACCTGGCTAATCGGCATATTAGAATGAAATATAAAGGTATTACTTCTAATAACTATCCAATGCCTTATGGTACACCACAAGGTTCTGTCTTGAGCCCACTAATATACATTGTGCTAGTGAATGATCTTGTCAAATGCTTGAAATTCTGTGGCTGTGTAACATTTGCAGACAACACAACTGTTTTTGCTTCCGGAAAAGTTTTTATACAGAAAGGTGAATGTGAATTTGGAGAATCTAGCTGGCTGGTTCGATAGTAATTCGCTAACACTAAATATAAATAAGTTAAAATACAAATATAGTGTTTGGAACCAGAAGGAATAAACTGTCAAATCACTTCGAAATAAAGCTGGGAGGAAGAGAAACAGAGAGAGTTAGTAAAATTCTTAGGCATTACAGTAGATGAGTTCTTAAAATAGAATCTGCATGTTAAAAATGTGATAACAAAAATACATTGTTGTTTCTGGCAACTACAGTCTCAGTATGGTAAAAAATATTCAACCACCTCAAATTAAACTATAGGCATATCACTCAAATATTCAAAGCCATCTGAACTATGCTTTGAATTTGTGCGGACCAATGTCGAAAATTAAAGATTTAAAAATTATCAGGAAACTGCAGAATAGAGCTATCCGGACGACTTTTCAATGTTGGATTAAGAACTAAACTTTTGACATTGTTTAACAAGCAATAACTCTTTTATGCTTTTTTTCAATATTTCAAAGTATGGATTATCCATCAATCAGACTATCAAAAGGCGCAACCAGACCATACAGGCTATATGTGTACCAAATTTCATCCATGTACAATTGTACATGCAATCGGGGCTGAGTCCTGGCCCGGAAACTAATGGTCTGCCCGCCGCCCGACCGCCCGGACGGCCGACTGCCCGACCGCCCGACCGCCCGGACGCCCGACTGCCCGGACGCCCGACTGCCCGGACGCCCTCCCGGTTGACGTAAAACTTTTGACCAAAGTGATAACTAATTAACTATACCTTCTTCGAACTTCGTTCACTGAAGGTAAAAAAGAAACGAAATTAAAGTTCAAAATAAAATATATCTCACACTAAATGTCATATCAGATGTCGCTTCTTGGTGTCATTCTTCAAAGATGTCCACTGCTGCCACGTCAGCTAATTGTGTAAAATTGGCATCTCCTGTAATGCATTAACGTAGGGTTGCATTATGTTTACACGGAATGAGTGGGATGAAAGGTATGTTTAAATATTAATACTAAACGGTAATTGTTTCGCTCTTGGCTTGCAGGGTTACAGTGGTTTTCTCTCTGATTTGCCAAGCATGAAAACGGGACTTTTAGGTGTAATATAAGATTCAGTAGTTTGGAATAATTGAATAAACACAATTATATTACTCAGTCATACACAAAGGAAGAAAGGCTCATCTCAGGCAAGCTAAATGAAACCAAACGTGGAAACAATAATTATTCTATTGTCCAAGATATGGTATGCTGGCCATTCGATTCAATAATTGGAGAACTTTGATTGCATTTGTGATGAATTAAAATCCTTTTTTAATTTAGAAGAAAGGCCCTTTCATCTCATTCAACTTGTTCTGACACTAGCATTACACAGCAAGTTTGATGCAATAAAGGACATAAAGCCCCAATCATCCGTCTCTCCATCAAACCAGCTGGGGCGAGATGCCCTCTTTCTGCAATGTTCATATCATCGGCATTCAGAAAATGTGAGGCTTTTATTTCAGTTCACTTCTCAATTTGTTGTGGCATTGTCAGTCATTGTGACCCTGTTTGAGTCAGTGGAAATGTAAAAAAAAACAAAGTAAACACACCTAATCCTAGGCCATTTGTAGGCGTCAAAGCATTTATGTAAATGCAAATATTTATTTTACAGCGCAACCTTCAAACCCAGCGCAACCCATCAACCAATGGTAAAGACTAGGGTGGCCTAAAAAAAACGAATTTTTTAATTTGATATCGCATACCCCTCAATTTTGTGTGGAATGGTAAAATAATCATGATCTTAAAATTTTATAAAATTCTTGCAAGTCAAGGCCACTCAATTTCAGCTCAAAGCTTCTAAAAAATGCCCGTTTGCGTAATCGCGGTTCTAAATATCTTGTTAATTATTTGATATACAGTGATAATATTAACACCATTGTTCTCAGGGGAAAATTAGCTACAATTTGAGTATAAGGAAGCTATATTTATGATAACTTTGAAGCTAGCAGGATTTCAGAAAACTCCAAAGTTTTTGGTGACAGGGCTTTACATCCTGTGTTATTGCATCCTCATCTCTCAAAACATCACATACTTTTGCTGTGTTATTCCCTTGTGCCGTATTAAAAGCTCTCTAAATTGTTTGCAAACCTCTCAAAGTCTAAGATTGGCCCTGCAGCTCTGAAGTTTTTGAGATGTGCCTTGCTTTGGTCATTCATGGTTACACTTAAAATTGTGAATTTTTATATCCCAGAATTTTACTTTTTCGTAAGTAGGATTATAAATTTGGGAAAATTTGACAATTTAGACAATTTATTTCAGCGGTTTCGCTGGACAACATGAAATTTTAAGTTTTCTGAAATCCTGCCAACGTCAAAGTTATCATAAATATAGCTTCCTTATACTCAAATTGAAGCTAATTTTCTCCTGAGAACAATAGTATTAATATTATCATTGTATGTCAAATAATAAGCGAGATATTTAGAACCGCGATTACACGAACGGGCATTTTTCAGATATTTTGGGCTGAAATTGAGTGGCCTTGGGGGACCACTTAGACTTGCAGGAATTTTATAAAATTTTAACAGTGTGTTTATTTTACCATTCCACACAAAATTGAGGGGTATGCGATTTGAAATTAAGAAATTGCTTTTTTTTCGGCCACCCTAGTAAAGACACATTGGAAATTGATGTAAATGAACAAAATCAATACCTTAATGAAATAAGTTGAACGATAAGTATAATGCACACATCTATAAAGTAATTTTAAACATAGGCTGCAAAGCAGCAAATCTTTTGTGAAGACCTTCACAAGAGTGAAATTGGTATTCTGTCGTGGGGAGCATAGGAGTAATTTATTTTCTCTTAGGAAATATCTAAAACTTAATTTTCCTCATTTAATTCAATTCAATTCAGACTTCGGCCATACATGTGTTTGTAGATTCACCTTTTCATTTAATTCGATTCAATTCAATTTATTGACCATTTCAATAACTGAAACAGAGTAAGAATTATTACTTTAAAACATGATTATGATACCATGAACTCCAAAAAAACCTGTAATGACAATAACACTATAATTTCCACGATGGATAGTAAATGATATTGAGGGAAGATCCGGGACATTAAGATATTTACACCGAACTTGATGCTTGCAAGAGATTAATTGAGACCCCGGTCCGAGTTTGCCCAATGTGTGAAGGTGACTCAAGTATGGTGGTTAGATCATACAGATTTTTCTAAAATTTGCACAGGTACTCTGTGGGACCCATACATTCCAAAAATGAAAAACAAAAAAATTTCACCGACTCGTTTGGTTGCCATGGTAACGGCATATTTTGCCTGATGACTGCGTAAAAGTCATAAATTGAGTTTTTGGTTATGTACCACAGAATTAAAGCATTACATGCATTTGTCACACAAAAATGTCAGAAATGTCTTCCCAAGGATTTACACCAATACATTTTCCATAAATTGGAAGAAAAAGGTTAAAATACTTTTTTCTGTAAGAGCTCAAAGGGCACCAACACACTAATTAATTGCAGATTTTGCATGCATCAATTTTGGCAGTAATCAAATTTTAGGAAAACGATCATACAGATTTTTTTTTAAATTTGCATATATCATAAACAAGTTATTGTCAAACAAATGGCAAAAAATAAAAAAATTTCACTGAGTCATTTTTTTACTGCAGTACCATGACTGTGCCAATGTCAATTCAAATAAATAAAAATAATTTTTGACACTGTTAACTGAAATTAACTGAGAAAATTGTTTGGATAAAGATGAGAAACTGAAACTTTGAACTAGCGTAGAATAGATGTTACTGCATTCAATAAAAAAATAATTATGCTTCTAGCTGCATTGGATCTCATTTAAATAGCAAATTACTGGCTGCCACACTGTTAAAAAAAAGAGAACAGAAAATGGTAACGTCACAACTGTTTCAGGGCCTGCAGCAGTTGTGACGCTATGTTGCTAGGCAACCAGGCTGCTCAGAAGTATGTGTACCACGCTTGAGTCACCTTAATTGCATGAAGTACGTACATGGATTGACCTGAACCAACTTTACTTTCAAGCTGGATTATTCAAAGCCCAGAAGTGGCAGTCTACCTCCCATGTCAAGTTTTGACGAATGGAGGTTAACACAACAGCGATGCCAGGCCTTTGCAATATTGAGTGAAAAATTATCAAGAGTCAAATGTTAAAAGCAATACATGTCTGTCTGTGGAATCATGCACATATTTAGATGATAGAGAGAGAATGGAGCTGAGAGTGTACACTCTATATAATGCACTATGGCACCATAGTATCAATAGTGATTGTGTAAAAAAGCCAAATGCATCAGCCAATTATTAGATATACAGCAGTTATTGTATCCAAAAGTATAGAATTTTGAATTTTCACCAGTGATGGAAAGACACAGAGAAAAACCGAAGTGTGGGAAAATAATTTTATATACTTTTTTTAATATTGCAAGATTCAGAACTACAATTATCCCCATTTTCCTGTCATCATTTTATGGTATAAGACCTTTTTTTTTAAATATTGCAGGAGGTTCTGAATAATAAAATGCTGGCAAGGGATTATCAGCCAGGCTTCAGCCTGCATGTGGAAGTCACCTGTCTAATACCAACAGACTCCCCTCCCACACAAAATACCATCAGGGGCAAGGCTTACAATATTGAAATAGCAGTGCAGGGGCTGGAGCCATGAAGTGAAGGCATTTTTCAATGTCAACTTCAGTAGCCATAATTTGCTGTGGTATATTATATATATACATATATGGGCTACCTATTATAAAAGAACTAAAATTTGAAAGGTAAAATTTTGACAAGTAAAGGTTGTTGTCCAGCCTTTGCCTACTACATAATTCTGGTCTTCAAATGGTTATTTCTGTTGTCCAAACGTATTGCGTAAAACAGGTCATGTGTTTGTGATAGATGTTCCACTGTGTTGTCCCAGCCATTGTCAGTTATGTATTCAATATCAAAGTAATTCCCTGAAGGCCTAAACCTTCAGGAATTCACACTTCTTCACTGCATATATTGCCTACAGACTGCGGGCACACCTTTGAAGTGGCAGTCAGTTTGGCTTATACATTTGGGTATAACAAAAAATGAGAAGATTAATTCATCTGTATATTTTCCATATAGGCCTACCATTTCTACCGATGTATTTCACATTCCATGTGGTATAATCGTGTTGTTTCAAACACAAAACAATCTCAGGACTTTATTTTGCGGAAACAACAGCGTTGTTGAGTTGCGAAAGTTATTAATTGACTCAGTTATTCATGATTTCATATTTGACAACAAATTTAGAAGTAAAGTTGGCAATTGATTGCTTCAAAAGATATATTCCCTTTCGCTTGATGATCTGATCCTGTAAATCTGACAAAGAGATGCCGACATGAAATTGTCACATTTGCAAATAGGTTTTTGAAGCCAAAAATAGTTTGACTGAGTGTCAAATTTTTTAAATGATGCTTCTAATGTACCTGAAATAAGTTTCATTCCATTCAAAATTCTCATTTAGCAGCTTTCCAGAAGAGTTAAATGGATAGCAATGTGACAGCGGCATGAAAAAGTCATTTGAAACAAAGAGGTAATGACGAAAACCCATCTTCCTCGAGAGCAGGACACTGGAAGAAGGATGTCATAAATTATTTGTTGTAGGCACAGTGGAAGGGCCCTCCAAAGATAGGGTAGGGGGATCTAATCCTTAATGGATTTGACTGAAATTTGGTGTAGGAACTTTGCACATATAGGAGCACAACTGAGCCCAAAAGGAGCTTGATCCGAAAATTTTTTCTGAAAATGATACACCCTAGCACATTCTTATGATGTCAGAGTCTTATGTGCACAGCGATTGGGTTTATGATGACCCTGGGATAGTGTTAGCAAAAAGGTGATTATTACCTAGATTAGCAACCTGCACAGAATTCCTGAGTCACATACATTGCACCCCACACTGACATGACATCTTGTGACACATTGAGCCTTGAGAGACTGATGATATACATATAATTATTAAACTCTTAAACTGAAGTTAAAGGAGTTTTGGAATATGCCTCCGTAGCACATCAACGAAATTTGATTATCATGCATTTCCACAGGGATGAATCCATTGAAAGACGAGCCAGGAAGGAATTAGTGAATACATGTAATGCCAGGGTTACTTCTAAAGGGGATTGGCATTCTGCTTCTGCACATGGCTGCTCCGTTTTAAACAGAGGTCTCTGCCCACACATTAAACTGCCAGAGATTATTGAGAACCATAACTTGCTGGTCATGTCTGGTCTTGGAATGGCAATTTAGTGAACCATCACTTTGGCAATTCCCACTTGATATTATATGGATATTGGTTATTGTCAGACGTATCTCATCTGTCCAAGATGAAACATAGTTTAAAAAAAGAGGGCCTGTCCTGATCTTATATGATATCAAATGAAATGTTATTCTCAGAAAGCTCAGGACTATTCATAAACACTAACTCTACTTCTAGCTTATTTTTTGCTATTGTGATTTTCTCAACGTCCCTTGTTAACTGAAGATAACAAACTGGCAGGACACATCTGGTGCTTGTCAGACAAAATTGGGATGTTTTGACTCTGTAGGGCATTTCTAGAGCTGCTGGTGTTTATTGTAACTCCATTACTTATTCCGGGTTTCAGGATTTCAGTAGAACTGTGATTGATTTTCCTAAAATAATTGATGTGCATTGATGAATTATCAATTTTGACAATCCACATATGAGGAATGGATATAAATTTGAGGCTTTACATCTGATATTATTTATGCTCTCAGATTGGCAACTGCAATATGATGAGGTATCATTGCTTGAGGGTAGCTAGAACCTGATAGGCTTTTAAAAAAAAGAACTCTGTTGTTGTCATTTACAACTTTATAGTTGATAGCAGTGTAATCATGATAAAAGACTTCAGAGAGTGCTTAGGCACTTTTGTTATTCAATCAAACAGGCTTAAATGAGGAAAATTAAGTTTAAGAAATCTTCTCAGAGAAAGGTATGACCTGTCAATCAACATCAAAGGAGAAGCCACTACCAGTCACTATATTTCATTTGCCTGTTTATTCTTGGAAATTGTTGAGAGACCAGAAAGGGCAGGTTTAGTTACATTTTAAATCATTGATTAGAAATATTCTGTCACCAGTTCTTCTATGTTTATGATTTTCTATATTGAATATAGTCTAGAATCCTATAATTTTGTGAGAGGCCCTTTCTTAATTAGGTTATTCAGAAGCACTTTACCTACTGTGAGACCAGAGAAATTCAAATCTTCAAAAATGATTTTTAGGAAAATTTAATGAAGACGCCACATATTTTCATGATACATGTACAATTTATTTGTTAAATTTCATGTGAAATTGGCACCACTTTTTGTTTTGCTTCATTTCACAGCTTATTCGCGATGCCATTGGTGAATTCGGGTGTTTTTACTTTCTCTTCATGTTTGATTCTTGTAAGCCGTTCTCTCCACACTATAAGCATATACAACTCTTGATGTCTGCCTGCCATTACTAGCCTATTTTTGTAATTGTGCATTTTGTATATATGTATGGTAAATAAAATTATCTATCTATCTATCTATCTTCCACTTTCTCTACGCTGTCTTTCGGCCTCTTCGTTCACCTATTCCTTTTTGCAAAGATTAAGTTTTTCCTTTGTTCCATGGGGCTAAAACTGATCTTTTGATCTGTCCTCCTGGCTCATACTTCACTAAGCAAACCTTTTAAACCTGTTAAAACATTTTACCTGAGGCTTGTGCACATATATCTTACAGAGCAGTGCTGAAACAAAAGTTTTTTTAACACACAAATTACTTCCCTCTTGTGAGAAATTTCTCAGCTGCCACAGATGTTGCCACTTCACAAGACATCTAATAGAGTTCCAAAACACACACTGGCACTTGGTGAAAGAGAAACTGAGAGTTATTCATATGCCTCACCTGTGTCTGATATTTTCTAAACTGTAATTTTAGATACTGGTTGAATTAATTTGATGAGCTGCAGAGCATTCTTGGTTACTAGTCTCCTTCAGAAGCTCCGCTTGGGTACTGTGACTAGTGTGCTGCCATATCATTTTAATATTTGTACAGCAAAATGGCCGAAGTTTCGCGAAACGAAATGAGCACAAGAGAGGACTCAAAAATCTGTGCAGTGATGATCTAAACATTAACAGTCCTCGGCAGGGAATTAGGTCAAGTGGGTCAGCTTCAATGATTTAGTTTCATATAATTCATATTCATCTTCAAAAGCGTCTTAGAAAATTCAATTTCCTCCAGTAATTTATCCTGTACCAATAATTTATTATGGAATAGCTAATTATTGGCCTTGACAAGCTAAATTAAATTATTAACACATGATTCATTTAATTTCATAGCAGACAACAAGACAACATAACAAAATTAAGCAACATAATCTGATTAATCTCAAATAAACTGATGATAATGTAGCCCAACCGGTGAGCAGTTAATGTGCATGCAAATCATATTATTGTTTTTGTATTACTATATATTAAGGCCTGTACTATTATGTAATATATCAAAAAGCTAACATAGATTTGATTTTGGCAGTTTTCAGTGTTTCTTTATCCATCTATTAATTTTTTTCTTCTATTTCATGTTTCTGTTCTACATTTCTCTGTCTTTTTATGTATCTGTCTTCCCAATTTTTTGAAAAATTTGTATAAATGACTTTCGTACATTGAATGCTAAATAAAAATGAAAGTTATGGTAACACTACAAATCGTACAAAAACTTAAAAAAAAGTGCTGCATGAATGTCATGGTTGTGTCATTTACATAATTATTACATTAAATAAAGTTTTACCATGCCTTACCACCATAATAATATCAATCAATGTTCATTTAAAATCTGAATGTATACAGTTGAAATCTTTAAACCATATTGTTCAGGGGTCCAAAATTATTGTGCAGTCACTATTGTCTACTGTGCCATTTCGCCCATGTTTGAAGAAATGGCAATTGTTCCTTCTGAGGCAAGTTATCATGCAGTCTTCATAATCTGTTGGTCCAAGTTCTTCCTTCTTGAAGTTGACATCTCTCAGACGATACCTCTGAAAGAGTCCTGTAAATCCGTTTCTCTCCAGAACCTTCATTCCTTGTTCATCTGCAATGAAAGATGACATATCCTTATTGGCACTTGTTTATATTAAAAATATGTAATTGCAGGAAAAGGTACAATATAAATAATTATGTTATGTCATTTGAACACTTTGCACCTCTTCTTTTTATTGGAATATGACAACTTCATTAAAGCCATTTTGGGTTTTCTCAAATTTGAGCTTTTTCTGCAGAACATCGGATGTTCTTTTAAAAAATTACAGATGATTTAATATTTGTAGACTCTGATCAAATAATAAAAAAATTGGTCTGACATCAGAAAATCCTGCCAGGTGATTGGTCAAGCTGCACATAGCTTGTCACTTTTTTCAGTTTCCTACTAGCAAGTGATGTTGCCACTGTTGGCTGGAAAAAATTATTAATGATGTCATAATTTTAACCAATAAACTGCTGCAAAGGTCATCTTTGTATTGTGGTAGTTGTTCAATTGTGTCAAATCGTAATCCATGTGAACCCTCACATTTCCTCAGGCTCAGGAACTGTTGTATTTCACACTCCTGTGTAACTGTTGATTGCTCCTGTTGATATCAAATCAGTCTCAAGCCGACTCTGAATGACTGGGTGATCTATGAATGTTAATTATCATGCCTCGACCAAAAGCATTGTCTGTTCAACCCTCCAACCTGGACAACTCATCCGCTAACCTGGACAATTCAATTGCTGATCTGGAAATGTCAACCCTCTAACCAAGACAATTCAACCCACCAACCTTGACAAATCAACCCACTAATCTGGACAACCCACCAACTTGGACAGTTCAACCATTTACCTGGACAATACAACTCTCCAGACTGGACAATTCAACTGATTAACACGGACAATTCAACCCACTAACCCGGACATTGCAAATCTTCCTCAGTGACATCTCCCCACAATTTTCCTGGACATGAATTCAGGGTGACTGTGATAGAAGTTTTCCTTTTTGCCCAGCACAACTTTTTGTCACATTTGATAGGATTGTAGTCAGCCATTAGTTGGAAATTTGTACATGTTGAACTTTGGCAGTGCTGATATGGGTCTTCCAACGTAGTCAGACCATTTCCTAAGATTTCAAGTTTGTCGAGAAGCGACATGTAGCACAAGTTGCTCATTGCAAACTGGGTGATGGCATTGCTGTTCAGGATTATCTTCCTCATCCCTGTAGCATTAATGAAGGTATCAGACGGCACTTGTACAATTTTGCAGTTATTTGCATCAAATATGTTCACCGAGGGTCCCAGAGACCGTGCCGACTTGATTGAAGTGATAGGAAGTTGTGCAACACTAACTCTTTCCAGTGATTTACAACCATGAAAGTAGTCATCAGGAATCATTGTTATAGGGTTCCCATTTATGTAGTAGAATGCAAGGGTGTCTTTGATGTGACTGATATTTGGAACTTCGGTTATATTGTTTGCCTCAATGTAGAAGTATCTCAAATTATGGTTATTAATAAAGACATCGCTCGGAATGAAGGAGATCTGGTTTTTACCTAATTTTAGAAATTGCAATTGTTGTAGCCGGGAAATATTTGGAAACTGGTTGATCTTGTTATTTATCAGAAACAGTTTGCGCAATTCAGGTTGGTTCAGGACGCCTACCACCTGCTGTATCCTGTTGTTGCTTAACTCTATGACTTTCAGTTGATTCAGTCCAGAGAATTTTGTAGCATGCACAATTTCTAAATTGTTGTCAGCCATGTAGAGCTCTGAAAAGGTTGCCGCTGCCTTGCTGATGTTCGGGATAGATGTTAGTTGATTCCCATTCAGATGCAATCGCTTCAATATTTGATAGTGTACCACCAGGTTCCATGTGGAGTTGGAAATCTGGCATGATATCATGGTCAGATATTTCAAGCTGTTAGCAAGTGGACTGAAGAATGGAACAGTTTTGATTGGGTTGTGAGATAGATCAAGTTCTTCTAGGGGATTGTTGTCAAACGCATTTGGAGAGATGACCCCAATGTTGTTGTTTGACAAATCAAGCTCCTTCATGCTGGTCAATAGCCGGAAATCATTGGCGGTTATTGTTGTCAATGCGTTGTGCTGGAGATTGACCGTTTCCGAGCTGACAGGGATGTCGGCAGGTACAGAAGTGAGAGCAGCACTGATGTAGGAATAGGATTGGACAGAACCTGTGCACAGGGCCATCAGCAATGTTGCAATCAGCACAAGCATTGTGAATTTGTGATAGGCCTATACCTGAAAAGAAAATTAGGATAAAATATTGTCTTTTATTTACAAAGACGATAAATACATACTAAATCAAGATACTTCAATATTTCTATCTTCTTGGTCTTCTTCTGAGGTATGGTGAGGTTCCTTGAGCCGGACCGCTAGATTATAGACATTTCTGAAAGTGATATGTGTTCAGGCTTAAGGGTCATAGGTTATATCAACCAGGGCCTCAAATTGATCATTTTCCCAGAATCTATTAGAAATTTGCCAATTTGCATAATTATAATTGTATATTGAGCTAATTTTAAGTATTGAAAATATTAAGGGTAACCATGAGTCTGACAGTTTACAAGGCATTGAAGATACAATTCTTTAAATTCCTTCAAATCCGTTAATAAAGGCCGTATTTATTTTAGAGGACAAAATGCATTAGCTCAGTATCAACCATGTGCTGCACTATCTGATGACAAATAAATCCATAGACCTAAAAAGGATCCTTCAAACTAACGAAATTCTATTGAATACATAATTGCTGACCAAACAAAAAATTGACAAACGGAATAAAAACAGTTAAAACACACTATTTTGCTTTACATGTATATAAGAAGAGTTAAGCTGAAGATTCGTACCACATCTTCGGCTGGGGTGGGGGGGGGGCAATAAACAAGCCAATTCTGGATAGTAAATGTGTCCGATTCAAGGAGACGTAACTGATACACAAGGAAACTCACCCTAAATTCTGTCTTTGTTGCAGGAGAACCCTACCAGAGGCAGTTTTTAAGTAACATTTACTATACTGTTCCCTCTCAGTCCAGTTATAGTAGGCAACTGTATTACATTATATTTATAGTATTATAGTTAAATTAGTGATAATAGTGATAGTATTTAATGAAGTATTAGTGAAGTGTATTCGGATCTCACAAATACATTAATCCCAAGTTACAATTGAGCATTTTTTGGTAGCTATTGCATAATATTATTATTTTAAAAATATGAGATAGATGAAACAAAATATATCTCACACTAAATGTTATGTCAGACGTCGCTTCTTGGTGTCATTCTTCAAAGATGTTCACTGCTACCACTTCAGCTAATTGTGTAAAATTGGCATCTCCTGTAATGCATTAACGTAGGGTTGCATTATGTTTACACAGATTACGTAGGATTGAAAGGTATGTTTAAATATTAATACTAAGTGATAATTGTCTCAGTCTTAGCTTGCGGGGCTATAATGGTTCCGGGAACTTCCCTCTCTGATTTTCCAAGCATGAAAACAAGACTTTTAGGCATAATATAAGATTCAGTTATTTGGAATAACTCAGTAAACAAAATTATATCACTCAGTCATGCACAACGGAAGAAAGACTCATCTAAGTTGAGCTATACCACCAAAGGAAATGATAATTATTCTATTGTCCAAGAATTAAATGTCTTGCTTGCCATTCGATTCAATAACTGTAGAACTTCGATTGCATTCATGATGAATTTTAACTTTTTTTAAATTTAGTAGAAAGGCCCTTTCATAGAATTCAACTCGTTCTGATGCAAATAATAGCAAGTTTGATACAAAAAAGAACATAAAGCCCCAATCATCCATCCCTCCGTCAAACCAGCGGGGTCAGATGCCCTCTTTCTGCAATGTTCATATCAGGGTCATTCAGAAAATTTGAGGCTTTTATTTCAGGTCACTTCTCAATTAGTTGTTGCATTGTCAGTCATTGTGACACTCTTTTGAGGAAAATTGTTCTGTTTCAGTCAGCTAGTGCAGAGCAATTGTCAAAAGCCAACAAAGTAAACATACCTAATGCTTGGCCATTAGTAGGCATTAAAGCAGTTATGTAAATGCAAATATCTATTTTACAGAGCACAACCATCAAAACCAGCACAACCCATGAACCAATGACACGTGTAAAGGCTCATTAGAAATGAATGTAAATGGACAAAATCAATATATCAATGGCATCAGTTGAACGATAAGTATAATGCACACATCTATAAAGTAATTTTAAACATAGGCTGCAAAGCAGCAAACCATCAGCAAAGAACTTAACAAGAGTGAATGTGGTATTCTGTCGTGGGGAGCTTAGGTTGTAGAAAAACAAGACTATTTGCAATGGAATTGTCTCATTCATTGTTTCTTAACCTAGACTATTTAGGTAATATATGTAGCAGATTTCACTTATGTAAATGCAACAGTAGCTATCAGGAGTCTTGGTCCGGCGAACGGACAACATGTTACCCAAGTGATTACAATACCTTCTTCGAACTAAGATTCTTGTGGATGTTTATTGCACAGTTTTCTTTCAATAAATCCAAACTTGATGTTTACCTAAAGAGAATTTCATCAATCCACACTGGAAGGCCTTTCAATTCAGTCCAATCAGTTGAGACATAGTCCTATTGAAGAAAACTTTATGCGACAAAATAAAATCAATGGAAAGAAACAAAAATAATAAGATGTGTCTTTAATTCATCAGCCCGGTTATATAACAATTACCATTGACTTGATATAGTATACTTTTATGCAAGCGCTATCGTAAAACGACTTTGATAACTGTATGAAAAAACAACAACAACAACAAAGTCTAAGTATGCATGATAGAATTCCAATATATTTCTTACCAACAAGGAAACTTGCTAAAAAAACTCAATCATTGTATCTAGGAAATTAAGTTTCTGCCAATTTACATCTCTAAATGTAAATGAGCTTGAGCAAGTTTAAGTCATCCAGTTATAACCTCACATGTAGAATAATTACAGAAGCAATTAAAATTGAATTTTCTGGTTCCAGATTCTCCTTTGAGACATTAATTTTCTCTTAGGAAATATCTGAAACTTAATTTTCCTCATTCAATTCAATTCAATTCAATTCAATACAGTTTATTGATCATTTCAATAACGAAAATAGAGTAAGAATTATTAATTCAAAATATTATTATGATGCCATCAACTGCAAAAAGATCTTTAATGACAACAACACAATCTATAATTATCACGATAGATGGTAAATAATAACAGTGACATAGCGATAGGGGGGGGGCATGGTGCAAAAATTGACATGGAAGAGATAGGAAGTGCGCGGCGCGCCGCCTATTTGTCCCCATGTTATGCCCCCCCCTCTCAGGCCATTTCTAGATACGCCCCTGGGAAGATAGTAGATAAATAGACCGATAGATAGATAAATAGAAAGATAAACAGATAGATAGACAGATAGATAACTTAGTGGAAAAATTCTTAAATTGATCGCTAGATCTATATATTAGTTATTTTTGTTGATATTGCAACTTTCAGAACCACTAATTTTTATCCCCATTTGGCTATCATAGCATAAAAGATTAAACATTGTTGAAAGTTCTGAATAATTAAATGCTGACAAGGGATTACCAGCCTGCATGTGGAAGTCAAGTGTCAACAGATTGTCCCCTGACTCCCCTCCCACGCAAAATACCATCAGGGGCAAGGCTTACAATATTGAAATAGCGGTACAGGAGCTGTAGTCCGGAAGTAAGGGCATTTTTCATGTCAACTTCACAAGCCATGATTTCCTGTAGTACATAATTTATTTATAGGCTTACTTGCTAGTATGGAAATACTTCAATTTAAATAGTAAAATGATGATCAGTAAAGGCCTTGGTCCAGCCTTTGCCTAAAAGATAATTCTGGTCATCAAATGGTTAATTCTGTTGTCCAAAAAGATTGGGTAAAAATGGTCATGTGCTTCTGATAGATGTTGCATAGTGTCATTGCAGTCATATGGGAATGTCAGTTATGTATTTAACATCATAATAATCCCAAAAGCATTCAGTCAATTGGTCTGGCTTTGAGTAGCGCGGGGCATGCAGCCCCCCTTAACTTCGAGGTGCGATTTGACCGACTTTTTATGGTTGATTATTTGAATGCTTATGATGTCGGAAAGGGATCACTTGACTCTACTTATTACTAGTGAAACAAATGTCTACCAATTTTAATAAAGGAGAAACGGCCAATTTTGTAAAAAAAAAAATTTTTCCAAGCGCATTCAGTTTAAAAATTATCTCTTGGGGTTCTTCTATCATTTTTCAGGCATTCTTTTCACTTTTTCTGAATTTCTGAATTTTTCTGTTCATACATTTATTTTTTCTAATTTTTTGCCCCTTTTTCAATTTCGGCCAACTTTTTCTATTTTAACAAGAGCAGGTATACTGCCTCCTTATCCCCCATGCCCTACACATATACCAATACCCACCAGAAATCCCATTTTAGTTATGCCAAATATTTCCACCAGGGGCACAATTGTGCATACATGTAAGTATGTGGAGACACCTGGGGGGGGGAATTCGATTTTAAAAATAACATGGCTGCAGGCCAAAAGCACAGCAAAAAGTATTTGGGATGTGGAAATGGTTATGATATTTATTGATTTATGGTCAGATTTGACAAGTTTAGGGGGGTCTTTGAATGTTGGGAAAGGATGAGCATTGTGCATGGTGTGGTGTTTGAGACATTTGATGGACGCCATGACATGGAGACTAAAAGTAAAATCCCCCATAGCATAGCATGGGGGATAATTAGCGATTCTATCAAGATTTGAGGTAAAGTACACATCATTAAATGGTTCCTAAAGCAGTTTCGAGGCCCCAGTGAAGGGGGCCTCATCAGTGCCCCATACCATGTGGGGCCTCTCGCCCCAAACCCACATATTTTAATTTGACCTCTATATTTTGAACTAAAATGCGCTGTTTGCAATGCAGAAATCCATTATACTTTTAAAAATATCCAAAGTTATTTCTGACAACTCTTTCAAAGAATTAATCAAAGTTACAAAAAACATGCATGGCATGCACACTTTTTTGTTTCTTTAGTTTTTTTTATATGGTTTGGTGCTGTTTGACCTGAAAATTTGTGACGTCACCTGAAAAGCCTCTAGCTTCAATCCTATCAATAAGAAAACACACCAAAATGAATGTTTAGATATAATCCTGGGGGGGCCTCTCACCTAACCCTGACCTACTCTATACATTCAGGAAAAAAAATGTTTCATTCATCTGTTCATTTTGGATATAAGAGCCTCATTTTTTTTTACTGATACTTCTCATATTCCATCTGCCATCTGGTATCATCACAATGTTGTTTAGAAAAATCTCGTTTATCATACTGAAACAAAAGTGCTGCTGAGTTGCGAAACTTTTTAATCGAATCAGTTATCAAACCTCCATATTAAACAATAAATTTAGAAGTAAAGTTGGGAATGGATTGCTTCAAAAGACTCATTCCCTTTGGCTTTATGACCTCGTCCTGTAAATCTGACAAAGGGGATGCTGACATGAAATTTTCACATTTGCAAAAAGATTTTTGAAGCCAAAAATAGTTTGATTGAGCATCAACTTTTTTAAATGATGCTTCTAATGTACGTGAAATAAGTTTCATTCCATTAAAAATTCTCTTTTAGTAACTTTCCAGAAGAGGTAAATGGAAAAGAGTGTGACATTGGCATCAGAAATTAATTGAAACAAAAAGGTAAATTAAATGATGAAAACCATTCTTCCGTGGGTGCAGAAAAAAAGAAGTCATAATTTATTTTGGTGTTAGCACATTCTTATGGTGTCAGAGTCTTGTGTGTTCAGGGATTGTGTTTATGGTGACATGATAAACGTGTTAGCAAGGAAAGAGGATTACTAAAGACAAAGGTAAAGGTGGGGGTTTATAGTCTGCTTCCATGCTTGAATTTGCAACTGCATGCTAAGCCGACTTTATGCAGTACCTTCAGTTGACAGGCTCACTGATCATGCTTGATCTGTCTCACTCCCCTGGGGGACATACAGCTGGCAGCCTCACACGGCTCCATCACTGATCAATCATGTGTCTTTCTCAGCCTATAGCCAACCTCCCATGTATATATTTTTCATTATTTGGCATGTTCACAAATTCGTGGAGGTGTAAAAACGAGCATGTACGAGTTCATGGATGTGTTAAAACGAGCATAAGTGCTTGTGTATATGTAATTTCTAACACTAGTGGATGTGCTTTGCTATTCATTCGTGGACCTGCCAATACTAACATTCGTGAAAGTGCTAGATAATTAGGGTTTAGGGTTAGAATAAAGGTTAGAGTTTGTTTTAGGCAATTTCAGGGTTAGTATGTTCGTAATTACACCTGTAAAAATTCAGCACCTTACCCACTGGACCACGGGAACAAACCTTCAGAAGTATCCCTGGCATTATTCACACCTACTTTCCAGACTCCACTTTCGATAGATTAAACCCTGTGGGCATGCATGGTAAATCAAATTTTGTTGATGTGCTAAGAGGTGAAATTCCAAAAAAGTTGTGAATCGAACCTGTGTCTCACAAGTCTGCAGCCCAGCATTCTTCGGAATTTCTTCCACTGCCCCAGGCCTAAGATTAGCGTGTGGTAATCATTTACATTGTTGTAGTTGACAACAGTGTAATCATGATAAATTCACAAAAAGCTGGAGTGCCTTGGTTCTATTTTGTTGCTGACTTTAAGTGAATTACATGAGGAAAATTAAAATAAAGTTTCAGATATTTTCTCAGAAACGAAATTAATGATCAGTCAATTATCACCAAGGAAGAAGCCGGAACCAGCAGCTAAGTTTTAATTGCTTCTCTAATTATTCTACATGTGAGGTGACAATTGGATGACTGGGAATTGCCAAGAAACGAGAAAGGAAGATGTAGTTACATTTGATTGATGTAACTTCACAGAAGGTTTCTGCCACCAGCTGTAATGCTTACTGTTTCTTAAATTGAATATGCTCCTTTCATTAAAAAAAAAAAATCATTTCATAATCAATTTATTAAAGCATATTAGCAAGTCAGCGAACAGACACAATTTCAGTACTAAAACATTTGGAAATCAAAACATTTTGTTAAGTTAGGGGTGAAATTAGCAGAAATTGCCACATCCGTTGTGTTTTTTTTTCTGTTTTGAATGCTTTACACTATAGAGTCTTAGTCATTAAAATACAAGCAATTATGCTAATTTGAGCATGTCTGATGCAGCTCATAATTATGAATGCAAGCCTGTTATGGTCATATTAAAGGTAGTAAGTCCGCATTTTTAATAGACTGCTTATGGATAGATTTCAGTCATATCTAACACTTTCTAGTTGAAAAATTTACCTAATTGCTGTTCTATTGACAGTATAAGAAGTTTATTTCCTTGAAAAATGTAAACAAATAGTTTTTCATGCCGTGAAAAAGCCCTGCTTTGTTTACATTTGAAGCAATGCAGGTCTCTCCTGAAGTAATTTAAGGCTATACAATCAATTAAACTCACTTAATTGTAGAAAACACGCAATTCTGCTGATAGGAAATTTATAAATTACTTTAAATCTATCAATTTATGATCTATAACAACAGGTTTAATTTTACATAGAATCAGCGGACTTACTAACATTAATATTGGTCAGTCATGCACAGGGTCTACAGTGTCCTGAAGATGACCACATTATGATTACCCGGGTTAAGCGTTGACACAATCCGGTACAGCGATCTTTTAGAGAGTAATATTAAGCTATTATAATGAAGAAATTACCAAAATGGAATATTTTTATTTTTTTCATGTTAATTCTCATTTATAAGCCATTCTATCAAAACTCTTCCTCTTTCTCTACTCTTTCTTCTCACCTCTTTGTTCACATCTTCTTTTCTTGTCAAATAAGTTTCCTCCATTCCTGCCTGGGGCTTAACACTGATCTTTTGATCTGTCCGCCTGGCTCACACTTCACAAAGCAAACCTTTAAAACCTTTAAAACGTTTTACCTGAGGCCTGTGCACATATATCTTACACAGAAATGCTGAGACAAAAGTTTTTTAAACTCACAAATTACTTCTGTCTTGTGTGAATATTCTCAGCCACCACAGATGTTGCCATTTCACAAGACATTTAATAGAACTCCAAAACACAGCTCTGACACTTGGTGAGAGAGTGACAGTTACTCATATGCCTCACCTATGTGCCTGGTACTCTGTTAACTGTAAGTTTAGATACTGGTTTAGTTAATTTGGTAAACCACTCACTAGAATTGTATTTCTCAAACATTGAGGGAAAATATGAAACATTGGAGGCTACATGCTAAGCTCATAGCGTTTTGGATGCTCATGCCTTGGTCTCGGGTCTCAGATGTCCTGGCCTCGACTCCAACAATGATTACCATCCACTCGATGGTCCACACTACCCTGTTCCCTCTCCGGTACACCTATCAGTCCAGATGTCTTTATAGAAAGCAAAAATTACATACTTGTACATGCTTTGAATAAACAGCCAACATTATTTGCCCGACATTAGATTTGTCAGGCAACTTGATCACTGATATCCTCAGCATTTGCATGCAAAGTGTCATCCCAAAAGAATGTTGCATGCCATCAAAGCTTGAGCAAGGAAATGACAGGAAAGGTAGGAACTGAGAAGTTTAATTTGCAACACACTCTAAAAAAATTTCAGACAAAATTGGTTTTTTAGATTCAAAATGGTTTTTTGAAAAACCAAATTTCAATGCCAAAAACCAACATGGATTTTTTTAAAAATCCATGTTGGTTTTGCATTGAAATTTGGTTTTTCAAAAAACCATTTTGAATCTAAAAAACCAATTTTGTCTGAAATTTTTTTAGCGTGCACCAGAGGATACAATATGTCAGCAAATGCATGTCAAATGTCAGGGAGAAATGTCAACTAAGGGAAAAACAGGAGACCAAAGAAATGCAAGAAACATCCTGAGGAAGTGTACAAGACACAATTTGCTGAGTCTCGTGTAAATCTCCTTCCTCTCATGATATTTAATACGAAAAATGAGGTAAACTTGTCAGTCTACCACGAATGTCGTTTTAGTAGATTTGAATATAGTCGACCACCAATTCAATCTTGAGGTATAAAGTGCAAGTGATTGAGAAATCAGGTTTTAATTTATAGAGGCATTTCTTATCTTATCAATTAAAAAGGATGTGAAAAGTGTGAATGGCCTTAATTTACATTAAATAGAATCTTAATCTCATCCTTGCAAGATGATCATATAACGATTAAAAAAACTGAAATGGTGACCGGTGATACTATAATTTTCAGGCATAAATATTGTATGATGATGCACCGTAAACATAATAACGACTTTGGTGTTGCTTTACTGGTATCATAAACTAAAGCACTTTTGAAATTGAAACTATATTAGAAATATGAGTAAAGTAATGAAGGAATCTCAAAGAAACAGACAGACTGAAAAAACTTAATCATCTTAACGTCAAAATCAAGTTTCTGTCAATTTGCATCTCTGAAATGTAACAAGATATTTTCAAAAGCAATTTCCAGTCATCTGATGGAAACCTCACACGTAGAATAATCAGAGAAGCAATTAAAATGTAGTTACTGGTTCCAGACTCTAGCTCCTTTGATGCTGATTGACAGGTCATTAATTTTCTCCAGGGAAATATTTGAAACTTCATTTTCCGCATTTAATTGAATAACCAATATAGAGTTGAAACATTAGGCCTATAGCCTTCTGATGTTATCATGGCGACATCAACTGGGAAAATTGTATATGACAATAATGTGTTTATCGAGATAGATATTAAATTATATTGAGGGAAAATGTGGGACACAACAATATTTACAATTATCTATAGCCACTTGACAAAAAAAATTGATTGAGGCCCCTGTGTTTCCCAAATTGTGGGATGCACTCACTGACAACAGTCTGCTGTAATCGTAGTCTGCAGTCAGAATCATCAGTTTCTCAAAATTATGTCAAGCAAAGAACTTGGCATTTAAATTTAGCACTATATACAGGGAGGCTGCAGAGTCTGCAGTGCAGACTGATGAAATTCAAGTCGAGATGGATATTGAATTAGCTTCCAGGACAATAGAGCAGTTGCCCGTTAGAAATGTTTTATTTGAAGAGGTCTTCAAATTGTTTCCTCAGGTAACAGTGACACTGCAACTTGTCCACAATTGATTGCAGCACCACTTAATTTTCCCAAGTGGATTGTTCTCCTGTTGCCCAATTTCCTGACAGATGCACTGCGGGGGCGGTATCCTATCAGACAAAGCGTTCTTAGTTTCCCCAAAGGCTTACATCAGTTAAGTGTGTTTTGGTTTTCTTTGCCTTGAAAAATGTTGCTCAGTTTTTCATGGCCATCAACAAATTATGAATGTCTGATAAGCTTTTTAAATGCACGCATTCCAATACCCATTTTGATGAACAATTTACCATACAATGTGCAGTTGCAGAATAAAATCATACCCAGAGATCCCTGGATTATAGACTCCTCCTTCTGCTTTCAAGAAGCGGTTGCACATGGGGGGGGGGGGTGATGTCTCTAATAAGGATGCACGATGCCCTAAAAAAATCACGCACTTAATGTAGAAGGAAAGTGGTCACATATGGCAGGTTGGTTTCAAAACAAAGGGTCTTATGATGCAGGAAATACTTTTTTCGAATTCAAAATCATTCACACTATCTGATGTCATTAGAAATTTGGCGCAGAATTTCTGTTTGTCGCAAATCAGTTGAATTGCTGCACTCTCAGGATACTGAGAATAAATGGGAAGTATACAGTTACAGTAAACAACAAATGCCATACCAAGGCATCCCAATTTGGTCTGACAAACACCAGCTGTGGTGTGGTCTCTGTGTTTGTTATTAGCTGTAGGTAACAACGGAAAGGTGAGAAGGCCACAATGGTGAAGACAGGAGGTTTTTCATGAATTTGGATCAGGGAAATATACATAATACATTGTATGCCAAATCTTTATCATCACAGAAGCGGCAGATAACATGCTAACATATTCTAGGTCCACCCTATTAATTTACTTAATTGCCTTGGTTTGTGAGCCGAATTGCATTTTCGGCTTTTGATCCTAAAAAACAACTGACAGGGTATCCGGTGATACTGTCATTTTCAAGAGTAGCCTATATACAACGATGCAGTAGACACTGTAAACCTACTGCCTATGGTCTTGCTTGACTGGTATTGTACACTTAAATACCTTTTTTATAAATTTATTGAGAAAAGGAGTTATGTATTAAGGTAATCCCGATATTTCTTACTCAGGAATCACACAGACTAAAAAAGCTTAATCATCGTAATGACAAAATCAAGTTTCTGTCAGTTTGCAAATATCACTAGACAGTCATCTAATTGAAACTTCACATGTAGAATAATCAGAGAAACAATTAAAATCTAGTTACTGGTTCCGGATTCTCCTTTGATGTTGATAGACAGGTCATTAATTTTCTCCAAGGAAAATTTAATCTTTGAAATTTCATTTTCCTCATTTAATTCAATAACCAAAATAGAGTTGAAACATTATAGCATTCTGATGTTATTATGGCGCCATCTAATACGAAAATTGTATATGACAATAAGACATCCTGTGTTTATCGAAATAGATAGTAAATTGTACTGAGGGGGAAATAAGGGACACAACTGTATTTACATTTATCTAGCCACTTGAAAAAAAAAATTATTGAGGCCCCTGTGTTTTCCCAAATTGTGGAATGCACTCACTGACAACAATCTGATGTACCATCTACATGTGGACGACAGTAAAATTCGGCCCCTTTTCTGATAAATTGCTTCCTGGAGACTCACTGAACGTGTGTCATAGTGTCAAATTATGACAAAAATAGTTGAGAAAAAATACCTATTGAATTTCTATTTTTCCCAGTAGTATAGACTCACAGGAAGACCATTCTGTTGCAAAATCGGCGATTTTCGGACAACAGCAGGATTCGTCATGGCTTCCCATTGACACTAGGGAGCAAAAAATGTAATTCAGACTTATGCACCACTATTTCCCAAAATGTCATGCTGTTTGCAGCAACCTGTCATGCTCTGTCATGCATATTTGTAGGTGGCGAATTTGACTGTCGTGGCGAATTTTACTGTCGTCTATGGTACAGGGAGGCTGCAGAGTCTGCAGTGCAGACTGATGAAATTCTAACTGGATATCGAATTGGCTTCAAGGCCATAGGGCAGTTGCCTGTCAGAAATGTCTTAATTTTAAATGGTCTTCCAATTGTGGTTTCCTCAGGTAACAGTGACACTGCAACTTGTCCACAATTGATTGCAGCACCACTTAATTTTCCCAAGTGGATTGTTCTCCTGTTGCCCAATTTCCTGACTGACGCACTGCGGGGGCGGTATCCTATCAGACAAAGCGTTCTTAGTTTCCCAGAAGGCTTGCATTAGTTAAGTGTGTGATGGTTTTCTAAACCTTTCTTGCCTTGAAAAATGTTGCTCAGATTTTCATGGCCATCAACAACAAATTATGAATGTCTGACAAGCTTTTTAAATGCAAGCATTCCATTACCCATTTTGATTACAAGTCCGAACAATTTACCATACAAAGGACATTTGCAGAATAAAATCATACACAGAGATCCCTGGATTATAGACTCCTCCTTCTGCTTTCAAGAAGCGGTTGCACATGGGGGGGGGGGGTGATGTCTCTAATAAGGATGCACGATGCCCTAAAAAGACCATGCACTAAATGCACTTAATGTAGGAGAAAAGTGGTCACAACAGTGCCGACTGTAAGTAAGTTAAACGCATGATATTTTGCCATTGCATCAATGCTAAACATACTCAACCAAACTGCTTGTGGAGGCATGAATTCTCATCCGATAAGAGGAAACCATATTGGGTCATGAAGGTTGCTATGTAAGGCATGTGGTATGACAATGGCAGCCAATTTTCCCTGCTGTATTTAGAGTTAGGTAAGGGTCAACGTCTTTGATAAGTAAGTGAACCACCCTTCCCTATTAAATAACATTGGGCCTGTGGTTAACTTATTTAGCAAAGAATTTGACCCATACCTAACTCTAACAAAAAAGAAAAGTGCCTGCCATTGTTATCCCATATGCCTCACATATCGGCCTTTATGACCCAATATGTTTTCCTCTCATCAGATCTATGTGAATTCATGCTTCCACAAGCAGCTTTGCTGAGGATGTTTAGCAATGATGCAATGGCACCATTTCACTAACTTACAGGTGGCACTGTATGGCAAGTTGGTTTTAAAACAAAGGGTCTTATAATGCAGGGACTAATTTTCTCCTATTCAAAATCATAGGCACTGTCTGATGTTTTTAGAAATTTGGTGGAGAATTTCTGTTGATAATCCAGGTGTTATTATTGATCACAGAAATATTGAAAATGTCCTGCTGCATTTTATCTTTAATTTCACACTGTTGTAAAAAAAAATTATTGATTGTCTCCTGAAGTTACATATATTATTTCCCTTCCAACCTTGACTGGACAACTGGTTGACCAATCTGAACACACTAAATCAGGGACTCAGTCAAGTCGCTGCTTTTGTAATTTGCCAGGCAACTTGATCACTCACATCTTGAGATTTTAGCATGCAAAACGGCGTCCCAAAAGGATGTTGCATGCGAACAAGGAAGTAACGGAAACATAAGAATTTTAAGCTGCGTAAGGCGACACATTGATGTCAGGAAATTCACAGAACTAGCAAGTCAAATTCCAGAAGGAAATGAAAGCTTAGTGTCGAACAGGAGACCAGAAATGTAAGAAGCATCCCAAAGGAAGTGAACAAGACAGCAAGACATGTGCTGAGTCCAGTACAAATGTATTTCATTATGTACGGATAAGCCAAGGAAGGACAAGTAACTCAAAATTTAATGGAGCAAGAAGGTTTTTCATTGAAGATGCCATTTAAGGATAATTCAAGGAGTAAAATCTATCTATAAAATGGATTGGTAAACATTAATTTTGTTACATTTACATAATATAATCTATTTCTAATGGTTAGTATTTAAACATCAATTTTGTTGGATTATAAGCAGGTGGTTCTCCAATAGGGACAAGTATTGTCTTAAGAGGTTTACTTCATATAGTTCAAAAGCAAATTTATCTTAACTTATTATAAAAACAAAGAAATTTGCCAAAAATCAATTGTTTTCCTCTTGCACACCCATAACAATTACTCGACCATTTTTCAATTTAAATGTATGCTTTAATTCAGACCTTAATTGCTTTTTGAGTAATATTCCAATGTTGTTTACTAATTAAAATGGTTTCTTCAGGTTGCAGTTACACAACTACCTCTCCACAATCGTTCGCAGCACCAATTAATTTTACCATAGATTTGTTCTCATGTTTCCCAATTTCCTGACAGAAGCACTGCGGGGTGGTTTAAAAAACAGGCAAATCCTTCATTTCCACAAAGGCTTACATAAGATCACATCAGACAGGTGTGCAATGGCTTTATTTGCCTCGACAAACATTGATCAGTTTTTCATGGCCACCAACAAATTATCAATGTCTGATAAAGCTCTTTAAATGATTTTTAAGTGCACGCATTCCTATACCCATTTTGGTGATAAATAAAAACGTTTTACAAAAGACAGTTAATTTAGCAGAATAAAACCCAATACAGTGGTGCTTGGATTATTAGATTGCCTTTCTGCAGTCACAAAGAGCTCCATCGTGGGAGTGTGGTCTCTCTCTTGTAGACATATAGAAGAAACTAGATTTACCAATGATTTGGGGCAGGACTAATGGGGAATAATTAACCCCCCCTCTACCTGCATGGGCATCTGGCCCCGTGTTGCATGCTGACCATTTGAAATAGCATTTGAGTAATAATTGTAATATAAGTAAAGATTGGGGGTGAGCAGTAGGTGAGAGTGAAGTGTGTGGATGTTTTTGGCGGGAAGGCAGACGGTGGCGCCAGTCCTAAACGTGAGCAATAGCGGAACTACGATGGAGATGCATGCGCCCCTGGTGGGGAAAAACAGTAGAGGCAGAAAACGTAAATAAGGGAGCTGTTTCACTGTTATTTGCTGTTATCAGAAGGAGAGGATAGAGCAATAAGGATAGGTGGACAGTTTAGGTGAGTGGCATTGCTCGGGGAGGAGTTTTTAGCTGTTGCAGGTGTGAGCATGTCACCCATGATTTTTGCATCTTATACCCGGCAGGGATACAACATACAGTACAATCCAAAATAAAATATGACTACCCAAGCAGGAAGGAAGAATCAGCCACTACTTTATCCTTTCACACCTTTTGGCTCCCTCCAAATCACTTCCTACCTTTACCTACTTTAAAATACCTTTTATTATTACATCGAATTTACACCATTTCAAACTCCATCACCCCATTTCAAACTCCATCACCCCATTGTGTTTGATTTCTTTGATATTATGCCCCTTTGCTAATTGCAATTACATTGTTAGCTGTCTCAATAGAGTTCTTTACGTGGATAAGGTTGTGGTGAGGAGTCAAAGGTAGTTGTGAGGAGATTCATAGTGGAGAGGGTAAAAGAGGGTAAAATAGGTAAACAGAGGACTTTTGACAGAAAATGTTCTTACTTTATTTTGGGTTGACTGTAGGTATAGGTTATACAACGAATTTGAGGTGTATAACTAACATTTCAGGTGGTTATTTACCGAGGGCTTTAGCCCGAGGTAAATAACCCCTGAAATGTTAGTTATACACCGAAAATGAGTATAAGCGACTTATACTCCATATGACTCCTGAAAGATCTTAAACTGAATTTTGTAGCTTTGTTGTCACTTTTAGGTGCGTTGTTTGCAGCAAAAAACAGTACAACAAGCTAACTTAATCCCCAACAGTGGTATAACTAACAAATCTGTTGGTTATACCACGGCAAAAGACAATAGAAAACTGTCTTGGTGGAGTATAATGCAAGTCAGTCTTAATAATTACTAGAAAGTCCCTGAACATAAATCTTTGCAAATTCATCACACAGTATGATGTTATTAGAAATTCGGCGCAGAATTTCTGTTTGTCGAAAATTAGCCGAATTTCTGTACACTCAGAATACTGAGAATAAATAGAAAGTAGAGTTACAGTAACAACAAATGATGCCATTGAGCATCAAAACATCCTAATTTGGTCTGACAAACACCAGCTGTGGTCACCTTGTTTGTTAGCTGCTTGTAAGGGGAAGACCATTTATTATCAAGCGGACGGGGGGAGGGGGGGGGTTAAGGTTAAAATAATTCTTGCTCAGTTTTGGTTAAGTGAATAAATTCCTTTCTGGCCAGACTTGAAATAGATAATTTCTACCTATACGGTACTTCTTGATAAGGCGTTGCTTTATTAAGGATGAATAATTATGTGGGAATTTCCTGAGCTTGAAATAAATAAACACTGATGTCCTTACTGTGAAATAAATAATTTTCCGCTGAGGAAAACTCCAACCCCCCCCCCCCCCAGGAAATCAAATTGACGCCCTTGAGAAGGAAAGGTGACATGGACACAATGGCGAAAGGCATGGAAAACTAAATAAAGGATGCCAGGCAGCAACGGTAATTCACAAATGTTGACATTTCAAAATTACTTCCAGGTTGTGAGGAAGGGGACTTCAGTTTGAAACATGCCTTCCATACACATATCGCGAATTCCCTTGACGTTGGATTATTCACAAATTCCTTCCTTGCTTCAACCTCAGTGGTCTCTCATAAATGGCTAATTGTGTCAGGACTCAGGAGTCTATTTGATATGGGGTTTCCATGTACAGCTTTATAGTCCCTTTACTGACAATGTCAATCTATCCAGCAGTGTCTGGTTTACCCAAGCCAACCCATTCATTGGTTATAAAAGTAACTGTTTGTAACGTCTATTCGTCAAGATATACGTGCATTCTATTTCTACTGTTGCTGCCGTTGGAGTGGTTTTTCGTGAAATATTTTGAATATCCAGATATAAAAGGGCATAAGACATCAACTCTTTTAAAGATGTTCGCATTAATTCTGTGCACAAATACATGATATTATATATCGGTGAAGGATAGTGAAACAAAGATTTTAAATTTCTTCCAGCTTGGGAGAAAAGTCTAGGCAATCACATAAAAGGAGATAACCTCAATGAAAGTCATATATGGATTTTTAAAAAGAACTTGTAGACTGAAATTTGAGATCCTGATGAAACTGGATTAAAGTTGCAAGTAGAGCTTTTTTTCCTCGGTGATTATGAGTTGTAATCTCTCCAAATGGCGACTATGGCTACTAAGGGGATTACTGGCAATTTGGGAAAACTGTTTTAAACAAACAAACACTGTCGACAGTTTGATTTCGAACAACTGTAATGATTTGCAATAGAATTAATTATTTAATCCATGATCTCTTGGCCCCAACCAACCTCGTGAAAAACAATCAAATTAAATTTGAGCACTTCAGTATGTTTCAACATGGATTTATTCTAAAGTTATTGTATAAATATACAGAATATTAAACTGAGCCAAGGCATGGTTTTCTCAGTTCAAGGTATCTGGCAGGTTTACCTTATATTATATGTATTGTGCAGCCCTCCACATGTTACATTATACCCAATGAGGGGACATTTTACTTGTTCAGCATAGACACTGACACAAGTATTTGAAATGCGCATCAACAGGTTTTACTTTTTATAGAAGATAGTGAAAATACTTGTAATTACAAAATTTGTTCTATTTATTTGTCCATCTATCTATCCATCTATCTATCCATCTACCCATCTGTCTATCTATCTATAAATCTATCTATATATCTTTCTGCCTGTACATCTATTTATCTATCATTGAGCATAAACCCACAATGTTTATATCACAATATAGTATACATCTATTAATAATCACCTCAGAAACATTGTTTCAATGGAAAGTGTAAAATCTGTCTCAGTATAAGTATAAAATTCTGTGATTATAAAATGTGAAGATTGAAAAACATGTCAAATTGTCATAGGCCTACATTAAATGTTGAGACAGAGACACAGAGACCTTCTCTGTCACATGTGTAATCTCCAAGTCTGCTATTGCCGGTTTATTATCTCTCTATCTACTCTCTATCTTCAGAGGCTGGGGGCTGCAGCAAGAATTGTGGCCATGGAATTAATTCATCTCAATCATCTGTAGCCATAGTCCCTGTCTTGGCATTACCTAGGGATTTTGCCTGAAAGGACTTAACATTTTAGGGAGGATCCCTTAAAAGGTACTAAGCCAGTAGAGTTTTTTCAGTTAAGGACCAGACCATAGACCATGGACTTAAGACCACCTTAAGTGACTGTAACAGAGCTAATACCACCAAATCCCACCAAACCAGACCAATTGCTGAGGAACAATAGGTTTTAGAGAAACAGAGAACAACAAACAAACAATAGGATTGAATTTAAGTAAGTTTGAATAATTCCATGCTGTGAATAACAACAAACTTTCAGAAATGCATAATCTTGTTTGCAATATCCAGTGGCAGATCCAGATAGGGTAGTCTAGTTGGGGGGGGGGGGAAGGGGCTTTCACGGGACCACATAGACGTCATTTTGGCATTTACTGGCAAGCATTGCCCCATATTTTTTTTCAAATTGTTATCTCCATCTGGGGGGGTGGACAAGTAGGCTGAACCAAATTTCAAGTTTGTGTCTGCTGGCAGGCTATTCTTGTTGACGATGCATAATTAATTTGCTTTCTACATTTTGCCCCTCTAGTTAGTGAAACTTAAGCATTTTTGAGTAACAGAAGAAGAAGTATACAATTGTTGTTCGATGTGTGTAGGCTAAATTCAATTAAGGTAGCGACCACTTAATTTCCAGGGGGGGCGCGGGGTTGGAGTCAGGAAATTATTTATTTCACTGTGACGGCCGCAGTAATTATTATCTATTTCGATCACGGAAAGACATCAAATATTAATTCCAAAATCAAGCAACACTTTGTTAAAAAAAAACCCCACCAGAAATTATTTATCTCAAGACTGCCCACGAAAGCTATGCAACAAGTTATTTTCAAAGGAACTCGAAACCCCCCCCCCCCTTCCACTTGAAATAAAATGGTGGCCCTCTAAGAGTAAATTCATCAAATAAGCATTAAGTTGTTAAAAACACCATGGATGAAATTACATTTAGTTGAATGGCCCAGATGTACATTTATAATAAACTACCTACACTAATTTTAATGTTTGTGGCATACAAAATTGTTTCAAATAAAATCATTTGATAGGCCTATTTCCCAGTAAATGTTGTGCCAATACCAAATTGTGAAACAAAGCCAGTTCATATAAAATGATTTTATGCAAGCAGCATAATTATATTTATTACATGAGCACTATGCTAGAACGATGCTGATAGGCCAAAATCAGTCACATGACGACATCATCAAATGTCATATTGCCTGGTTCGAGTACCACTTTTATTTTACAATTTTTTCATATTGCATGGCAAGAGTGCAGTTTTTATTGAAAAAAAAAATTCCAAAATGTTTGGTTCCAAATTTTTTTTTTTTTTTACAAAAGGAAAAAAAAATCACTTTTCTTTCGAAAATTATTTTCAGAATGGAACATTACATTGGAAGCATAGTGGTCATGTAATAAAACAAATACGACACTTATCATCGTAAATTCATATTGAACTCGGGCTGCGCCCTCGTTCAATATGAATTTCCTCGTGCAAATAAATTTTCATATTGCACTCATATCATGCCGTATTTGTATAATATAAGCTTAAGGCATCTCATTCAAAGCATCAAGTGCAACTTAATTGTTTGATATTTTCAGTTACTTGTTATAACTACTTAAGCCACGCATAGTCCACTAATCTGTATCAACAACTAATTGGTCCTCTGAGGTCTAAGTCTATGGTCCCTGGTCCTTAACTGAAAAAACTCTAATGATTCCCTTAACTTGGTACCTCCTAAGGGATCCTCCCTAAAATGTTTAGTTCTGTCGGAAAAAATCCTCCCTGAGTGCTGTGATTATAACTTTCGTACATTCATAATCACTGTGTAGTCGCTTCTAAGACACCCAGATGACTGAAACTTGTATAATCACTCGTATTACAAAACCATAGTCGACGACAGTCAATTGCTAAATCTCAGTCTCAATCTCAGTCTCCCATAGGTGTTGGGATACTGAGGCCTCTCCCCTCTCCTTTGTGTTTCTCACAATTACACTTTGTTTTGAATTTGAACCAGGCGTTCTCAATGAAAAATTAATCCATGTATAACTGCATGAAACAGAAATAACAGCCTAAAAACTGCCATAAACTATTTTTGGCGACTAAATTCATTTTGGAGATTACAGAGATTACAGTTTATAATCACTGAGGAAAAAAAGCTCTATTGAGTCACACTTTCGTGTCTGTTATTCTCATCACTGTTTTGGTCTCTAGACACTTGAAATTAAAAATAGTCAATCTTCCAGACACAACTTGAGACGTCTGAATTTGCTGAAGAGCATAGGAGTTAAAGTAAGTCAAGTGATGTGTCAAATTCAGTATGAAGAACTGCCTTACCTACTAATATTTGCTGCAGTCAAAGGTGCGGAAGAAAACTTTAGACTGCTAATTTTAGGGCAAGGATTTTTCAAAAGAAGACTTCACACAGTGACAAATACATATTGCAACAATCAAATTAAAAGAATGTTTCAGTGTACAGTAAGGGGGTGATCATTTAATAATCTGGGGGGGGGGGAGAGGTTGCAGTTTTCCTTAGCAGGAAATTATTTGCTTCATGGTAACGGCGACACTAGTAATATTATTTTGGGTTTGTGACGTCCCTAAAAAATTCCTTTCCAAATCTAGCAGCACCCTGTTAAGAAATACCCCAAGCAGAAGTTATTTATTTCAAGATTGCACAATAAGAATTTGTTTATTCCACCAAAACTGAGCAAGAAACGATTTAATTTACTATTGGGGGGAATTTCTTGAATGTATACATAAAACTCAAGGCTCCCTTCTAAATCCAGCATCTAAATTTGTCCATGATTCCAGAGCTCGACATGTATTGTTTTTAACATTTGACTCTGAGAACTTTTTCAAGCAATATTGCAGTGGCCTGGGTTTTGGCGGTAACCTCAATTCATCAAAACTTGACATGGAGTAGGTCGACTGCTGCACCATGGGCTATTAATAACCCACATTGAAAAGTCAAGTTAGCTCACATCCAGTCATGTACCTACTTCATAAAAACCAACATCATCATTCAATAGACTCCATTCCATTGACCCAGTTCTATTCATCATAAGTCCGAAAAAAGACTATGCTCTCAGTGAGAGCTTGGGCTATAAATAGCACAGACCAGTATGCTTCATTTTTCCCATTAAGCCAATATCAGCTGTCTAAGGGACAGTTCAGAATTTATGATGGGGAGGGGGATTGGAGTTTTGCCCGAGGGGGCACTAACTTTTCACACGGGTTCCAAGGAGGGGGGTAGGGGAGAGTGGGGCATAACCACCCCCTTAAGACAAAATGTCTCACAGGATGATAATGACCAACACAATTAAGAACTCCAATTGGCAATATGACACACTCTTAGAGTACTTTAATATCCCCTACCTGCAGCATCAAATGTCTCTCCCTTATAGCACAGGAATACAAAATAGTTTTTGGTACAAGGTGGGTGGTTATGCCCCATGCTCGGGGCATAACCACCCACCCCATGGGGCATAACCCCTCCCCCAAGGTATCAGCAACAAAAATAACTGGAGGATTTCCATATCTGGTGGAAGGATACTATGTCCCTTTCTGATGAAAATGCAGGTGCTCTTGACTTGGAAAGTAACAAACCATATCAGTGTCCTCACTTTTGCTATGGTAGTGACTTCTCAGATATTTCTCTCTGGGACGCTCCCGCCAATACCAATCTTTTGGTTTTTCAAGGCAGCCCAAATGACATAATCTATGCTAACCCTTCCCAAGTTCCTCACACATTTACAGTACATTTTTGAAAACCCCCCTCCTGTTTCTGTCACCCCCCTACTGTATTTTTTCCAGGGGCGGGTGGTTATGCCCCATATTTGGGTAAAACAGCCACTACCCCTATTATCACTCATGACATGATTTAATGACAGTTAAATCCAATTTTAAAAATTAGTCAGAAGATGAACCAAGACCAGGGGTGCCGGAACAGGGGGGGGGCAGGGGGGGCAATTGCCCCTCCTGCCCTTACCCAGGGGGGGGCAGGGGGGGCAAGGTTGCCCTTTTGATCTTAAAGAAAATAATATTATTAGGCCTTATTTTATCAATTTTAGGCACAAATTAGTAAGTATATATTCAAATTATTATTAACTCTCTATCTAAATTTTGTCACATGAAATTGGCGCGAATATATGATTTGCCCTTTTTCTTCTGACCGCCCCTGCCGCCCGCGATTCCTTCCGGCACCCCTGACCAAGACAATGCCTATTACCGATACCTTACATCTCCTTTATGTAGAATGCCATCACAAAGACCGCCACATGTAAAAATAAAATGAAGCCGCTTAAAAAAGCTAAAAAACTAAACAAACTGAGCTGGTCAGTATGGTTCTGCCTTTTGCTTGCAACTCCTTCTTTTAAAAATGTGTCTTTCACAAGTAAAATCACCTGCACTAACAATATTTTCACTATGTGGAACCAACCACCTTGAACCACTGGGTGGGTGGTTATGCCCCTGGGGGTGGTTATGCCTCACCTTCCCCTACTAATTTTTGACAACATGTTCACAGGGGGTAAGAAATTTTAACAAAACAAAAGTGTTGTAAAATGGGCCTAACCCATTAAACTGTGAGAATTTTCATTGATAAATAGATGTCTATGTATCATAGAAGATGTATACAGGCTGCCATTAGGTTAAATTCAGAAATAAAGATACATGTTGACCAATAAAGCTTCTGCAAGAAAATGAATACAATTTTATCTTAATTCTTGACTCAATCAAAATATTACAAAAAAATAGATTTGGTTTTCTACTGAAGGTAGATAAAAATATAAATTGGTCGATATGAGAAACTGCTTTCAACATTTGTTACTCTCACATGTTTGCGTTTTCGACATCATCTGCATAGGCACATGCAGACTATGCACTTAATACTTTAGAAGGTGTGTTTAAATAATTACCATATTGAGCTGATTCATAAAAAATAATGTTTCCTATGATTTGTTATGCTACGAGCATTGTTCCCAAATTAAGTCATTTATCACAATGTAAAAACATAGGCTACGTAGCAGCAAACCTTCAGCGAAAAAACAAAATTTAAAAAGGACACCATTACACCATGACGTGAACCAAATTGCATGAGTATTTTTGTAATAGTGACCCTATCTTGGTCTGAAATTATCTATACGCCCCGCCATATGCCCGCCTGCATGCCAAGGTATGTTGAACGAGGGAAAGGCCTTACTAGACCAATGTACACATAATATGGACCAGTTCCTTGCATAAACAAGGAGTAAGTTGTGAGGTATGGGTCAGAATATTTGAAAAAGCATTAAGAATTACTATCAAGCAGAGCAACAAAAGGCACTGAAATATTATATATAGGTGATGCATATAAAATTTCATCAGCGGATATGCAATGATGGCCAAGCTTTGGCCTGGAAACAAAACATAATAATTTTAATATTTGTTTGTCAATATTTCAAGATGTATAGAATATCCATGAATCACACCCACAAAAGGCAGTGAGGCACAAATTAATCATATAGGTGACATGTGTAACAAATTTTATCCATGTACATGCAATTGTGGCCAAGTTTTGGACCGAAATGCAAAAAAAAAAATTATTAATTTATTTCATTATTCCAAAAAGTATGGAATATCAATCAATCAGACCATGAAAAGGCACAACTAGGCTGTATAGGCTACATGTGTAAAACATTTCATCCATGTACATGTATTAGCAGCTGAGTTCCTGCCCGGAAATGAAAAAAAATAATTTTTTATATTTTTCTCAATAGTTGAAAAAGTACAAAATATCCATCCATGAGACAATCGAAAGGCACAATAAGACCATACAGGCTACATGTGTAGCAAATTTCATCCGTGTGCATGCAATAGGGGCTGAGTCCAGGTCGGAAACGAAAACAATAATTTTTTTATATTTTGCTCAATATTTCAAAAAATACAAAAGCTCCATCAACCATCCCATCAAAAGGCACAACTAGACCATATAGGCTACATGTGTACCAAATTTCATCCCTATACATTCAATAGGGGCTGAGTCCTGGCCCTGAAACTATCTATCCGCCCGCCGCCCGGACGCCCGACCGGCGGACGGACAACTTTTGACAAAAGTGACAACAATACCTTCTTCGAACTTCGTTTGCTGAAGGTAAAAACTTATTTATCAAGAAACGTGACATGTCATGAACAAGCATAGTGGGGGTAATGCTCAGTACATTAGCAGAAGCCTACGCATTTACAGAATTAATGTGAATACTTTTCAAGCAATTCCATTAAGGAATTACCATTATCAAAATCATGAGTAAAGAAAATCGCAACTGTTCTTAATTAATGCCTTGAAAAGCTAATGCACTTGGGAAATTAGTTTAATTGGAATTGATATCTTCAATATTTCACATGTCATGCCACATCTACTCCAGTTGATGATGTCAGGAAATCCAATCTTTTTAAAATACAAAAAGTTAGTCCATCCTAATTCCTCCTTCCTTTCAAGTGCATAATCACAAAAATGTGTTGGACTTCATATTTCGTATTTTGTAATATCTTTTTCTGCTTGCATGAGATTTATAAGCTGGCAATCCACTTATCTCATCTACCAAATGCCTTTTCTCAGACGGCAACCATTCGATCGATATCCAGTTTCTTGCTCCTGTTTTTGTGAAATAAATAAATTCTCTTTAGGCAGTCTTGAAATAAATCATTCTGGGTGGGGGTATTTCTAAACAGAGTGTTGCTCTTTTATCTCCAGAGTGTCAATTTGTAGGGTTTAAAAAAATTTCATACAGGTCAGAAATAAAGAAATTATTGTCTACGTTGTGTCTAACAGTTTGGAAAAGTTAAATCTAAGCAAAAACTAAATATTGCATGCTGGCAAGGAACTTATAGGAAACACAGAACTAAAACTCATGCAGCATATCAATTAGGGACACCAGAGGATACAAGATGTCAGTAAATGCGTAGAACCTGGAAGTCAAATGCCAGAATAAACAGGAAAATGTCATCATGATGGAGAACAGGAGACCAAGGAAATACAAGCAACATCCTGCATAAGGAAATGTGCAAGACATGTGCTGAGACTAGCATGAATCTTCATATATGTCTGCAGAGCAAAGTTGGATGAACACTTTTGCTGATTTCTGGAATTCTGAAATTTGGCATATATAAAATATTTTGGTGTGCATACTGGTAATTGAATGAAAATATAGGCAAATTCCAAATTAGCATGCCAAGAGTGTCTTGGTCTAGTCAGTACCTTTGTCATTTGAAAATTGATAAATTTGACGCTGTTGTAATTGTCACAGATGCATGGATTTATGGCGTCTTACGCAAGAATTTAATGGTTTTTTTAAAAATTTAATTATTATGAAAATAAAACAAACTGTGCTTTGTGATAACAATAAAGAAACTGAAGTTTTGATACAAATACTCAACTTTATAGATATTCAGTATAATCTGTGCCCAATGCCCCAGTCGACCAACAGATTTAGTTTTTTTGGACTCTCTGAACATGTGATTTCCTTAAGATTTACTTGGGTCTTTTCTTCTCTCTTTATCTGTCGGTTTTTTTCAAATCACAATTGCTGTGAACAATATGTGAAACAAACAAAAGAAAATGTAATCTACAAGAACAATATCTGCAAAAGTTTAATTATTTATCTTCATTACTGAATTTGCATATTATCCCCCCCCCTCTTTTTCAATCAATCCATGAATCTATGTATTTTATCTTTGCATCTATTGTCCACCCATAGTTGGCTGCCAAACTTGAAATGATATTTTGATTCAATAACACAGGGACGGCAAATTCACTGACGAAGATGTAACAGTCTTTTTCAGGGGCATTGCATGGAATGTGAACTCCCAGTTCCCTACTCACTAAAAATCTCCATAATTCTACACACCGACATGTACATGTATCGCTTTTAACATTTGACTCATGAGAACTCTTTCAAGCAATATTGCAAAGGCCTTGGTTTTTGGTGGTAACCTCAAATCATCAAAATTTGACATGGAGTAGGTCGACTGCTGCTCCTGGGCTCTTAATAACCCACATTGGAAAGTCAAGTCGGCTCACATCCAGTCATGTACATACTTCACAAAAACCAACATCATCGTTCAATAGAGTCCATTCCATTAACCCAGTTCTATTCATCAAAAGTCGGAAGAAAGACTGCGCCGGGTATAATTTCTTTCTGCAGTTCTGCAGTTCTGCAGCAATTCTGCAGGTAGCTGCAGAATTCTGCAGTTCTGCAGAAAATTCTGCAGTTCTGTAGGAAGCTGCAGAATTCTGCAGTTCTGCAGCAAATTCTGCAGTTCTGTAAGAAGCTGCAGAATTCTGCAGTTCTGCAGCTCCCAGCAGGATTTTTGAAGCTTTGTTACTTGATTCAGCTTATTGCAATGCATCTGCGAAGTTCAGACCTCTTTCACAAGGTCTTGCCTCTACCCAGGAAACGTTTGTTTGGGGGCGTAGCGGTTAAGGAGTCGGTGGGGGGGTTGGGGGATTTGGTGCTCGTCCCTTTCAGCAGCGTTTCTGAAAAAATTCTGCAGCAGAATATGTAATTCTGTAGGAGTTATGCAGCTTGGGAGGTTTTATGCATTTATGCAGCTAACTGCAGAATTCTGCAGGAAGCTGCAGAATTCTGCAGGAAGCTGCAGAATTTCACAAATTCTGCCGTCACCTGCAGAATTTCACCAATTCTGCAGCTGCCTGCAGAATTCTGCAGTTTCTCAAAAAATTCTGCAGGAAGCTGCAGAATTCTGCAGCTGCCTGCAGAATTCTGCAGTTCTGCAGCTCCCTGCAGGATTTTTGAAGCTCTGTTACTTCATTCAGCCCATTGCAATGCATCTGCAAAGTTCAGACCTCTTTGACAAGGTCTTGCCGCTACCCAGGAAACGTTTGTTTTGGGACGTAGCGGTTTGGGGGTCGGGTTGGGGGGTCGGGGGTTTTGGTGCTTGTCTGGCCTAGCAGCGTTTCTGAAAAAATTCTGCAGCCACCTGCAGAATTTCACCAATTCTGCAGCTGCCTGCCGAATTCTGCAGTTTCTTAAAAAATTCTGCAGGAAGCTGCAGAATTCTGCAGCTGCCTGCAGAATTCTGCAGTTCTGCAGCTCCCTGCAGGATTTTTGAAGCTCTGTTACTTCATTCAGCCCATTGCAAAGCATCTGCAAAGTTCAGACCTCCTTGACAAGGTCTTGCCGCTACCAAGGAAACGTTGGTTTGGGGGCGTAGCGGTTTGGGGGTCGGTTGGGGGGTTCAGGGGTTTTGGTGCTTGTCTGGCCTAGCAGGGTTTCTGAAAAAATTCTGCAGCAGAATATTTAATTCTGTAGGAGTTATGCAGCTTGGGAGGTTTTATGCACTTATGCAGCTAGCTGCAGAATTCTGCAGGAAGCTGCAGAATTCTGTAGGAAGCTGCAGAATTTCACAAATTCTGCAGCCAGCTGCAGAATTTCACCAATTCTGCAGTTTCTCAAAAAATTCTGCAGGAAGCTGCAGAATTCTGCAGTTCTGCAGCAAATTCTGCAGTTCTGTAAGAAGCTGCAGAATTCTGCAGTTCTGCAGCTCCCTGCAGGATTTTTGAAGCTCTGTTACTTCATTCAGCCCATTGCAATGCATCTGCAAAGTTCAGACCTCTTTGACAAGGTCTTGCCACTACCCAGGAAACGTTGGTTTGGGGGCGTAGCGGTTTGGGGGTCGGTTGGGGGGGTCGGGGGTTTTGGTGCTTGTCTGGCCTACGGGGTTTCTGAAAAAATTCTGCAGCAGAATATTTAATTCTGTAGGAGTTATGCAGCTTGGGAGGTTTTATGCACTTATGCAGCTAGCTGCAGAATTCTGCAGGAAGCTGCAGAATTCTGTAGGAAGCTGCAGAATTTCACAAATTCTGCAGCCACCTGCAGAATTTCACCAATTCTGCAGCCACCTGCAGAATTCTGCAGTTTCTCAAAAAATTCTGCAGCTGCCTGCAGAATTCTGCAGTTCTGCAGCAAATTCTGCAGTTCTGTAGGAAGCTGCAGAATTCTGTAGCTTTCTACAGAATTCTTCAGCCTCCTGCAGGATTTTTAGGAAACTGCAGAATTCTGCAGGCAGCTGCAGAATTGGTGAAATTCTGCAGCTTCTTACAGAATTCTTCAGCTAGCTGCATTGGTACATAAAACCCTCTTTCCTATTTACCTCAGGGGGGCGAGGCCCTGTAGAGGGATACTGGCATCCCACTGGTATGTACCAGTCGGATACTCCTCAAGGGAGCAGTTCTTTGCACTATTGGTAGGATGAATGTTTGTTTTGATTTTGCTCACTCACTTCAAACGGCCAGTGCAACATTATTTACCGACAGATCCTTTTGAAACTTTGGATTTAAATAGTATGGAACCTAAATTTTCGATTGAAGCATGATACAACTGTATATCTTGATTAAAAGTGGTTGAAAAACGTAATTTTATCTCGATTTGACAATCGCACCAGGCCAAGCCTATGAATTTTTAGGCCAAGCCTATGAATTGTTTGGCCTTATGGTGGGATGACAACGTTGGGTACATTCGTTTCGCTGCTCCAAAGTGCTCTTGGAGTGGAGTAGTTCACTCCAGATCATTCGTTTTGCATTTCCGGGAGTAGTTCAGAGTAGATCGGAAGTACTCCAAGAAATGGGGATACCCCATGACGTAGTGGTGTTTACATAAATAAATGACACTTCAGAAGCTTTGATTTATGGCTGATTGCTTTGTTTTGATGTGGATTGCTGTAATTCAATTCACACAATTAAGCCAATCGATCGACAATGCCAATTCACGGTGTGAATTGCTAGTAGGAAGGGAATCCCCATAGCAAGGGAACCCCAAAATAATGACGTTCCTAAGTACTCCTTTTCATTCGATTTGGACCCAGTTCAGTACACTTAAATTTCTTCCTGCAGCTGCATATTCTGCAATAGAAACTGCAGAATTCTGCAGAAAACTGCAGAATTCTGCAGTTCTGCAAAAAAATTCTGCAGTTCTGTAGGAAACTGCAGAATTCTGCAGGAAGCTGCAGAATTCTGCAGGAAGCTGCAGAATTCTGCAGTTCTGCAATAAATTCTGCAGTTCTGTAGGAAACTGCAGAATTCTGCAGTTCTGCAGCTCCATTAATACCTATAAAAATAAACTTCAATGGACGCTTTGCCTCTCTGCTCGATCAATTCTCAACCAAATTTCATACAGAAAAATGTTTCAGGTACCCAACAACCAGGTCTATTGACTACACTAGTCAGTCTTTGTCCGTCGTTGTTTTTTTTTGCCGTACGACCCGTTTTTCGGCGATCGGTCAGCTCGCAAAAATGTCATTTTATAAACTACTGATTTGTTTTGTTTGTTTGTTTGTGTTTTATGCCTCTGCAGCACCTTAGTGGGCTATATCGAGGCAGGCGATCGCCGTATGATGATGAGATGAGAAGACAGTGAGTCTGGTACATACCCTATTAATTCAGGGATGCCCAGGGTCTTTCAGTTGCCCCAGCATAGAACACTGGATACAACCCGCCTCCATTTAATGTCCCATGGGCTCGGACTAAAACTACTGACAGTGCTCTATCAAAATAAACTTCAACAATGGACGTTTTGCCTCTCTGCTCGGTTAATTCTCAACCAAATTTCATTCCGAAAAAAGTTTCAGATACTCTGCAACCAGGTCTATTTAAAACAATAGTCAGTCTTTGTCCGTCGTTGTTTCTTTTTGCCGTACGACCCGTTTTTCGGCGATCGGTCAGCTCGCAAAAATGTCATTTCATAAACTGCTGACAGTGCTCTATCATAATGAACTTCCATGGACATTTTTCCTCTCTGCTCGGTCAATTCTCAACCAAATTTCATTCCGAAAAAAGTTTCAGGTACTCTGCAACCAGGTCTATTTAATACAGCAGTCAGTCTTTGTCCGTCGTTGTTTCTTTTTGCCGTACGGCACTTTTTTCGGCGATCTGTGTGCTCGCAAAAATGTCATTCCACAAACTGCTACCTGGTAGAACTGTAGAATTTGCTACAGAACTGCAGAATTCTCTTCCTGCAGAGTTTTTTTTGAAACTGCAGAATTCTGCAGATTTTTTTGGAACTGCAGAATTCTGCAGCTTCCTGCAGAATTCTGCAGTTTTCTGCAGAATTCTGCAGTTTTTTGCAGAACTGCATAAAACCTCCCAGGCTGCATATCTCCTACAGGATTACAGATTTTGCTGCAGAAACTTTTCAGAAACACTGCAATGACAGAGGACTACCAAAACCCAGACCCCCCAAACCACAACCCCCCAAACCAACCCCCCAAATAAATGTTTCCTTGGTAGCGGCAAGCCCAATGTCAAAGAGGTCTGAACTGTACAGATGCAATACACTGGAGGAAGTAACAGAGGTTCAGAAATCATGCAGTTAGCTGCAGAATTCTGCAGCTTCCTGCAGAGTTTTTTTTTGAAACTGCAGAATTCTGCAGATTTTTTTGGAACTGCAGAATTCTGCAGCTTCCTGCAGAATTCTGCAGTTTCCTGCAGAATTCTGCAGTTTTTTGCAGAATTCTGCAGTTTTTTGTAGAACTGCAGAATTCTGCAGTTTTCTGCAGAACTGCAGAATTTTGCAGTTTTTTGCAGAACTGCAGGAAGAAATTATATACTCCTCGAAAGACTGCGCTTTCAGTGTGAGCTTGAGCTATAAATAGCAGAGGTCTACCAGAATGCTTTCATTTTTTCTATAAAACAAATATAAGTTGTTTAGAAATGTTAGTCTGGTTGTAGTGGATCATATCTTTAACAGTTATAATGCCTATAGATAATAGATGAGAAATTTGTTATGGCTCGAGAACTGCTTTTGTATGGATAAATTAAGGTAAATTAGATTTGATACTTCTAGGATCACAATGCATTTTTGTGCGATGTGAAATTTTAAAGAAAGAAAGCCATAATAAAGAATAACATCATAATGCCAGATAACAGCCAGCAATCTTTAGATATCCTCAATGGAATTGTTTCCCTCACAGAAAGAAGTGAAAAGTTGAGAAAAAGAGCAGCAAACTTGATGAACAAAGCCAGAAGATACTTACAAAATACGTATGACTGAAAGCTTGAAACATCTTCAGAAAGTAGATGGGAGATGCTATTAAAAGGCTTTTCAAACTTTGAAAGCAACAAAGTTTTAAGTAAACCATTCCTAGATGTACATTTAAACATAGGCTTCGCAGCAGCAAACCTTCAGCGAATAACACATTTAGAAGATTACAATTACGTCATAAAATTGGTGTGTTTACCAAATTCCGTATATTATAGGTATGCAACAGTGGTCGAGTAATGGCATTCTATTATCTGTTATTTGCCTGCTGCCCTGCGATCTACCTGTGTGCTTGCCAGGGTTTGTAAAAGCAGGGAAAGGCCTTATTATACTAATTTACTTATATTATGGTACGGTTTTATGCATGCACCAATTTGTTTCGGATCTTTCAAAAAATGTTAAATACAAGTCAAAAAGCACTGCTACTTTTTATAGGTGATACGTGTAGGAAATGGCATTGCTGTATATGCAATAGTGGGCACGTTTTGGCTCCTATAAGAAAATAAGTATTTTTAATATTTTTTCTCAATATTACAAAAAGTATAGAATATGTATCAGTCAGACCATGAAAAGGCGCAACTAAACCACATAAGTCATATGTGTACCAAACTTTATCCATGTACATGCAATAGTGACCAAGTGTTGGGCCGGAAACAAAAAATATATTTTTTCTCTTTTTTTTCAATATTTCAAATAGCATTTAATATTTTCCACCAGACCTTTCAAAGGGCATAACTAGACCTTATAGGCCATGTGTGTACCAAACCTTATCCATTTACATGCAATAGTGACCGAGTCTCAGCCCAAAAAACTAAAAAAATACATATTTTTCTATTTTCCAAATTTTTGCAAAAAGTATAGAATATCCATCAATGAGACCATCAAAAGGCACAACTAGACCACAGAGGAATGCACAGAGGAATACAGAGGAGCAACACCCATTGGACGTAATGTCACTAGCAGTTGCGCTGGTGCCCTCTGGTGGTCAGATGTGTATGTGACACAACCAGGATCTGAATTCCTGGACAAAAACGGACCTACAGCCTATAATATCCGTCCGATTTTCAAAATGTAAAAAGCATCATGGAGGAAATAGTATTTCTCAGAACTTAGAATAGTCAAAATTGTTACTTCATCAACAGCTTTGGTTCATATACCAGGTGAACTTTAATTTTGAGTTATTCATCATCGTAAAGAATTGCGTTGCTCTGGATGAATACAAGTTGGAAAGATGGTTGTTATGTCAAAAGATATCTATATTGAAGATCAACTTTTGGTAAACATTTCATGGTCCTAACTGAATTAGTTTTTTCAATATCAAGCATTTATTCACCAAAAAATGGCAAATTTCGAAATTTTTTTACGCTGGCCTTGGTTTCAGAAGTTAAAAGTCTGCTATAAAGTTTCAGGAAAAAAAATTAAGCCATATCCATCATCAAGGACAATACTTGCTGATTCTTAAATTGTAAAAGTTATTTTTGAGAGTCCAATAGTTGCTGAGTTATGATGAGATACGTTTCAAATGCACAAAGAGAGTTATGACGTCAGAATGCCAAATTTCAACATTTCTCCAAATTTTTGTGTTCAGCGCTTTAAAGTCTGCAAAGTTTGAGAAAAAAATCAAAACCAAATCCATCAACAAGGACAATTCCTTCAGATTCTAAAAATATAAAATTATTTTTGTTAATCCTATAGTGGCTGATATAAGGAGACTCATCACAACATGCGCAAGTATCTTCATGTGCCATACAGGTCTGTCCATCTGGACCTGTTCATCAATGCAAAACTTATTTGTGAAGCCATAATGCCAATTTGGTGACATATTTTGGGGACATCCTTGAGCTCAAGAGCTTTATGGTCTGCTCTACATACTCTATCATCAAGTGATGATACTGAGTTTATTACTGACAGATTCTAAAACGGCAGACTGACCCCTATCACTTTTGCCGAACAGCACCTTAATTCACAGCGATGATTGAGTAAATTTAGTTCTTTCTTTTCACGATTATCCAATCATAGAATTCTTTGACTCAATAAAATTTAATTTTGATTGAACACTGAATTGAGGCATAAGCAGATCAATGCTCAGTCACACCAGAGTGAGGCTGAAGTTAATTATCAGAATCAGAATCAGAATGAGGCTGAAGTCTTTACATTTGTCTTGTTGGTTTAGACACTTTATTATTTATTCAGTATTACATAAGTATGCGAGAAAATTATAGAATCATTAAAATAACTGAATATACAACATGGAAATACAATGAATTGATCATTGATCATTAATACATTTGGCTTAGCGCTGACGTTGCGTTTATTCTAAGAGTGGAGTTCAAAATGTGGTAGAAAATTACAAATAAAGTTACAAATATCAGTGTTAAACTGTTCAATATTCTAGGCTATTGAATTTTTGAAAAATGTACACTATGATCTGTGATTGAATGAGATCGGCCTTATGTTGGGATAATATGCATGGCATTGATAAACTTCACAGGTATATAATATATATAGTTTGAAATACAATAGGTCTATAAAAATGCGAAAAATAGGTATATCTTTAGCCAATCTGTGGGTTAACCATTTTTTCCGATGACGCTGTCATGTTTGGAGACATAAAGTCTGCTGCAAACTTTGAGTAAAAATTATTTAAAATAGCATATCATCAAGGATATCACTTCTACATTCCAGAACAGTTAACATAATTTGGTAGAGTAAGATAGAAGGATGGGCACCTTTCCTTAAAATTTGGTACGGTCCAATAACGATACTTTTGAAAATGGTACCGGTCCGGTTTCGATACCAAAATCGATACTGAACACTGCTCTCATGTGAAAAAATTAAAATTTGTTTGTTATAGAAGAATCAATGGGGTAGAAAATGGCTATAACAGAACATCCCAGACACTTGCCTAATCATGCTACACAATATCTATCATTTTCAGAAGTTATTTATCATTGATGACATGTGCTGCTTGTCACCAGACCTACTTGGAGGATTAATCTGTCATATATTAGTCATTCACAACGTATGAAAAGTCACAAAAGTATCGTTTTGTGTACTTTTAAATTAAAAAATCTATACTTCGGTCCGGTACACCATGTTGCAAATCGATACCTCCGGTTTGGTCCAGTTCGGTACCCATCCCTAGTTAGATAGTTATTGATTGATAACAGGAAATATTAAAACCGAACGAGACCAAAAAGACACATTTTACGCCATATTTTCCATTGATAACGTCATGTTTGGAGGCATAAAGTCTGCTACAAACTTTGAGTGAAAAATATTTTAAACAGTACATCATCAAGGATATTGCTTCTACATTCCAGAACAGTTAACATAATTTGGCAGAGTTTGATGGTTATTGATTTATAATATGATACATTAAAACCAAACGAGACCAAAAAGTCACGTTTTTAGCCATTTTTTCCGGTGATAACAACATGTTTGGGGGTAAAAAGTCTGTTACAAACTTTCAGTAAAAAATATTTAAAAAATCACATCATCAAGGATATCACTTATACATTCCAGAACAGTTAACATAATTTGGTAGAGTTTGATAGTTATTGATTTATAACAGGATACATTAAAACCAAACGAGACCAAAAAGTCGTGTTTTTAGCCATTTTGTCTGGTGGTAACATCATGTTTGGAGGCAAAAAGTCTGCTACAAACTTTCAGTAAAAAATATTTTAAAAATCACATCATCAAGGATATCACTTATACATTCCAGAACAGTTAACATAATTTGGTAGAGTTTGATAGTTATTGATTTATAACAGGATACATTAAAACCGAATGAGACTCAAAGTCACATTTTTAGCGAGTTTTTTCTTTGGCAACTTCATGTTTGGAGGCAAAAAGTCTGCTACAAACTTTGAATAAAAAATATTTAACAAAAACCATCATAAAGGATATCACTTCTACATTCTAGGACTCTAAACATTATTTGGGAGAATTTGATAGTTATTGATTTATGACAAAATACATTAAGATTGAATGAGAACAAAAATTCACATTTTCTTGTGACATTGTTCTGTTTAGGGGTCTAAATTCTGCTATAAATTTGAAAAAAGAAATATTAGATAGCCAATCATCAAGGACATGAAATACAGATTCCAAAACTGTAAACATTATTTGTGAGAGTCCAATAGTTACTGATTTATGACGAGAAACATTTAAGATTATTGTTCTTTTGCTGGTTCTGTCTTTGCTGCAGTCAGCTCTGCTACACATCTGACCACACGAGGTCGCCACAGTTGCGGCTGTGACAAGATTTAGGCTGAGTTGCTCCTCTGTATTCCTCTGTGCTAGACCATATAGGCCACATCTGTACCAAATTTCATAAGTGCACATGCAATAGTGACTGAGATTTGGCCCGGAAACGAACAAAAATAATTTTTATATTTTCTCAATTATTTCAAAAGGTATTGAATATCTATCAATTAGACCATCAAAAGGCACAACTAGACCATACAGGCTATATGTGTACCAAATTTCATCCATGTACACTCAATAGAGGCCGAGTGCTGGCCCGGAAACAATCTATCCGCCCGCCGCCCGACCGCCCGCCCACCCGCCCGCCCGGCGGACGGACAACATTTTTACCCAAGTGATTACAATACCTTCTTCGAACTTCGTTCGCTGAAGGTAAAAACAATTTTGAAAGGCTGTGCTCTCAGGCAAATTGTGAGAGGCTGAAGGGGCTTGAGATCCTAAAGGAAAACAGATGGGTGTTCTCCAGAATCATTTCACTCTGACATTGAAATGTGCCTTGATAAAAAGTTTTGACAGACCCCAAACCAATAAACTGTGAGAATTTTTGTTGATTAATACAGTACTGTACTTATAAGATGCAAACAGACTGTCAAGTAGTGATTATTACTGCTGTTGTTTTATTCATTTCATTAAATTATTTTCTTAAATTCCCAAAATGAGGGAAGAAAAACTTAATATTCAGCGCAACTTTTAAAAAGCTACTCATTTACCAAGAAACCTTACTTGAACAAATAGTTATATTGCAAGGGTAGTGCGCATTACATTTGCAGAAACCCACACATTTACTTAATTAATGAGAGTACTTTTCAAGCCATTCTACTTCATTAAGAATGCCCATTATCAAAATCTTGAGTAGGGGAAATTGAGACATCTTTTCTGATTTAATGTCTCAAAGAGATAATGCTCTTTGGATATTAATTTGCACCAGTTGCCAGGAAATCCTATCTTTTAAAATACAAAATGTCAGTTCATTCAGATTCCTCATTCCTTTCAAGTGCACAATCACAAAATTGAGATTCAAGAAAAATATGTTTTGTCAGATTTTACCAGACTGCTTGTTTCAGACATTATGCCTGTAAAACAAAACGTATTAAGTTTCTCTCTAATCAGAACCATGCAGGTGACACTTCAAAATTTCTTTCAATAAAATTTATTTCGTTGAAACAATCCCTTCATGTCTATTTGGTTATATAACTGGTAGCCACATGTTGGTTCAGATGTGCCCTTGGATCCTAAAAAACCCACTCAATTAGGCCTTCTTTAGGCTAGTAAGTAAGTAATAAGTATATATTTATTGACTGTTTAATGCTGCATTAAATTTCATATCGCGAATTTGAATAACTGCTGTCACACTTGTTTGATCTATGGCCGAAGAGGGGATCAAACTGTCATCCTGTGTCTGAGGCGGGCATGATAAACACTGTACCCCAGAGCCCCATAAAAGTCTTGCACAAGGATTAGAAAGATTTTTTGATGAAGAGATTGTTGCAAAGATGAAAAAAACTATGCTTTTTGATACCAATGAAGAAACTGAAATTTTGATGCGAACACTCAAGTTTATAGATATTTAGTCAAATCTGTGCCCAATGCCCCAGTTGATCAACAGATTTAGTCTTTTTCAGGTCTCCAAGCATGTGCTTTCCTATCACAATTTTAATCATGTGATATAAACCCAAGTTCAAAAAGTAGGTCATGCCTTTCTTCTGAAGTTCTCTTTTCTCTGTAAAATTCACATCATTTGCTTTTCTTTCTTTCAGTTTATCCAAAGCATACAGAAACCCCTTATAGTCCAATCAATGTTTTCTATTTAAAGAACTGTGATGCAATTTGATTCCTGGTTTCATGAACAAAATGTGAAAGAAATAACAGAGAATGTAACCTACAAGAACAGTATCTGCAAAAGTTGAATTATTTATCTTAATTATTGAATGGGCATACTTGTACTGTCCCACCATCTCTTTATCAATCAATCCATGAATCTATGCATTTTATATGTGCATCTATCGATCTGTGCTGCACCCATATTTGGCTGCCAAGCTTGAAATGATATTTTGGTTTAAGTAGATGTAGGAGGCAAATTTCACAGACAAACATGTAGGGGAAGATGGGGACCGACGGGCCACGGGGACCGATGGGCCATCCTCTTAACTCCACATCAAAAACGTTTATTAACATCTAATTTGCATTTTTAGTATTGCTTATCACATCTATGAATACCATATCGACCACTGATCAATAAGTGATAGCACAAGCGTGTAGGAGGCAAAATGAAATTTTCAACTTCTAAAATGTTTTTTTCTGATTCAGAAAAAGTTTAATATCTCAAAAGTGTGTAGACTTGATGCAATATACTTTCTGTGATGATTTGTCCTATTTATTGGTGACAATTTACACATTGAATTTTTGGAACAAGAACCATATTTCACCAAAAAAGAGGGGTTTAACTGTTCAGAAAGCTTTTGGGGACCGATGGGCCACCCAACATGGGGACCGATGGGCCACTATTTCCTGAGATTTTCTATAGGTGGCGTATTGGCATGGGGCTGGATATTAAAGTCTTTTGTTGGAAAAAGCACAATAGAACTTCAGCTTGCATCTTTTAATGATAAGTTTTAACTTAAATGAATGCCCTCGAATTTACAGTGATAGATTTGCCTTAGTAATGGCTTCAAACACAAAATTTTCAATCTAGGTAGTATTTTGGACATATTAAACATTTGGACCCGGTTAGACATTGATGCAATATTGAGTTTAAGTTGAATTTTCACCAAAATATAAGCTAATGGAGGGTTATTGATGAATTTTATTTTTTGATTCAAGATTTCTCCTGCAGGTGGCATACTAGTACAGTATCATTGGAAAATTATACTTTTCACCTAAAATCGAAATTATTGACAAAAATGGTTCATTGATGGAGAAAAAAATTAAAATATTCTCATTTTTTAATATTCATCAACAAATTTGAGGTATTAGGCAAGATTTTGATGGTCACAGTGGTAGCCAAACTTCTGTATCAACCAAATATCAAATTATTTTTTTTCTCAGTGACCAATGAACCAATCGTTTTGGAATTCTCCAATATAGTTTTTAATGCATCTTTTCATGTACTGCTAAAATATCATCTCAATAGATTGACTATAACTACAAAAAAGTAACTCTTGAAATTTGTGAAAATTAAGCTTTTTTTCAAAGTGTAAAATGTGGGCATATCTATATTCTTTTGATCTCTTATTGTCCTATACACTCAGATGGATCAACAAAAACATATTGGAAACAAATTTTGAATTCTTTATCCACCCTTTGCCAAGTTATTAACATGGTCCATCGGACCCCAAGGGATGGCCCATCGGTCCCCATGGTTGGGGAGCGATGGGCCACCATCTTTCTTGACAGAAAATGTGTTTTCTAATCTTTCTTCCTAGGTTGATCTATGTGAATCTTATATCATTTTAAAGAGAATTACACCGGCCAATAGGGTGCACAGTATGAATCCTTCATCCGAAGCAGATTTGCCTCCATGGTCAATAATTTGTGAAGCGGCCCATCGGTCCCCACTCTCCCTAACAGTACTTTAGAGGGCATTGTATAGAATGTGAAATCTCAGTTCCCTACTTTCGCCATCATCTATATGTGAATGACTGTACAGACCGACATGTATTGCTTTTAATATAACATTTGACTCATGAGAATTTTTTCAAGCAATATTGCAATGACCTTGGTTCAATTCATCAAAACTTGACATGGAGTAGGTCGACTGCTACTCCATGGGCTATTAATAACCCACATTGGAAAGTCAAGTCGGCTCACATCCAGTCATGTACATACTTCATAAAAGCCAACATCATCATTCAATAGACTCCATTCCATTAACCCAGTTCTATTCATCAAAAGTTGGTAGAAAGACCGCGTTCTCTGTATGAGCTTGGACTATAAATAGCAGAGGTCTACCAGAATGCTTTCATATTTTCTATAAAACCAATATCAGCTGTTTAGAAATGTATGTCTGTTTGTAGATGATCATATCTTTAGCTGTTATAATGCATATAGATAATAGATTAGAAATTTGTTCTGACTGGAGAACTGCTTTTGTATTGATAAATTAAGCAAAGGTTTCAGAAGCAATAAGTTAGATTTGATATTTCTAGGGTCAAAATGCACATTGTGCGATGTGAAATGTTAAAGAAGGAGGGCCATAAAAAAGAATAACACCATAACAGCCAGAAATCTTCGAATATCCTCAATGGAATCTTTTCTCTGATGGAAATAAGTGAGAAGTTGAGAAGAAGAGCTGCAAACTCGGTGAATTAGGCCAGGAGATACTTACAAAATGTGTATGGCTGGAAGTGAAAGGTTGGAAACATCTTCAGAAAGCAGATGGAAGATGATTTTAAAAAACTTTTCAAATTTTGAAATCAAGTTTTAGGTGAACCATTCCTAGATGTACATTTAAAACACTTAGGCTACATTTAAAACAATTTTAAAAGGTTGTGCTCCCAGGCAAGTTGTTAGAATTTGATAGGACAAGATATGTGAAAGCGACAAGGATGGGTGTTCTGTATCATTTCGCTCTGAGATTGAAATGTCTCTTGTTTATTTTGAAAGACCAAAAAATCCCAAAACATTCAACTGTGAGAATTTTTACTGATAAAATGTACGTATCATAGAATATGCACACAGACTATCTTTGCATTAAGGAATTCAGACAGATAGACCAAAAAGCTTCATCATCCTTTTAGTGATGAGTACTGCATCAATGATTTAGTGTCTTTAATTCGGGACTCAATCAAAATGTTGTAAGAAAAAACAGTTTGTTTTTTCTTGAATTTGGAAATTATTATCTGATTATGATCATCTGCTTATAGTTGTTGGTTTAGAGACATGGTTCACAAGCAAACTAATGGAGAGACTATGCACTGAAAACTTTAGAGCTTGTGTTTGAATTCATCTTCCATCTTTGTTATGATATATGAGCAACTGTTCTCAAAATGTCATTTTATTTATTTCGTTCAAATTTAATTATTTTCTTAAATTCCCAAAATGAGGGAAGAAAAGCAAAATATTTAACCACAACTTTCAAAAAGCTACTCGTTTACCAAGAAACCTTACTTCAATACTTGAATCAATATTGCAGGGGGAGTGCACAGTACATTTGCAGAAGCCCACACATTTTCTGAATTAATGAGAATACTTTTCAAGCCATCCTACCTCATTAAGAATTCCAATTATCAAAATCTTGGGTACGGGAAATTGAGATATCTTTTCTGATTTAATGTCTCAAAAGAGCTAATGCATTTCGGAAATTCATTTAATTGAAATCCATAGCTGCAATATTTCACATGCCATGCCTTATCTGCACCAGTTGCCAGTTAATTCAATTTTTTGAAATACAAAAGACAGTTCATTCAGATTCTTCATTCCTTTCAAGTGCACCATCATGAAATTGTGTAAGATTTCATTTTTCATCTTTTTCCTTTTCAAATTTCATGAGATTTCATAGCTTGCAATCTACTTAAATTTTCTCCCAGATGAATTTTACCTTTAAGGTGACAACAGCTGGATGGGTGTCAGACTGATTGTGTTGTTATATCATAATTCTGCTCCTATTTTCATGAGTCCCCCATTGAATCAGATTTTAGAAAAACATGTTTTGTCAGATTTTACCAGACTGCATGTTTCAGACATAATGCCTCTTAAAGATTATTAAGTTTCTTTCCAACTTGGAAGCATGCTGGTGCCACTTAAAAATGTCTTTCAGTCAAATTGATATCATTCTGATTCAAAGTGAAGCAACACCCTTCAAGTCTATTTTGTTATAACTGATTGGGGTATCTTAAAGATGTACCAGATTGATCTTAAAAAACGATCACTAAATGAGGCTTCTTTACAGGGGCGGACTGGCCTATGTGGCAAAGTGGCGGGTACCACAGGTCCAACCACTCAGGGGGCCCATTCAAGATATTATGAAAAACAAATTGTGAAAAATACCAAAATGTAGTTAAAAAATTTCTTGGCATTATGCCGGGCCATTGCAGGCCTACGTGGGGGCCCCATCGACATATTTTTCTAAAGGGCACAAAGTGGCGCAAGGGCTAGAATATGTAAGTATGAAGCAAAGGCTTATATATATTCATTAAGAGTAACTGATTTAAAGTTTCATACCACAATCTGGAATTAGTGCTGTCAAACTTGTTTGATGAATGAGATAGAAGGGAGGGTATGTGCCCAAACGCGTTACAGATTAAACCAAATTGAGAGTTCTTTTACCTGCCATGCACAGACACTGATACAAGGGGCCACTGATTTATCATTTTATCCAAATAACATTCAGTTGGGATTTTGCTCTTAAGTGATATGGACTGTAATCACTAAGCCTCCTAGTTGCTAAAATGTACACATATGGCACCTGACCCCAACCCTCAGCGCTGACAAAAATCGTCTGAGACCATCCATATTGGTATTCAAAATTAAGGTCTCTTTTAGCCCCGTCCAAAGAGCCTAATTACAAGATTGATTTGAATTGGCTCAGCAATTCATAAATGCGAATCGTTGAAAGCATCAAATGTTGAATAAAATGTACATTAAATATCATAGAATACTGTAAATATTTCAAAGCCTGAGCGGCTCCTCTAAACATTATTTGATTTGAATGAAACTTTGCGCAGTCCATTTATTTAACAATAGGCACAATTGAGAGGGTAACAAATTTCAAAAGCATTTTTAGAGGGCCACCCTAATGGGCATACACGTACTATCCCTTTATCTCCTTATCAATCAATCCATGAATCTATGTATTTATCTTTGCATCTATCGATCTGTGCACCCATAGTTGGCTGCCTAGCTCGAAGTGATATTTTGATTTAAGTAGACATAGGAGGCAAATTTCACTGACAAACATGTAACAGTACCTCAGGGGGCATTGTATGGAATGTGTAATCCCAGTTCCCTACTCATTCCATTATCTAAATATGTGAATTATTGTACAGCTAGACATGTATTCCTTTTAACATTTGACTCTGAGAAGTGAGAACTTTTTCACTCAATATTCCAAAGACCTGGGATGTGGTGTTGGCCCATAGTCATCAAAACTTGACATGGAGGGGTAGGCTACAGGTGGAGTGCTGGTCCTTGGCTATTCATAGCCCAGAATGAAAAATCAAGTTGGCTTATGTCCAGTCATGTACATACTTCATAAAAGCCAACATAATCGTTCAATAGAAGCCATTCCATTGATAACCCAGGTCTATTCATGAAAAATTGAAAGAAAGACCATGATCTCAGTGTGAGCTTAAAATATGAACAGTACAGGTTGGTATGCCTTACATTTATCTATAAAAACCAATGTCAGCGGTACAGATACAAACAAAAGAGTGTTTGGCTGAGAGGTTTGAAATAATTAAGGCAAAAGGAAGACACTTCGAGAATTTCAAACTTTGAAAGCAATAAAGTTTTAATTAACCCGTTTCTAGATGTACATTAAACACATTTTTAAAAGGCATTGCTCCCAGGCAAATTGTTAAAGCCTGACAGGTAATGTAAAGAGACCTGAAAGCAAAACAGAAGGGAGTCGATTTATTAGACATAATATTTCCTATGATTTATTATGTAATGGGCAATTTTTCTCAGCACAACCTTAAAAAACCTACCCATTTACCAAGAAACCTTATACTTGAACCAATATTGAAGGTGTTGTGCGCAGTACATTTGCAGAAGCCCACACATTTACTGAATTAATGAGAATACTTTTCAAGCCACTCAACCTCATTAAGAATGCCCATTAACACAATGTTGAGTAAAGAAAATTGAGACATCATTTCTGATTTAATGTCTCAAGACTAATGCACTTCGGAAATTCATTTAATTGAAATTCATAACTGCAACATTTCACATGCCATGCCTTATCTGCACCAGTTGCCAGGAAATCCAATCTTTTAAAATACAAAATGTCGCAATCACAAAATTGTGTCACATATTCAGTATTTAAACATTTCTTTATTTGCATGACATTTTGACATTTTGCTTGCAATCTACTAATCTTTTCTCCAAGATGAATTTTACCTTTAAGTCGACTGCAGCTGGATGGATGTAAGAGTGATTGTGTTGCTATATTATCGGTCTGCTCCCTTCGTCATGAACCTCCCATTAAATCAAATTCAAGAAAAACATGTTTTGCCAGATTTTACCAGATTGTGTGATTCAGAAGCTTTGCCTCTCGAATGATATATATTAAGTTTCTTTCCAATTCGGAAGCATGCAGGTGACACTTTAAAATGTCTTTTAGTCAAAATTAATTTCATTCTGATTCAAAATGAAACAGCACCCTTCAAATCTATTTGGCTATATAACATGTAATTAAGAGCTCGAACCCCATTCGAGAGTTATTTTATCTGCCCGGCACATGCAGTCACTGATACAGGGAGTCCCTTATTTATCATCTCATCTACATGTAAATGACATCTGGTTGTCATTTTGCTCATGAATGTCTACTGAAAATGTTTTGGATTCACTAACTGGGTTTTGAACCCACGAGCAAGTACCTTTAGAAGCACAGGTTTGCATAGACTACAGTCATTCTGCCAACCAGCCTCCCATCTGATAAAATACGTGGTCTGTTTAAGAAAGTTACGTAAGATTGCATAGTAGGAGAATGTTATGTTACAACTTAAAAGAATTTGTGAAAAATGACATGCTGCAATTTGTTGCATGCCAACAATGAATTATCAGAAAATGTAAAACTCAAATTCATACAGTACATAAATTATGGATAACAGAGGATATAAGATGTCAGTAATAGCATACAGCCTGGAAATCAAATGCCAGAATAAACAGGAAAATGTCATTTTAGTGGAGAACAGGAGACCAAAGAAATGCAAAAAACATAAGGAAGTGTGCATGACATGCGCGGAGACTGGCGTAAATCTTCTTCATATATTTGCAAATCAAAGTTGAATGAACATTACTGCTGATTTCTGGAATTATGGAATGAGGAATATATAGAATATTTCGGATTCATACTGGTAGTTGAATGAACGTTTTGGCAAGCTCCAAATCAGCCAGCAGTGTCTTGGTCTTATCTGGTGAATACCTTTGTCATTTAATAATTTATAAGTTTGATGCTGTTGTAACTGTCTCACATGCATAGACTTTCGCAAGGGTTAGATGGATGTTTAAGAGATCCTTTAGGAAAACAGATGGGTGTTCTCTAGAATCATTTTGCTCTGAGATTGAAATGTCCCTTGGTAAAAAGTTTTGAAAGACCCAAACCTTTAAACTGTGAGAATTATTTCATTAAATTATTTTCTTCAATTCCCAAAATGAGGGATGAAAAATCAAATATTTAGCACAACTTTTAAAAGCTTCGGTAACCCGTTTATCAAGTTACGTTACTTAAACCAACATTGCAGGGGTAGTATGCAGTATTTGCAGAAGCCTGCACATAAAATTTACTGAATAAATGAGAATACTTTTCAAGCCATTCCCCCTTAATAAGAATGCCCATTATCAAAACTTGTTTAATTGAAATTCATAACTCCGATATTTCACATGTCTTGCCTTTTCTGCACCAGTTGCCAGGAAATCCAATCTTTTAAAATACAAAATGTCACAATCACAAAATTGTGTCACATATTTAGTATTTAATAATTTCTTCTTTTATTTGCATGACATTTTGACATTTTGCTTGCAATCCACTTATCTTTTCTCCAAGATGAATTTTACCTTTAAGGCGACTACAGCTGGATGGATGAAAGAGTGATTGTGTTGCTATATTATTGGTCTGCTCCCATCGTCATGAACCTCCCATTAAATCAGATTTAAGAAAAACATGTTTTACCAGATTTTAGATTGTGTGATTCAGAAATTTTGCCTCTTGAACGAAACATATTAAGTTTTTTTCCAGTTCGGAAGCATGCAGGTGACACTTAAAAATATCTTTCAGCCAAATTAATTTCATTCTGATTCATAATGAAACAGCACCCTTCAAATCTATTTGGTTATAGATATAACATGTAATTGAGTGTTTGTTCAAACCCTATTAGAAAGTTCTTTTGTCTGCCCAGCACAGTCACTGATGCAAGGGGTCACTGATTTACCATGTAATCTAAGTGAAATTCGGTTGTCATTGTGCTCTTGAACTTAGTTGCTTGAATGTCTATTGAAAATGTTTTGGATTCACTGACTGGGGTTTGAACTCATCAGCAAGTACTTCTAGAAGGTTTACATGGACTGCAGTCATTCAGCCTCCCATCTGATAACTTATATGGGCTGTCTGAAAGTTACACAAGATTACATAGTAGGATAATGTCATGTTATTTTGTGAAGAATTAAATGTTGCATGCTAACAATGAATTATCAGGAAACGTAGAACTCAAATTCATGCAGTATATCAAGTGGGGACATTAGAGGATATAAGATGTCAGTAATTGCATACAACCTGGAAGTCAAATGCCAGAATAAACAGGAAATTGTCATCTTAGTGGAGAACAGGAGACCAAGGAAATGCAAGAAACATCCTGCATAAGGAAGTGTGCAAGACATGTGCTGAGACTGGCGAAAATCTTCTGCCTTCATAATTATGTTCATGAAAGTTGGGTGAACAGCTGAACATTCTTGCTGACTTGCGAAATGTGGAATTTACCTGTACATAATTTTGGTTCATGTCAACATAATTGAACAAAACTATGGGCAAGCTTCAGATTAATATGCCAATTAACAGTTTCTCAGTCTGCAGATTACCTTCAATGTCCTTCATTACTTAGTCATTAAGTTTTCTGTACCTTTATCTGTGACTAATGTGTAAATAAATTATAATAGCAATCAGTTTGATGCTGAATATTGTGATAATACCACAAATGTATGCACAGACTGATACAAGAACTAAATGGTTTTAATGGAAAATCGTTTCGGTTTCCAACATAAATAGCCGGGCCATTCCACAGAAAACAGCGAAATTATATATAATTATATATAATGCAATCTCTGTGGGATAATCATTTTCGTCGAACATGTCACAGTACTTTAGGGGGCATTGTATGAAATGTGAACACTCAGTTTCCTGCTCACTCCGTCATCTACTTATCTCTATGATTCTACAGACTGATATGTATTGCTTTTAACATTTGACACTGATAAATTTTTCACTAAAAAAAAAAAAAAAAACTTGACACAGAGTAGGGAGACTGCTGCTTCCGGGCCATTGAAAAGTCAAGCTGGTTCTCGTCTCATCATGTACCCGGTGCACACTATATAATAGCTGACTTTTTAATTCAATAAATGCCATTCCATTAGCCTAGTTCTATTCTTTTTAATTCAATAAATGCCATTCCATTAGCCTAGTTCTATTCATGAAAAGTTGGATATCAATAGTAAAGATTGGTATCATGGTGCGACATCATTTTTCCACTAAAAATCCCGTTGTGGTAGATGATATCTTCAAGAGTTACAATGAATATAAAAAAAGATTTTAATCTGACTGGATTAACGCTTTTGTTTCAGATAAGTTAAAGTGGCCAGATTGATAAGTTAGGCTTGACACTAATACTTCCAGTGTCAGAGTAGACTGAATGCACATTGTGTTATCTGAAATGTAGAGACAGAGAAGGCCATACGGGAGAAGAATATCCTAATACCAGATAATGGCAAGCTATCTTCAAATATCCTCATTGGATTTTTCCCTCAAAGAAATAATTGAAGAGTTTTAGAAAAAGAACAGAAAACTATAGACCAGAAGATACTTACAAAAAGTGTATAGCTGAAGAGCTGTGAGACGATGATAAGGGAAGATGAACTGTTTGGATTTTTAAAGCATTTTCAAACTTTGAAACCAGTAAAGTTTTAAATGAGACATTACTAGATACACATTTAAAAACAGTTTACAGTCCTCATCATACTTACGTGAAATCTCAAGTTCTTTTCTATGCTGTTGAACTGTGATGTCAGAGATGACTCTATTCTAGCATTGCAATATATGTAAATTAACTAGAAGCTGTGATGTCATTTCAAACTGGGTCAGATTCCCCAGCTTCTAACCAATGTTGATCCTCCTGAACTGAGCGTCACAGTTTCAACACAGCGTCAGAGTAAGAATTTTATCAGGAATAGCCCTTTCAACCACATCATCACAGCTTGATAGCCAATGGGCTGACAGTAAACTACATGTCACAGTTCAAACATTGATATATTGAAGGAAGCATTACATTTGTGATCCCAATGATTTATCACAGCAATCACCAGGGTAATCCTACCAAATGGCAGCTTTTTGAGTATTCACAGTCGACAACCGTTATAATCCCCACAGAGTGGTTTGATTAATCTACAAACTTGCTAACTTACAACTTTAAACTTTGATGGAAGTTGGTATAAACAGAAGGCTTTGACAATTTGTTGTAAACACATGGTTTATTTTTTTTGTATTTGTTCTGGCAGCCCGTTGGCTGAGAGGCTGTGATGTCAAACTTGCATGGGTTTTCCCAGACCCAATTTTCACTATGACACTGAGTTGAAACTGTGATGCTCAGTTTGGTGGATTTGCATTGGCTAGAAGCTGGGGAATCTGACCCAGTTTAAAATGACATCACAGCTTGAAGTTAATTTAAATATTTTGCAATGCTAGAATAGTGTCATCTCTGACATCACAGTTCAACAGCATAGAAAAGAACTTGAGTTCTACGTAAATATGACAAGGACTGTAAATGGCTCTATGTATGTACGTATGTATGTATGTTTATTGAGGTAGCATGTGCCCCCATGGCCCATGCAAATTGTTGTAGCTCTAGTCTGATGGGGCAAGAGATTTGAAAGCAAAACAGATGGGTACTCACTGGAACCACTTTCCTCTGAGGTTATATAAGGAGTTTTAAAAGACAAATACAAACCCAAACACATTAAGCTATGAGAACTTTTATTGATTAATACACTTCATAAAAGTAGTGTACGACCGTCAATGCATTCAGGAAGACAGATATACTAATAAAGCTTCATCATCCTGTGCACAAGTTTGCAAGATATTTTTGGTGATACTTCCTTTTAAGGCCACATCAGTAATATTGTCTGTAATTCCAGACTCAATCGAAATGATGTAAAAAAGGCACTTGTTTTCTCCTGAAGTTGGAAATATTACCATCTATATGTATGTAGAACTTTAAACATCTTGTACCTTTTGTTACTTTCACATGCTTGTGTTTCGTATCAATGTAGTAATGGAGCGACTATGTACTCAACAATTTAGAAATTGTGTATGAATAATCATTCATGTTGTGCTGGTTTATTAATGATTATCGTGATTTTTCCTGTAGTTAGTTATAATAAGAGCAATTGTTCCCAATATAGGAGTTATTTTATTCATTTATTTCATTTTATTACTCTCCAACTCCTAAAAATGAGGAAACAAACTCTTAAAATGCTGCCCATTTATCAGCAAACCTGTCTTCAACAACATGGCGGGGGTTGTGCGCAGTACATTTGCAGAATCCTACACATTAAATGTTACGCAATTAATGTCAATACATTTCAAGCCATTCCATTTCATCAAGAACACCCATTATGAAAATCTTGAGTAAAGAAAATTGAGACATCTTTTCTGATTCAATGTCCCAAAGTGTAATGCACTGAGGAAATTCACTTAGTTTGAATTCATGTCTTAAGATATTTCACTTGCCATGCTTTATCTGCATTAGTTGTCAGGAAATCCAATCTTAAAATACAAAAATGACTGTTCATTCAGGTTCCTCATTCCTTACAAGTGCACAATCACGAAATTTTGTTTCACTTCATTTTGAATTTCTTCATTTCCTTCTAAACATGCATAACATTTATTAGCTGGCAATACAGTTATTTATTTAATCTGCCAAATGCATTTTCTGAGGGGACAACCAATGGCATTATATATTTTGAGGATTTTCTTTAATGCAATAAGTTCTTGCTCAGTTTTTGAACCATGGATAATTTATTTCACTTAATTTTCGGTAGTGTTGGAATTTTCTGATGTGGTATTTGTGTTTATTGCTTGCTCATTTTGCCTCTTGATTGCACGCTCCAGATTATCAATAATGGTTGTTTGTTTTATTTTATGACATATATGTATTTATGTAAGTTACAAATAAATTAATTGTTGCCTACCTTGTGTCTTATTGTATCAGTCTATCATTGGTCTATATTAGTATTGATGCCTTCCTCTGTTACCTTGGGGGTAGGGTTGGTCTAGTGGTAGTGTGCTGGGCCGCCAATTGCTGGGTGCAGGGTTCGAATCCAGCTCTTGCCGGGTCACCTGGGCCTATGTTGGATGGCTGCTTCAATCACCCTTTGCCTCATTTCTGTGTTCTCCTCCTTTCCGAATTAGCCTACCAAGTGCATAAATACAGGACGTAAAGACCCAATCACCCATCCATCCATCCTCTGTTACCTTAATGCCCCAACCGTCGTGCATTATAACTAACATCCTGAATTTCAACAAGTGAAGTTTGGCAAAGCTACACCTCAAAATAATTCATGAAAAACTAAATATTGCATCATTTTCATGCTGGCAAAGTAATTATGAGAAACACAGAACTAAAGCTGATACCGGATTACCAAGCTGGGACACCAGAGGATACAAGATGTCAGCAACCTTACAGGATTTGCAAGTTAAATTCCAGGAGGAAATGTCAACCCAGCGGAGAACAGGAGACCAAGGAAACAGCAGACAAACGAAATGCAAGAAACATCCTGAGGAAGTGAGCAAGACATGAGCTGAGATCGGTTCAAATATTTCTCCATATTTTGGAGATGAAAGTTGTGTACATTTCCAGGGGCGGACTGGCCTATGTGGCAAAGTGGCAATTGCCACGGGCCCATCCACTCAGGGGGGCCCATCCACTCAGGGGGGCCCATGCAAGATGTCAAAATTTTTTTTTTTTAAAGAGCACAATTTCACTGTCAGGTTCATGATTATGTGTTTCAACTACACTAACTGAAAAGGACAGAACGCTCTGATGTGGAGGCTCCCAGCCTAATTTTAACAATTTTCCAAATAAGGCCTGTGGTATTTTAATTTTTAATTCGAAAAAAAGGCTGACGGTATGGACGTAGGGGCCCGTTGGCTGATTTTGCCACAGGGCCCGAAATGCCGCCAGTCCGTCCCTGTACATTTCTGCTGACTTATGGAATGTAGGATTTATATGACATTTTTGTTACCGTCCTCGTAATTGAACGAATTTATTGGCAAGCAAACTAGTCTTTTTGAACTCTCCCAGCATGTTTTTCCTCAGGTTTAATTTGATTCTTTTCTTCCTCTTTTTATAACTCTTTTTTTTTTAATGACACAAAGGTTATCATGTAACACAAAACCGAAACCAGTATAAAAAGTTCAATAGAATCCATACAAGACTGATTTTATCTTATTGAACCTACCGACATATTTTCTTTCCATGCAAAAAAAGGATTAATTCATAACTGATTGACATATTAAACAACTGACATTACAACATTTCTTTTGTCCTGTCTACCACAGACCTTAGAAAAAGTGTCTCGAGTAGATCCAAGAACAAGAAGCTAAAATCAAATTGCATTGGCACCTCTTAAATACATAGTATTACATACACAACCCACTACAGTTCACTGTATTATCTTGTCAAACTTTACTGTGTTCGTTTATTCAAAAACCTTCAGTTAATTCTGTTATCCTCAGTAATTTATGAACTAGGTTGCTTATTTAATCAAATCAAGTAGTCACACACTGTGGATGATAGTAGCTGTTGACAGGAATGGATTCACTAAGAAAAATCTCAATCATTTTGAGTACCATTCTGAAAAAGATAGTTCTAGGCTGACAAGATCATTGTTATTGTATCTTATTGTCATGGTCATGTGACCTTGAAAATTGAAGACATTTTTATGAAACAAACTGGTGATTTTCTGCCATCACGCATAATCTAATTTACATCAATTTACTGTATAACACAGTCATATCTAGGCCAGCATATGTGTAATTGTTTGATAAAAGGGTTGCAAATGGTTGCCATAGCAACAGATATTTCAACAAATTATTGAAAACTAAAGAAGGTCAAAATTCCAGTCCATCTACCAAATTTCATGATTCTACGGTAATTTTAAGTGGAGAAATGGCTAAAAATGTGAATTGTTTCATTTACAAAAAAAATCTGCATCGTCAATAAAAATTTGTTGCCATGGCAAAATTTATCAACACTGCTAGCCGGTGATATAATATATTTTTATTTTAGGGACTTACACTTTCAAAAACCAGAAAAAGCAGGCTGGTAACTGAAATATTTTCCCTGTCATCAATGTTATATTTGTAGTAAGCAAGCAAAATATGACTTTTTATCATTCAAACCATTGCTATGGTAACAGAAGAATAACAAAAAGTTGCAAATCCAACTAAATTATCATGACACATAAAAGGGAAGATTTTTAGGTCAAATTCCACCAATTTTTAGCAAACATATCTCAGTTTACAGAACAAAATCCATTATTTGCACATATTTCTAAAACAGAAAATGGTTGCCTCGACAACCATATTTCATGGAGATAGCCTCGGACTGGAGCAAAATGGATATCATCCCTGGAAAATTCAGGAAATTTGGCACAAGTTGGAACAAAGTCCAGCCTGTTAACTTGCTGGTCCATTTTTTTACCTCATACACTAGACTATAATTTCAACATCTATACTCCTTGAATGCATCTACATTCAAGTTGTCCTAACAATGCTGATAGGGGCAATGGCCATCCCAATTCCCAATTACCTGTAATAAACCATTCACAATCGGGGGAAGTTTGCCCTGGTCTATATTAAGATGCATGGCATCTATCAATATTTTAATGCATAGAATTCCTACTTTACAATTGCTTTGAATGTATAATGTGGGTGTTCCTGCCCCTATGGGTGAAACACAGATACAAAAGGGCAATGCATTGCATTGTGTCCACCTATTGAATATAAATGTGTCAATTAACTGAAGCTTTCTTGAAATGTTGAAGGACTTTATTACTTTAGACTTGAAATATTACTTTAGACTTGAAATATCAATATGTTGGAACAGATTGGGGCAATAAACACCTCCTATTTTAATCAGAGTGGGTTCAGTCGTTGTCCAGTGTGTCCAGGGTATACATGGGAGCCCTGGTCAGTCATCAATTCATCTCAAGAATTCATCAGGGTTGACTCATGTGATTACAGAAAGTAGGCAGCCAAGTTTAATGCAACAGCTGTGAGGTATGTACCATTGCTGTAAGGGGTGTAGATCCTGGGGGGAAAGGGGGGATGCATCCCCCCTAGGATGAACCTAGGGGGGATGATCATAATATTTATGATTATCCCCCCCCCTAGAATTTCAAATTATTACTGCTTGGTGTAGACAATCATCTGTTTTATTTGCATGTAGCAATTTTTTCTATGATACCAGATTATGTTATGTGGAAATTGCAAGTCTCAGAACCGAATTTAAAACCCTTACCAGACTGGGCAGTTCCAACAAAACTATTTCCCAGGACGATTGTGACGTCATCGGCATGTTCCCGAGGGACATAAATGGTCCCTCAGGCAGCTAGCTAGGGGTGCATGTAAATGTCCTTTCAGTCCAGTAAGGTTTAAAATATATTGGCTTTTTGGCCCTAGAGGGGCTAGTGGCCCTCAAAATGTACCACCTCGTGACTTTCGGTCCGTTGTATGGTATGGTAAAACTTTATTTAATGTAGTATTAAAATCATGTGGCAACGCAGTGCCCAAGCGAAGCTTCTGAACGGCAATTTAACAATTTTCTAACAGGATTACAGAAAGAAGTACCGTAATATGGGGTGAATTGGGACACTGGGGTGAATCGGGACAGAACAGGGAAACATTGTATTTGCTCAAAAAAGAGCTATTTCTACTTGCCTCAGGAATTTGATTTTTGGCACACATATAGTAAACATACTAGCGCATATTGTGATAGAATTTTGTAATTCTAACTGCAGGCACTGAGGAGCTGCAGTACCTAAAACTCGACCGTGCCGAAATGCCATTTTTACAAGCTGGTCAAAACTTTGCTTGTACCATATAAAGTACATATAGAACAGCAACAAAACTTGCAGCAAACTTTAAAACGAGCTTAAAATAGTTTTAGGGGACCATAATTATAGACTGGATGTGGGATGATATATGTTTGGTCCTGGGTTCAGAATTGGGTCAATAGCAAAGTGTCGAGATATGCCAAAATAACCGTAGATACTAATTTTTGCTTGAGTGTACTAGTGTGGCTTTTTGATCAATAATGTTAAACTTGGCATCATGTATAGTGGATTTAGTCCAGAATTATCAATCACAGGCATAATCAGCAGAAAACTACAGTTATCAATTGTTTTCTGTCATTTATCATATTTTTTTAACATCTTCATATTTTAGATTAAATTGAGTACAGATTTTTCTCAAAAAATATTTTCGGCATTCTAAGCATATTTTTTAATGGTAATTCACAAGGAGCAATCCCCTGAAGAAGGTAGGAAGTATTTTATAATAAAAATAGAGGAGTGTCCCGATGGGGTGAATTGGTACAGGGGTTTTTGATGTCAGACTCATTGAAAATTGAAGTTATCTTTCAATGCTGCTAGGGATAGTTGGACCGTGACCTCGGACATAATTTGACGCCATATTTTTATTTCTATGATGATTTATGTCCATGCCATGACAGAAAAACCCCAAATTCTGTCCCGATTCACCCCATATTACGGTAATTGTAATATGAGTAATGGTCAATAACAATGATAAATATGACAACGATAATGCTGTTTATACTCCATACATTTTGATGATGAACACTACATGTATGTACAAACTACTCAATACTAGAACACTAATTTCTAGGACAACCTCCTGACTGTTGACAAGCTTTTCCAAAATTCTTAAGGTGAGAGCTAGCACCATGGCGCTGCTAAGGCGCAGCTAAAAAAGTGCTACTAAACTTGATAATTTCACATTATTCCACAAATAGCGTCATTTTGTACTTTGACCTACAATATCTCCTTTAATAGTTGAACCCACTTTGTTGTAATATTCACAGATATCTTTAAAAAATCCTGAGGTCCAGAATTAAAAAAAAAAAACAGACATTATCTCACGTGATAATGTTATTAGACAACAGAACAATGAGTGCTCCCCAAAGGAGAGGGCTAAGAGGGGCCTTTCAAGAACTAACTGCTCCCTGCAGCAGCAGCTCTGCAAGTCATCCATGACAGGAAAACACTGCTGCAGCTTCAAAAGTTTTGTTGTGACTTCATTCACTATTCCACTGGAATATCTATACTTTACGGTTATTCATCAAATGTATTGTTTGGATCAGTTTTACACATTATTTTGCAGAATCTTCAGGTTTGATTCTTTCCTGTACCATGCTTGTTTTTCCTGTACCATGATCCATGCTTGTACCTTGTGACCTCCTTTGGTCACACATGTATCTACATTGTGGGTGTTCTAATACTGCGTTTACAATGTCTATATCTTTCAGTACATTTTTCAAATATCTATCTTTGCTTATGCCTGTCATCCCATCTTTCATTTCATATATGCCTTTCATGTCCCAGTTATTAGGTTATTATGTTTGTTCAGGCCAGACAGGGCTGACCTACATTCAACATTCTCTCTATTTGACCCTTTACTCTAGATCTGGGTCTCTAGATCTGGGTCATGCATACATGGACCTACATTCTACACGGCCTAGTTACTTGAGCATGCCTTTCTCTTCAAATCTCCTCATATCACTTTCAATATTTTCACTACATTTCCTAATTAATATAAATAATCTATAATACTGTTCACTGTTCAGGTCTACAATTCCAATACAACAATATTTATATTCTCCATAATCTCCATCATAAATAGTTCACATTCATATACTTCTAACAATCAATTTATATAATTACTACTTTTTATTCCATAAACAACTTATCTAAGTCCTTCAAAAATAATCAAAATAACAATATTTTACATATTTTATTGATCAAATTCTCTTATTAACCCACCAAATAATTTCATTTCAACTCATAATTTCCCTTATTTCTCACAATTCCCTGATATCACTAATTATCCATATTTTAACCTCACAACTTCTTATAATTTCCTCAATCTTTCCATTTTCTCTTTCTTTTTCCCATAAAATTCCAAAATTCTCATGATTTAACAATATCTATTCACTATTTCCTTCATCTCCCACTAATTTTCAAATACCTATTTCTCTATATTTTACAATCAAAATGTCTTGATTTCCGTTTTATTCCATCATTTTTCTTATTATCATTTTTCTTTTCATTCCTATAAATTTACATCATTTTCACAATTCACATATCACTTTCTTCCAATTATTACTATCTCACTACAATTCATCTTCCAATAATATTCCTTTTCTAAGTAATTTATTGTCCATTTTAATGTAGTATAATGCAATGTATATGTTGAAGAGAATATCTTTTCGAACTTTCAAAAGTGAACAAATCAATAAGTTTATAAGTTCATGTTGTATAACAGGATAGGATGAATTGTCTATGGTCACCAGCAGCAGTGTTGGCTTTTGTACAATAAAGAAAGGGTATTGATTGTATTTGGGTTGCATAAAGCAACCTGAACAAATGCTGCTTGTGCTTGTGTGTTGTGTTGAGCGTGTATTGTGTGCATTGTTGGCAAAGAAAGATATACACGTATGGTGTTGTGAATATGGAGAAATGATGCAAACTCCACGTAGTCACACAAGACTAGCTATGTGGCACAGCTTCTGATTTGCTGAAACAGGACATGTGACTGTTAGACGTATGTATAAAAAGCAGCCTAAATCTCAATTCAGTCATGCTGGAAAAACCTCTGCTTAGCTAATAACGGTCATCATCTTCTCCTGCCAGTCACTGCCTAGAAGTTGTCTTGTCTCTCACCTACAGAGCTGAGGTAGGCCTGAAATTTATTTTATATATAGGAATGTCGTTTGTCCAATTGTAACCAATATTAGTTATATGTAAAGACTTATTTTAGCTATATTTATTACCATTTAATCACATAAAAAAGTCTGGTTGATAGACAAGGAATGGTGGAATTCCTTGGGGACCAGTGGTGTGCGTTACTGGACAAAAGGGAACAAAGGGTTTGTCATAACGCAGGGTAAGGGTATTGTTGGCATTAATGGCTCTGTAGGTGACAGTCAATACGAGGCAGTGATCAGGTACATTATATATATAGGACAGTATTTAATCACATTGGATCTTTTTACAATTAGTAGTGCATATTCATTTCCTGCATATGAATAAGTTATGAAGTTTGGATTGGATTAAATTTGTTGAATGTTAATTGATTTGTTTGTTATTGGTTGTTTGTTATATATTGCTCTTAAAATGGCACACATTCACTAAACTGGCTACATTGCCGGCTTGACTGGTTTCCGAAAGCTAAACAAAGGAATTATTCTTGGACTTCTCACTTCCCCAATTGTAAGAAAGGAAAAGAACCATGGGAAATTAGGTGAATTTGAACAGCTTGATAAATGGCACTCTAACAATAGTCCATTAGAGGACAACTGTCCATAAGAGGACAACTGTTCAACAGTCCATAAGAGGACTACTGTTCATAAGAGGACAACTGTTCAACTGTCCATAAGAGGACTACTGTTCATGAGAGGACAACTGTTCAACAGTCCATGAGAGGACTACTGTGTATAAGTGGACAACAAAGAATAAGAAAATTTATAGAGACCGCTAGTATTTTGGGCCATCTATAATACATTAACATCAATAATCTTTAATTTCAACATAATCCATTACATACTATCCTAAAGTTTTCCACTTTCGTTTCTATACATTCAAAACCTGTATTTCTCATTATTGACATGGCACATTATGCCAATCCACTCATTTAATTTCTATATATTCAAATCATATTTCTCACTATTCACCTATCACATTATCCAATCCACTCCTTTCATTCCAATAAATAAAAATCCTATATTTCCCATTCTTCACCTGTCACATTATTCCAATCCACTCCTTTTTCAAACAATTAATACTTTTTCATTTTCATACTTTCACCATTAAATACGACTTCTCAATTATCTTCCATCAATATTATATCATACCTTCAATTATATAATATATTTTCCTTTTTCAACTTAGTTTATAAACAATTCACTATTCAACATACCATCTTATTAACTACCTGATAAATCGATATATTGTATCTCTTCCCTTAATTTCATTCTTTCATACATACATTCAACATTATTCACATGTTCATCCAAAAAATATTCCTTTACATTCAATTTCACCTATTTATCCTCTTTCCTCTTAATTTATCCCTGTCGATATTCACCACCTTTCTTTTTCATCTTTCTTTATGTAATAACAAAATTTTCATTAATTCTTTCACATACAATTACGAATCTTATCTACGTTCCCTACATTATTATAACAAAACAACCCAAGTCAGGGTCACTGAGTAACAATATCACGAGCTGTTGTGTGAATTAATATCACTCGAGCCCGCAGGGCGAGAGTGATATTAATTCACACAACAGCGAGTGATATTGTACGAAGTGCCCTGACGCGTGGTTGTTTTGTTTTTATCACCTGGTTTTACCTCAAATTTTCAGTTATAAAGAGGGACTATTTTCCGCCATTACAAAAATGTGACGTCACCATGGAGCAACAATGGACATGACGTCACAATCCCATTATTCTGGCGTTTGTTTGGTTTGTGACATCATCAGGCAGCTGAAATGCTGGTGATGTCATAACCATTGTTAAGAAATATCACCCTTGAAGGGTGGTATTTTTTACAATATCATAGGCCCTGATATTTTGACTGTAAACAGTGATATTCACAGCCAACCAGGTGATAAATACTATAATATATATTTTAAATTGTTCAATAATTATACAAAACATCATATATCACACACTCACCGGTTCATCATAATTATCATCATCATCCTCGTCATCATCATCATCAGCCTTCTTACTTTCACCTTCTGCCATTTTGATGCATTTCCTATTGGGCCATACAATTTTGCCAATCTTCAAAATAGCTTCAAATTTTTCATTTTGCCCCATATATCCTTGTGGCTTTGTTTGCCAAACATCAAGGGTACATCATTTGGCAAGTGCTCTCTGCAGTAAAACAGACATTTTTAAACTACCTTTCTCTAGTGCCTCCCCTTAGACCCCCACCCTCCCACTCAAGAGTTGTATGTATATTTTTTAAGGCCAGAGAAGCTTTGCTTATCAAGCTGGCCAGTGAAAAAAAAAGAAATTATACAGGTATACAACTGGTGTAATGATGATGGTAAATGTTATTTTTCTTTTATTTCCAGATAACTGCAGTTTCGTGGGAATTTTGAAGGTGCGCTTTCACAATTTCATGAAATTTAGACTAATAATGTTCCTTTGCAATTGGGATATTTGAACAGCAGGATTATATATTGATTTTATTCTGTTTGTTTTCAGCAGCCTTTGATGGAATATTTGATTGTGCCTGTTAAATATGGAGGAAAAACAAGTTTGCGCTGGAGTGGCATGTGAGTCAAGCTCAAATAAAACTCACAAATGTTATATTTGTGCGAGACGGTTCAAGTTTCAAGAAGGATTAGATGACCACATGAAAAGTCATGCTGATCTTGTTCCAAAACGCCAGCGACGTGACATGGTTGACAAAAATGGACAGTTGAGGAAAGGGCCATCTCTCGAGACCGACCAAGAGAGAGAAAGCTCTGAAATGAATGAAGGAAAGGATCTTCCAAACTCCAAATCTACCGGCCCTATAGAGGAACTCTCTGGGAAAAAGACATTTAGCTGCTCAATATGCCAGAACATATTCAGCACAAAACAAGCACGAGATATACACTTAAGGCGGCACACTGGAGAGAAGCCATATGAGTGCTTGGTCTGTGGAAAAAAGTTCAGTCAAAATTCCGCACTCCACGGCCACAGGAGAACACACAGTGGAGAGAAGCCTTACGCGTGTTCCGTGTGTGGGAAAAGATTCACTCAATCGTCAGCTCGAGGTGTCCATATGACCACACACACTGGAGAACAACCATATGGATGTTCTGTTTGTGGGAAAAAGTTCAGCAGGAATGGAAGTCTGATCATGCATATGAGATCACACACTGGTGAGAAACCGTACGGATGTTCTGTCTGCGGGAAAAAGTTCAGTACGTCGTCGAGTCTCGGCCCTCACATGAAGATGCACAGTGAGACTAAGCCACATGCGTGTTCCGTTTGCGAAAAACGGTTCATTTGTAAATCAACTCTTAAGGAACATATGCGGATGCATGCAGGACTAAAGCCCTACGGATGTTCCATTTGTGGTAGAAAGTTCTTTGATAAGGGATCTCTACGCATACACATGAGAACACACACAGGAGAGAAGCCATATGAGTGTTCTGTCTGTGGTAAGGCATTTCGCCATAGAGGCACCCTTGATATTCACCAAAGGACTCACACTGGAGATAAAATCTACCAGTGTCCAATTTGCGACAAACGTTTGACCGGACACTTGAAAGAACATTTGAGAACACACAGTGGAGAGAAACCATATAAGTGTTCCATTTGTGGCAGGAGGTTTCGTTTCATCGGAAGTCTTAATTCACACGTGAAATATCACACTGAAGGCCAGACGCCTTGTGAATGTTCAGTGTGTGGGAAAAAACTGGCGACCAAATCCTCCCTTAGAAGTCACATGGAAGCACACGGTGGCGAGAAATCACATGAGTGTTCTATATGCGGTATGAAGTTTCTCCGAAAGCAGGGTTTGACTGTACACACGAAAATCCACACTGGGGAAAAACCACATGGATGTACTATTTGCGGCAAAAGGTTCATCCGTAAGGAGCACCTGAAACTGCACTTAAGATCACACAGTGGAGAGAAGCCGTACGGATGTTCTGTGTGCGGGAAAATGTTCAGTGTAATGTCGAGCGTGCGTACACACATGAAGAGTCACACTGGAGAAAGACCACACGAATGTTTAACATGCGGGAAAAAATTCAGCGTGAAAAGCAGTCTTGATGTTCATACAAGAACCCACAGTGGGGAGAAACCGTACGGATGTCATTTTTGCGAAAAACGGTTCAGACAGAAACCACACCTAGACAGCCATCTTAGATCTCACAGTGGAGATCTCGAACCGCCATCTGGAATCTGACACAGAGAACTCGATCTGCCTTCTTTGTTGAATCTAACTTGGAGAAACTTGAACATCACAGATTCACAGTGGATAAACCGAAACCGGTTTAACTTGAATGTGAAAATTGAGAAACTCCATCCACCATTTCAGCTCTTCTTGTATCTCACAGTGGAGAGATGTCACAAGAATGTGCAATATTGATCTCATCTAGAAACTACTGTGATTTCTCAACAAATATTTAACAGACAATTCTACGACAGACTACAGAAAAATGGATAGTAATAATAAAATTGTAAAAATACAATTATAATCAATCCTTTATACAAATAAATGACTCCTTTCTTTTAGTATGGATGATATCATGTGGATCTAAGGCATTTGAAAATAAAATTTTAATTTACTTTAAAATATGTTTTTGTTATCATTAAGGTGGCTCGATACTCGTGAACTTTCCAAGATAGGATTTCTTAAAAACGGTTTAGAATGATCCAAAATATAGTTTATAGCAAGGATATGTAAACAAAAGTGGTCGCTACCAGCCTTTAAAAAAAAATATTTGGGGTTATGTACCAGAAAGTCAGTCCACACAAACCTGAAAAACTAATTTTTTTTCTTACTGCGAAGTTTGTTCTGCCATTCAGTGGTCATGCATCCCATATTATGTAATGAAGCATGATATTAAAGAAGACACTTTCATGGAAAAGGTGATTACAATTTCATAGAGATATATTTAGTTTAAAGGACTTTCCAAATGGCTCGGAATATAAGTTTCAATTTTGACAATTTTAATTTTTTTTTAAACCATGGCGCTAAAAAAAATTGACGGGATAGGATTTTTCAATTTATTTGTCATTTATTGCCAAAAATAGTTGGGAACAACATGATGATATAGACAAGCCTTCCTACCACACTTGAAATTGATAAAAACATTTATTTATATCACAAAGTCATTTTTGAGAAATAAGACCTGCTTGCCGAAAATCGCCTTTAAAAATTTTGTGTTTTGAGTATTGAGTTGAATCTCCAGCTGTATATAGTACTTTTCATGGCGCATCTAATGCTTCAAACGAGAAGTCTCTAACCCCAACAGAAGTGGCGCAAATTGCAAACGAAGCGGCCGACGCAGGAAATTCTTAAAAAAAAAAAAAAATCTTGAAGCAGTGACAGCAGAGTGGTGACGTTACGATAGATAGGGCCTGCCTGGCTGCGCGGAAATATGTGCAGGTGACGTAATTTCGTGGGTAGCGAGCCACCTTAAATTTTGTTTATGAACCCATCACAATCATTAATTTCTCTGAAGCTTGACTAAAGTCACTATCTGTATAAGTAGCCCAATGAGCCCCATGGGCATGTTTTTGACACATTTCATCTTGTGGTAGTATTGATCCACCGAGGCAACAAAATTTAGATACAGCAGTGACAGCACCAGTAATAGACGGGACAGAGCCACCGGCCGACCAAGCGGAGCGAGGTGTCTCGTACCTTATGGCAAACATGCCAGGGGTGAACCAGATGGTTCAATCAAAAGAAGTGATCCCATAATATGATCCTGGCATTTTTTTCTCATCACGAAGGTACGAGACTACTTCGTGACTGCTTAGTGAAGATGAAAAATGTTCAAAAAAGAAATATTTTCCAAAAAAAAGAAGTTCGAAAAAAAAAAATGTTTGAAAAACCAGAAAAATTCCTCCAAATAAAAAAAAAGATCCAAAAAAGAAAAAAAAAATGTCCAAAAAAAGTGTCCGAAAAAAAAAAGACATCCCAAAAAAAAAAAAAATGCAGAAAAACATTTTTCGTCATAAAGCCAAATTTTTTTTTTTAAAAACCAACAAATTCTGACTTTTTTTCCAAACTTCGTATCTCTGATTTTTTTCCCTAAAATTATTATTCCTTTTTTTTTTATAAACTCTTTTTTTTTTCCCCCTCAAAACTTGTTTTTAACGTTTTCTATAGAATAATAGCTTTCCACCCTATTTCTCTTTGTCCCGATTTTTTTCTCCAAACATTTTATAGAACAAACCTGAATAAAAAAAGAATTTCGAGAAATAATTTAGAGAATTACAATTTAGAGTCTTTAAAATGTATTTTTTTCAGGCGGTGCCGTCTCCGACTCCGTGCTTTGGCATTTACATATTATCTATATGCTTGGGCGTCATCTTCAAAGAGACTTCAAGGCTGCACAGCTTGGTGGGAGGTGTGAGAAAATTGAGGTGTAGTAGGTGAGAATGAGAAAGGAAAAAAAGAAGAAAAATGTCATCATTTAATACATTTAACATAACAAAAGGTTCTCAGATATTTTGTAGATTATGTGAAGGAATGCTGCTTCAAGTGATAAAAAGAAGCTAGGTCCTTCAAGAACAGATGAAATGAAAGGGAAACTTAGCAGTTGTGATGCAATGTCATGAAAAGGCTCAAGGACCATTTTTCTAACCGTCACACGGCTTAGATTTTTGGTGCAATTTGAGAATTATTTTTGGGCAGCCTACAGAGCTTCTATGATACAGCGCAATGTGAACAGGTACAAATTGACAGATTTCTACATTTTTTGAGGAGGCCACAAATTGAAAATATGAAGCCAATAGGAAGTTGAAAGGTGCAAGATGAGAGCAGGCTACACAGTTTTGGTGAAAACTCAGATTCAGTGACAGTACCATGCCATGATGTAGCATTTGTTAGGCCTATACAATTTGTTTATTCTGATTGTGAGATGGTATATCTTTGATCTTGCTTTACTGCAATACAGCAATTAATTTTGCACTTTATTGTAGGGGGAACGGGGGCACATTGGGACGCGGGGCACTGTGGGACGGTGGGGTTTTCTTGGATCCTGGCAAGGTATAGGATATGGAGGTGCCATCATATCTTGTAATTTCACATCCTGATGTTTCCATGGTTTTATAGACAAATTACAGCCACATGCAGAAGTATTGATGGCAAAAGTTTGTTTTCCTACCACGAAAGTAAATATGGAAGGGTGCAATTCGGACCATTCTGTGGACAAACCATGAACAATGAGGCTTTCTCAGTGCTTGCATGAATTTTATATATATCGTAACGAACAGTTATGAATTGCTCTGGTGATAAACACACTCACTGGTGTCCGAGAAATTAGCATTTTGGTGTAAAAGTCATATCGGGGCTCATTGGGACAGTGAATTTGGGGCACATTGGGACGCCCTTAATATGGCAGAATTTAAGTGTCCAAGGCAACTGAATGACCTGGGACAGCACACAACAGGTATTCAGGCCACAGGGAATAGAGGCATAGTGGATTAACATGCTCTGTCAACAAATTTGTCGCAAAGCACTGTGTGTTACTTACATAGATGTCCGCACCCAGGACAGTTTATGTTAAATGTTTAAAACTATTTAAAGTTATGAACTATTGGCACTACAAAGTGTTAATGCACTGTATATTATCTTACGTACTACTTATATGTGATATCTATTGCACATGAAGTGTTAAAATTATTTTTTAATTGATGTCCCAATGTGCCCCGGCTGTTTTAGCCGGGGCACATTGGGACAGTCATTTTTACGACTCTCTGGCTGCAAAAGGGTAGGTGCAGTCTAGTTTATTATGCCTTGCATTTAAGCTCAATAGTGTTGGTGATATTCATGCAAACTTCTGAGTTCTTCAGTGCTTTCAGCATTGAGCAAAATTAGTAGACGTTAAAAGTGTCCCAATGTGCCCCCGTTCCCCCTACACAGTTCTTACATTTCCCATCTGTCAAAGGAAAAAAACTTTTTCATATTTTTTTCCAATGCTTTGAAATCAAATATCATCAATCAACTAAAATGTAGGTCTAAGCATTTCCTGTCTCAGTGAATCATTCACTCCCACCCAGTGTCACATACCAACATGCCATACTACGTATTTTCAAAAATATGACGCAATAGACAAATATTGATAGATTGATAGATAGATAAGATAGACAGAAATATGATAGATAGATAGATAGATAGATAGATAGATAGATAGATAGATAGATAGATAGACAGATAGACAGATCGATAGATCTATAGGCAATATAATATAAATAGATGGACTGATGGATAGATTAATATGCGAAGATAAAATGGAGATAAATAGGAAGACAAGGCTAGGAAGATTTGATTTTAAAATTCCAAGAGAGAGATTACTGATCCACAATTTAGGAACAACACATCTATAGTGATGCAGACCGGACCACCTTTTATAGGGTGGTCCGGTATTTACAAAAGTGGTCCGGTCCTGGTCTGGTCCAGGATGAGGTGGTCCGATTTTGTTACTGGACCGGTCCAGAAGCGGTCCATCGGCATTAAAAAAATTATGATAAAAGGAGGGTGAAAACAAGGTAAATGACATAAATTTCATTTTTAGAGATGACAAAATTCATGCGATACTCTTCATGACATGAAAAATCAATGGACCGGTCTGGACCGGCACTTGACCGGTCCGGTCCAACACTGGACCGGTTTTTTGTAGGTGGTCCGATATTTTGGCGGTCCAGGGCTGGACCGCGGACCGGACCGGACCGGTCCAGAGCGGTCCAGTCTGCATCACTACACATCTATGTCTTAAAGGATATGATGCTTAAGGCCACACATAATTGATTCTTAGCTTCGCGGACCCGCCGACACAATAGATTTACTGCCAATGGAAAAAAAAAAAAAAAAATTTTTTTTGACATTATAAAAAATTTATTTTTTACCTTTTTTTTTTTGTCCTACCGACCGACCCTAGAAAAAGTGCCTTGAGAGGATCCGAGAAGCTAAAGATTAATTATGTGTGGCCTAAGGGACTTCATGAATAACCATCTCTCTGAGCAGCTTTCAATTCTTTACCTGAAAAACAAACCCACTTGTGCGGCATGATGTGCCTGGACTTCACAGAATGCGTGGGCGTCATCTTCAAAGAGACCTGAAGACTGCAGAGCTTGGTGGGAGGGGGTGTGTGAAATGAAGTCGTAGTAAGTGAGAATGAAAGACAGGAAAAAGAAGTGCCAGAAAAAGGATAATATGGCAAAAGATTTGGAATGATTCGACTTTGGATATAAAATAAGAAGAGGAGTGTTATTTCAAATATGGAAAAAAACCAACATGAAAGGGAATATTATGCCATTACAGGTGAATTCATTAGCACGCGATTCTTAAGGTTCTTGGCCTCAAAATACATAGCTTTTTCGGCTAATCTGATTGGTTTACAAGCAACAGAACGTCACACAACTCATATATCAAACGTAGTAAGTGCTTGTTTAGCATTGATTTCTCACTGTCAAGTGTGAATGACCAGAATCGCATGCTAATGAAATCGCCTGTAATTGTTATGTATCGTGAAAGGCTGAATAAGCTTCTTTTTTCATCTTCTGACGTGATTTTTCATTTTCAACAATTAATTTAAGTGATTCAAGTTACATTAAGCCAAATCACTTTTCTTACACATTAATTGGATGAAATTCAAACTTTCTATCATTGTAAAAATTAATTGATTTTTGATTATCACTCTAAACCAGTGTATTACTTTGGCCCTTGTCTATCTATCAAAACTAAGTTGGTTAGAAGTTCTCACACTGATAAATGGGCCAATGGTACGGTTTGTAAAATGCAGCATTTAAATTTTCAAGTCCTTATATTCTCAATACAACCTTGAGTTTCTCTGGGATAAATGAAGATATCATCGTGAAATCTCTTGTACATTAAAATATATATTCTCCTGCATAAAATTATGTTAAAAACAGCCACTTCCAAGAACAACCTTTTTTTACCAAATGTCACGTCCTAGGTGCACCAGGCCTTAACAACCACGTGGAAGTCACTGAACAATCAAGCACCAAAATACATTAAAGCACTCTGCAAACTGAAACCAGAGAATGGCCGTTATCTCTGGAATAACAGTAAAGTGCTGTTAGAAGTTAAAGTGCCTCTAATGCATAATCAAAACAAAACTGAGGAAAGGGGTTCTTTCTATTCAGCACCAAAGCTTTAGAATAGGCTTCCTGAAAATGTGAGAATCTGGTTGGGAAGTTTTATTGCTAGGCCTTACCTCATTCTACCAAGCGCCAGTGAGCAGTTTTACTGGAATTAGAGCAATATATTATTTTTGTACCAAATGTACTGGGAAGGTTCCTGAACTTCCGCATTTTGCAATACAGTCCCACCGGTCTATTTGAAGGACGCTCTTGTGTCTTTAAATTATGCATAACTTCCCCAAGCATTCCTTGTGCTAATTCAGATGTATTCTTATACAATGAAGAAGCATTTGTGATATATTCTTATTTTCATTTGCCACAATACAGCAAGTCAATCTGTGTGAGATGTGATATAATCACATTCAGCTTTTTCAATACTATGAATAACACACACACCAGTGACAATTGTTTGCATTAAAGGAAGGAAAGAATTCTTTATTCTATGATTCATTTCAACTGCTTTGAAATCTCAAAGGAAATCTGAGATCATCAATCAGCTAGAAAGTATGTCTAACATTTCCTGTCTCAATGAATCATTCACTCCCACTCACAGTCATGCCATATAAAACATGCCTCACCACATACTTTCAAAAATTCAATCAAATAGACAGAAATGTTGAAAGAAAGACAAATCGGTACGTAGTTAGATAAATAGATATATGTATATATGTAGTCAGATAGACAGATGGATAGATAGATTGATAAAAAGATGGATTGGAAGAAAAATAAATAGATAGATAGATGGATTGACAGAAAAATTGACATAGATAAGATGGAGATAAAAGATATGGAGGCAGAAAGCAAGGAAGGTAGAAAGGTAGGCCTAATAAAATAGGAAGCTGAGCAATAGAAAGATAGCAGTACAGAGAGATAAAGTGAAATTAGATTGCTTGACTTCTCAAACACACTTGGGGACAGCACACATCATGATGGAAAAAATGCTAAGGGAATTTGTGATATAACCATCCTTCTGAGCACCTTTCAACTGAAGTCTTTACCTGACAAATAAACCCACTTGTGCCTCGGCTTCATAATAGGCGTGGGCATCATCTTTACTTCAAAGTGACTTGAAGACTGCAGAACTTGTATAGAGGTGGTGTAAGGGAAAATCAGGGCCTATAGAATTGGTGAGAATGAAAGAGAGGAAAAAAAAAGGTGCTAGAAAATGACAACTTTTAGTACAATGAATAAAACGAAAGGTTCTTAGAGATTTCTTTTTGGAAGCAAAAAGAGAGAGAGGGAGTTTTGTTTTAAAGATAAAACATAGGCTGCGCAGCATCAAACCTTCAGCGAATTACACATTTAGAAGATTACAATGACACAACAAAATTGATGTGTTTACCAAATTGCATATTGACATGCAATAGTGGTCAAGTCATGGCCTTCAATAACGTATATTTGCCCTCTGCCCCGCATCTGCCTATCTCTTTGCCAAAGTTTGTAAAACGAGGAAAATGTGTTATTAGGCTAATTTATGCATATGGTACAGTTACATGCATGTACAAAGTGTAGGTTATGAGCTGTCGGTTGGAAACCAAAAAATATAATGCTGTTATAGTTTTCTCAAGTTTTTTCAATCATTCAAAAAGTGTTAAATACACATCAAAAGGCTCTGCTACATTGTATAGGTGATATGTCTGGAACATTTCGTTGCTGCATATGCAATAGTGGGCAAGTTTTGACTCCAATGCGAAAAAAAAGTATTTTGAATATTTTTTCTCAATATTACACAAAAAGTATAGAGTATCTATCAGTCAGACTATGAAAAGTCACACCTAGACCATGTAAGCCATATATGTGTACCAAACTTTATCCATGTACAATTGTACATGCAATTGTGACCGAGTCCGGGGCCAGAAACTAAAAATAATTGTTTTGATTTTCAATATTTCAAAAAGGATATAATATTTTCTATCAGACCTTTCAAAGGCACTATTGGACCATATAAGGCATATGTGTACCAATATTTATTCATGTACATGCAATAGTGGACCGAGTCTTAGCCCGAAAAACAAAAACAAATTATTTTTATATTTTTTGTAATTTTTTCAAAAAGTAGAGAATGTCTATCAATGAGACCATCAAAAGGCACAACCAGACCATATAGGCCACATCTGTACCAAATTTCATCCATGCAAAAAGCAATAGTGACTGAGCTTTGGCCCGGAAACAAACAAAATAATTTTTATGTTTTTTTTTAATTATTTCAAAAAGTATGGAATATCTATCCATCAGACCATCAAAAGCCACAACTAGACCATACAGGCTATATGTGTACCAAATTTCATCCATGTACATCTAATAGGGGCCGAGTACTGGCCCGGAAAACGATCTATCCGCCCGCCGCCCGCCCGGTGGACGGACAACATTTTGCCCTAGTGATAACAATACCTTCTGCGAACGAGTTCGCTGAAGGTAAAAAGACGCTCTTTCATAACAAACAAAATGAAATAGTTGGGGAGCCAGGTCCAAAAAAGTGCAATATTTAAGGAGATTCGTAGGGCCCGTCGGACAACATCACAAATTTGGTACCGTTTTGTAGCCAGGAACTTGCCCGTCAAAATTCAGGTTGTTGTACTATCAAATTGTGGTATAGGTTTTGAGATAAATGCGTTACCATGGCAACAATGTGCTATTTTCAACAGATTTCTGGGAAACAGTGATGGTATCTTTCTTTTCATGTGCAGGACTGCTCAATAATCACAGCATCTTCATTTTTGGGTCAAATCTTCAGAAGGCCTGGGGCCTTTAAATGGCACATGTAATTTATGGTTAAGGAATATATCTGTTACCATGGAAACCATTTTCTGATGCACTCTATGAAAATTACTGACTTCAACAAGTTCTGCAATGCTGCATTTACACAATATTAGGTATAATGACAAAATTTTTTCAGAATAATTGCTATCATATTCCATTCTTGCTACATGTAAAAAATTATTAAGATGACATTATATTTAATGTTGCTACGGCAACAGAAACACATGAAAGTCATACCCGGTAAAATATCTAAATTTTACTCTCAGGCCCCTGACCTGGTTCAATAGCATACAAATATGATACGTTGTTGCACATTATAATTGTACCAACTCAAATACAGACATTAAGTTCATAAATTTCTTACCGTTACCATGGTAACCATTAAAAAGTGCAATTTTTTGTAATTTGAGCAAAAAAATACAAATCTCTGCTTTGTCAAGCTAATTAATTTGTCTTGATTGTGCAGAAACATGAAAAATTATTATGCTATCATTTTCTCAGATAAAACTTGACACTAAGAAATTCAGTTTTTAGTTGTTACCATGGCAACAGTTGAAATATGCTGTCCTTTCCACATACAAACAAAATGTATGACCTTAGATCTGCCTGATAATGTGAATTTTAATCAACCTGACAACAACTTATCAATACAATCATATTACAAGGGACATAAGCAGATTTATCATAACATGAATTTGTTACCATGGCAACCATCAAAAAGTACCTTTTAAAGCCATTACAACTTTGATTTCACATCAGGATACTCAATTCCTCATTTTATCTATGATAAAACATGAACAATGTTATATATACATGCACACATTATCTTAAGTCAAAAGACAGTATCAATTTTGCTGTTTCTATGGTAACCACTATAAAGTGTGATAAATTATACTATTAGACTGTCCAGTCTTATAATCGGAATATATAGAGCTAATTATCATAAGTTGTCATTGCATTCATCCATTAATGTTATTTTGTAATATGAGGGGGGGAGGATTGGTCTAGCGGTAGCATGCTGGGCTGCCAATCGCTGGGTCCAGGGTTCGAATCCAGCTTTTGCGGGGTCACCTGGGCTGATGTTGGACGGCTGTTTCAATCATCCTTCACATCATTGCCGTGTCCTCCTCCTGTCCTAATTAGCCTACCAAGTGCATAAATACAGGACATAAAGCCACAATCATCCATTATTTGGAAAGATGAAATCATGCAGACATTTCAATACGTCATGAAGGTCATCTCCTATTACTGCTACTGTATTGTCGTCAGCATAATTTTCATTGACACAATACATCAGGCCTTCGCAGATAATTTTACCATGGAAACCATTTTCTGATGCACTCTATGAAAATTACTGACTTCAACAAGTTCTGCAATGCTGCATTTACACAATATTAGGTATAATGACAAAATTTTTTCAGAATAAGTGCTATCATATTCCATTCTTGCTACATGCAAAAAATTATCAAGACATTAAATTCATAAATTTCTTATTGTTACCATGGTAACCATTGAAAAATGCAATTTTTTTGCAATTTGAGCAAGAAAATACATAACTCTGCTTTTTTAGGCTAACTAATGTGTCTTGATTGTGCAGAAACATGAATATGATATAAAATCATTTTCTCAGATAAAAATAACTCTAATAAATTCATTTTCAGCTGTTACCATGGCAACCTTAGAAATTGGCCTTTTGAATTTTTGCATAGGGTAATGTTCTTTGAGTCGGACACTTTAGAAGTGTCTCCTTGAGTCGGACACTTTTTGTTTGGCTGTATTGACAAATTGAGAGCTCCTATACCTACGTATGTGGTATCAATCTTTAGCTTAAGACCTCCTTTATCTGTACCCAAATTATCAGCATGATACAAACAAGTAAAGTGGGGTTTTCATGGCTCTATAGATAGGGTAAAAAACCCGTTTTTCTCTCAATTTTGCAACAGAAATTTGTGAATTTTTGCAGAATTTTGTCATGTTTCAGGTATCTTTTACTGGCCTATGGTATTGATTTGACTTCAGTGTTTTTGTCATTCAGTTAGGAGTAAGCTTAACCTATTCTTTGCCCTAATATGGGCTTTTTGAATTGAAGGAAAGGCTCTAAAGCACCTGTATCTTTGATTTCATGTTTTTATAACACAGCTGTCCGACTCAAAGATACCCTATGTAATTTTTTATTTCATAAATTTAGCCACTAATTGAGGTCTTTTACGTTCCCAATTGTGAATTTTCTGTTAGATTTAGTAAAAACCTTTAATTTGAGGCCCTGGTTGACAATCAATAACCCACAGGCCAAGCAATATATGACTTTTTTTTTTAAATGTACAGAATATTTATCCGACTCAAAGAATCTTACCCTAAAGGAAAATTTGTCAGATTAAAAAATGGTATTGTTCAAAGCACAGATCTGCCTGGATTGTTGGTAAACTCTGCACTTATTAGTTGAAATATACCACAAAAATCAAATGGAATGATTACAGTATAAAAATGTATTTGTTGCTACGGCAACCAAATGAACCAATGAACAATGTCATTATAGCCATTGTGCCTAAAAAATGATTCAATCAGATATTCCAATCTGCTTCTGTGGTAAATATATGACAGGCCACAGGCCAGAATAGGTCCACGTACACCCCTCCCCCCACAACTTAATGAACCAATACCTGAGAACCTAAAAAAATTAACTTGGAAGATAATAGGAAAAATATAGGGATGAACACACATTTATACATAGGCGTCTAAAAATGACAGAAACGCCATTTTTGTGCATTTTTTTCTCTTTGAACTTAATTATTAGAAAATTAAAGCACTTATACTTGCACTATTGTTATAAACTACATATGAAATTAAAGCTATGGATGCTAGGCATCTTTCTGTACCATCTGCAAGAAGATAACTCTATTCTGCTTCTCAAAGTATAGGTGCAAACACAATGTATCTCATCCTGCGAAAATGTAATTTTTGGCTTCAACTGCTCAATATCTGTATTTATAATTAATTCCAGAAGATGTGATACGATACTGTTTTGAAAAACACATCATATTGAAGCCAAGAATATATTGACCCCATCTAATACTCATGCATTTACATGATATGAGTGTGGCCCATGAGAATGGCACAATTATGTTTTAAAAAAATAGGCTCGGGAATTGGCCGTTTTGATGAAAATATGGTAATTATTTGATATTTGTGATCTTCAAGGATGACCACCGTGGAATTTGCAGATGTGCTAGTAGCTAAATTTTGTTATGGATGACAATAACAATGCTGGCCACATATCTACTTCAAATTATTTAACAAATTACTTTAGTTTGCCCAGAAAGGTGGTTTCAAGTGAAGGAAACGCTAATTCTTCTAACAAATCTGTTACTTTTTTAATATGAATATGAATAGAGTTGTCCATGTTACAGGGATATATACAAATGATAGAAGCAAAAATGAGTATTTCCTAACAGCTTTAATTATTGGCAGAGATCTGTTAGTGAAATTGACTTCCCTAATAATTCTTAATCATTATATAAAGGACTCATTTTTCAGTTAAGCGTTTCACGAAAATCACACTGAAAGTGACTGATTATCAGTGATACTCATCTAGAAGAGAACTAACAAAAATATGAGAAGTCAAATCGAGGTTTGACTTAATAGCCCATTAAACTTATCAGTAAGCATCAAGCAAAACAAATGCATAACCCTCATTACCATATATCTCGGCTTATATATTGATGTAAATTATCACCTCCAAATGTCTATTGTGGGATTCGCATACACGATGAAAGCCAAAAATTTATATTGATACATACCTTTGCATATACATTAAAATCAATATCTCAGCTCTAGTTTAAATTGGTAACTCAGGATAGACCTCTTTAACATGTTCTAGTATATAAAAAACGGCGCCATTGTTGAGATTTACAGACCATGCAGATGTCTGTAGGTCATGTATTTTGCCTTCTTCCAGACGTCTGCAGAATGTGTTTTCTGCTATTCTTTAAACCACTTACAGACCAGAAGTGAAAGAGACACACGCTATTTAACACATCTGCGCTCTTTATAAAAAACGGCGCCATTGTTGAGATTTACAGACCATGCAGACGTCTGTAGGCTATATTTTGCCTTCTTCCAGACATCTGTAGAATGTGTTTTCTGCCATTCAAATCACGTACAGACAAGAAGTGGAAGAGACACAGGCTATTTTAAGACATCTGTAGGCTATATATTTCGCCTGTTTCTAGACGTCTGTATAGTTGATACAGACGTCTGGATCACCATATATAATTAATTGGTCTGTAAATAGTCGGTTTTGCACTTTCCAGACATCTGTAGATGTTATTTGGGTTGAACTTTGCTAAGTCTGAAATTCTTGTCTCCAGTGTTTAACAATAATTCATGATGACAGGAAGATACATGCAGGACCTCTTGTTGTCATTTGTCATAGACAAGGACATTAGCAAAATTTATGACAAAAAAATATGATGAAGGTTATTTTTATCCCATCCAAAAATAGCATTGAAGTGGCCAACCCCCAGAAAATGGCTTGTCTCCACCAACATTTTCTTCGAAAGATCGCGTAACAAACACTTCTGCAGGATCCTGATTCAATTAAACTCTTCCATACACGGACACTTGACTATCACTCTTCTAAAATCGAGTTACCAATAGCTGAAATATTATTATGTATAAGAGCAGGAGGTTGTCTTTTCAATGTCTCCAATATTGCGTCATTAGCATCATACCGGAATTGTTTCTTAATAAAAATGAAAGGGACACACGTTCTGTGAGAAAACCTTATGCCTCAAAGCCAGTTGACAAGCGCACTTACCAGTTAGGCCACGGGGGAACCCCTCTCTCTGTTGGCATGTCAGTTGTCCTATCTCAAGTTGTCATTAGCAAATGCCTTGCTGCTCTATTTGACTGCATATTTCTGGGTCAGAATCACTTTGAACATGTTTCTGGTGTTCATAAGTCCATTGCATGCATATATTGCCAGACTGCCAGTTTTGCACTGGTCCTAACAAAGATTTTTACCCAAATTATCATTGGTATCACACTGTCATTAGCATCACAACAAAGAGCCTTATTGCCTTTACTTCACTAAAATTTTGTTGCAGGTGACTGGAGTTGAAATTGGTTGAATATATATTATCAATTAATGTTTCAACAGAATATTACATAACAGTTTTGCATACCTGCTTTTTCTCTATCTATGCATTTCTCCACCTAATCATACCTGCCTACTCCCCACTTGCTCTTTACTCCACCTCCTTTAATCTCCAATTTCTCTTATCTCCACCTTCTCTTTACTCCACCTGTCATTTATTCTGCTTGCCTGCCTACTCTTATTGCCACCTCGTTGTATCTCAACCAATTCTTATTGCCAAATTATTGTGTCTCCACCTACTCTTATTTCCACTTACTCTTATTTCCACCTGATTGTAACTCCACCTACTCTTATCTCCACCTGCTCTTGTCTCCTCCTTCTCTTGTCCCAACCTGCTTTTATCTCCACCTAACTCATCAACTCTGATTGCCACCTTATTGTATCTTAACCTGTTGTTAATGCCACCTTATTGCGTTTCCACCTACTCTAATCGCCACTTACTCTTATCTCAACCTAGTTGTATCTCCACCTACACTCATCTAAACCTGCTCTTGTCTCCACCTACTCATCAACTCTGATTGCCATCTATTCTAATCTCCACCGAATCTTAAAGCAACCTACTCTTATCTCCACCTGCTCTAATGCCCACCTTGTATTATCGCCATCTAATTATATCACCACCTATACTCTTACCTCCACCTCCTCAGTCCTACTGCTATCTCCAGCTACTCTTATTGCCACCTTATTGTATCTCAACCTACTGATATTGCCACCTTATTGTATCTCCGCCTACTCTAGTCGCCACTTACTCTATAACTGAATCAAGCATATTATCTCCACCCAGACAATGGGCTTTTTCCGATCGTTTTTACGACTGTCCGACCTATCTCTGGCTCTGGTCAGACAAAAAGACTGACAGCAAACTGCTGTAAAACATGCATAAGGGTTCAGGAGTCTTTTATTATCCTTCCAAAAAGTATGTAGAATTTGAAAAATCTAGCAAAATTGGTATGTGACCTCACACAGATGGGGCATCGTGATTGGCTGAGGTGTGGAGTATGATGTAGTGTTGGCACATGATGTAGTGTACAGAATTGCCATATATGGTATATGACATAGTATGAGAGTGCCATGAAGCATAACTGAGTGAAAGAAGAAGATTACGAGCTGTGTGAATCAATAAACAACTGTCACTCATAACCTGCCTGATCTGAATGTTGTTTACTGTTTGCCGCCAGTGGCACAGCTAGGGTGTCTCATGAAGGGGATACACATTTGCACATTTTTTAGGGATGGATTAACTCTTCTGGGGAAAGGAGGGAACTCTGTGATCAATCACTATATCAAAATCATGAGCAATCTTTTTTGTGTGCCCTTGGTTCAAGATTGAGGGGCATGCCTCCCTCTTAAGCCAAAGATTAACATGCCTCCTCCCATGTCATTTCTAGATGTGCCACTGCGGGCCACAACTGAATGTGTTTCATTTTTGCACACATGGCATGTAGTCATATGCTGGTATACTACCTCACAGATTTAATATGACACACTATGCAGAGTGAGCAATGATTGGCTGAACAACCTGTGACCTCACATGGAACGCCTGATTTCAATGCTAACCTATGGGAACTGCCATATGATGTCACATTTCCACCTTACAGGAAAAAAAATCACTTTCTACATACTTTTTGGAAGGATAATAAACTGGACAATCTTGCCTGTCTGGATAGCAATTCACAGTTGTCTCAAGTAAGCCAATCTGAAGTCTGGTGAATTGCAACTTTGCTTTTTTTGCCACCCTTTCAAATCTAATTGACTTAATTGCAATTGAGATCATGGGCATATTATTATATGCGTATACATGGTTTTTCTGCAAATGCATGCCGACTAATGACATTATAAATCATGCAGGAAACAAAGAATGAGATACTTTGGGGGAAAAAAGTAAATGTTCAACTGTTAAAACGGGTATTCCAAAGGGAGGTGACTTTGGACCCGTTATGTACAATATAATTATCAGAAAATGGCCTGATGTATTGTGTCAATGAAAATTATGCTTGCTACAATCCAGTAGCGGTAATAGGAGATGACCTTCATGACGTATTGAAATGTCTCCATGATATCATCTTTCCAGATAATGGATGATTGTGGCTTTACGTCCTGTATTTATGCACTTGGTAGGCTAATTAGGACAGGAGGAGGACACGGCAGTGACGTGAAGGATGATTGATACAGCCATCCAACATCAGCCCAGGTGACCCGGCAAAAGCTGGATTCGAACCCTGGACCCAGCGATTGGCAGCCCAACATGCTACCGCAAGACCACCCCTCCCCCCCTCATCTTACAAAACAACATTAATGGATGAATGCAATGACAACTTATGATAATTTGCTCTATATATTCCGATCATAAGACTGGACAGTCTAATAGTATAATTTATCACACTTTATAGTGGTTACCATAGAAACAGCAAAATTGATACTGTCTTTTGACTTAAGATAATGTGTGCATGCATATATAACACTGTTCATGTGTTATCATAGATAGAATGAGGAATTGAGTATCCTGATGTGAAATCAAAGTTGTAATGGCTTTAAAAGGTACTTTTTGATGGTTGCCATGGTAACAAATTCATGTTATGATAAATCTGCTTATATCCCTTGTAATATAATTGTATTGATAAGTTGTTGTCAGGTTGATTAAAATTCACATTATTTGGCAGATCTAAGGTCAAACATTTTGTTTGTATGTGGAAAGGACAGCATATTTCAACTGTTGCCATGGTAACAACTAAAAACTGAATTTCTTAGTGTCAAGTTTTATCTGAGAAAATGATAGCATAATAATTTTTCATGTTTCTGCACAATCAAGACAAATTAATTAGCTTGACAAAGCAGAGATTTGTATTTTTTTGCTCAAATTATAAAAAATTGCAATTTTCAATGGTTACCATGGTAACGGTAAGAAATTTATGAACTTAACGTTTGTATTTGAGTTGGTACAATTATAATGTGCAACAACGTATCATATTTGTATGCTATTGAACCAGGTCAGGGGCCTGAGAGTAAAATTTAGATATTTTACCTGGTATGACTTTCATGTGTTTCTGTTGCCGTAGCAACATTAAATATAATGTCATCTTAGTAATTTTTTACATGTAGCAAGAATGGAATATGATAGCACTTATTCTGAAAAAATTTTGTCATTATGCCTAATATTGTGAAAATGCAGCATTGCAGAACTTGTTGAAGTCAGTAATTTTCATAGAGTGCATCAGAAAATGGTTTCCATGGTAACAGATATATTCCTTAACCATAAATTACATGTGTCATATGAAGGCCCCAGGCCTTCTGAAGATTTGACCCAAAAATGAAGATGCTGTGATTATTGTGCAGTCCTGCACATGAAAAGAAAGATACCATTACTGTTTCCCAGAAATCTGTTGAAAATATCACATTGTTGCCATGGTAACGCATTTATCTCAAAACCTATACCACAATTTGATAGTGCAACAACCTGAATTTTGACGGGCAAGTTCCTGGCTACAAAACGGTACCAAATTTGTGATGTTGTCCGACGGGCCCCACGATTTTCCTCATTTTGGCTCACTGGCTCCCCAACTAAAAGGGAATGCTGTGTCATTGTCATGTATTTTCAAGCATTGTCATGAAAAAGCTTAAGAAGCATTTTCAGGTTTTTGGGTAATGTGGGCATTATATTTTGGGCAGCCCTCCAAAAATTTATAGACCTCTTATGCCTATGCTGATAATGTGTCCACATCTTATATATAAGGGAAGGAGTAAGCAACAGTTACTGGGAGGGTGCATGAACTTCTGCATACATGTATTTATTCTAAGAAAAGGTACTTAAGATATTGTCTGTGATATTCATTGCTGCAGTACAGCAATTACATTTTTGCTTTATTTCTGCATTTATTGCAATACAGTGTTAATAATTACCTGCATTTATAACACCACTGTTGTGAGACAGACTCGCACTAAATGCTATTTCTAGGGCATTTTGCACCCTGACGGAAGACCTCACCCCCGGGGACAAGAGACCTCTTCTGGACCACAGAAGGGATGGTCTTATAATATGGGGACCAATCTGCAGCAATTAGATTTGTACTTTATTGTATATAGTTCTTACATTGCCCATCTGGCAGTGACAATTTTTTTGCATCATAGGGAGAAAACGTTTGCTTATTTTACTCCAAAGCTTTGAAATCAAAGATCATCAATCAGCTAAGTACATATGTCTAAGCATTTCCTGTCTCAATGAATCATTCACTCCCCCACGATCACATAATATAACAAAATGCTTTACAACGTACTTTAAAGAATTCAACCGAAAACACAGAAAGATAAATGGATAGATGCATTGAAATCACAAATGAAATAAGAGATCATCAATTAGCTAAAATGTATATCTAAGCATTTCCTGTCTCAATGAATCATTCACTCCCACCCATGATCATGTAATGCATGTGAGCAACATGCCTTACTACGCACTTTAAAAAAATGTGACCCAATAGACAAAAGAATCAACCCAATAGACAAAATATTGATAGATAGATAGAGATTGATAGATGTATAGTTAGATAGATGGATGGATATATCGATGGATAGATAGATCTAAAACACAGTGGCTTCGCTTTTGACCATTTGGCAAACCAGTCAAATGCCCCATGTTTTTCAGTCTTCTTATTCTTTTTCATTCTTTTAAGTTTATTTACAATTTTACAAGTGTGTGACTGTATGGTAAGCGAATCTGGCTAGTCGGTCGTCATCTATTTTGCATTGCTACTGGATATGCCATTTTTTCATGTCACTTGGTTACTTTGATATATCTAAATCACTCCTTTTCACACAAAATTCACAATAAACTCTGTCTCAAAACACTGGATTTGAAGTTTAAAGATTGGAATACTGACCATGTGTCTTAAGACTAAGGCATATAATCAAATAACTCTTAGGCAGAAAACATTACACTCTATTAAGAATTAGGAAAAAAATTAACTGGGGGTATAAGTCCACCTATGTTAAAATACACAGGGGAACATCATTCTTGAAATCATCTAAAGGTACATCGTAAAACAATATTAGTGTTATGAATAATTTATCTGAACTACAATCACTTCCAAATTCCCTGTATCATTTGGAATTTTACTTGGGTGACTTGGTCAATTTGATTGAAATAAATCACTGTCCAACTGATTGGGTTTCAACAATGGCAGGAATTGTTTTGGTTATTATACATTCTCTACCAGCACTAAACTACAATTTGGAAAATTGAACTAGCAAACTGTGATTTAAATAAATCACTCCAGAGAAATTCAATAGCGTATACCAGGATTCAGGAACTATGACATTAGTCACAATCAAATATTATTCAGGGCAAAACTAAGAAATTGCCTTGGAAGATGGCCAATCTCATTCATGCGACTGCAAAACACAAGTTGAGAATTTATATGTTTAGTCTATTTGTTTGACTTTCTGGTACCTTTATCAGACATGGCAATTGAGAACTCACAGTAGTGATTGAAATAAATTAATTCAAAGAGAATTAATCAAATTTCTGTGCTTCTAACAGACAAAAAAGTTTGTTTACGAATAATTTACAGACTGACAGACAGTTACCACAAATCACCTGCCTTCGAGTCTCATATTTGTTCAACATAGACTCTGAAATAACGGTCTTTCCATTTCAAGGTCCAATAATCTAAAACTTGCTTTAGAAGTTTTCCATTAAATTCAATACGTAGAAGAGGAATGGAGTAAAAAGGAAAAACAATATGCATTTGATCATTTTTCGTCTTGGTCAATGCGAATACACTGTTTTACATGCTAAATTTAGTACCTGTCATGCAATGCTACGATCATATGCACATAAACTTTGTACAATCTGTTATTCAAAGTTTGATTACACACCAAAAAATTCTTTTTATGAATAGAATTGAGGTGACCCCCAATAGCAATTTAACCTGACCCTGTAGGCATGCCCTAGCCTAGTTCTATAACTAGCAAAAACCAAAATAGGAGCCATAATCTCTCTTTTTAATGTATGACGAAGAACTGAAAAATTATTTTGACCAGTGAAAGTAAAATATTGAGTGTTGCAACTTTTCTCCTGGTAGGAGAATGAGAGGGATAATATGTCAACAGCCCAAATGGTGGTGTGTGTATTAATCTATTATAATAATCTAATCATTTTGAGTTGATAGGCATTGTCAAATTTATTTTCCTTGAATTTTTATATCAATATATTATATTAAAATTTATTAAGGTGACTCAAACATGGTAGTTGGATCAGATAATTAATATCCATTAAAAGTGTCATTTAACTTGCTGGCACAAAGAATCACGAAAAAATGATGTTGAACATAATTCTTGTACTGGACAATGGCACTCGTGGGTGAAGTTTTCCTCCTTTAACAATGGTCTTAGAATCGACAATTGATAAACATAATAGGCACATTTTATAGATATGAAGAGGTTTTCTCCAGTGGTCGAAATAAGGGGGGGTCAGGGGGGTTTGACCCCCCCAAATGCTCATGTGACCCCCTCAAATACATTTTTCAGAAGGACCGAGAGGAGGGTCCTGAGAAAACCCCCCAAATACTGAAAGTGTACTGAGCAGTAAGCATGATACAGCAAGTAAAGCCTCATCAGCAAACCACAACCTCTTGTAATTCATATACATTACCAACAGGGTTTTCACAACTCATTTTCTGAGATAAAACATACCTTTAAAAAGCCCACAGTTCTTTTTTAGAGTATCTGAAAAACTTCGGCTTCAGGGCACCTCTGGCGGCCCGCTAGCGGCCCGCGGACTGCCAGCTACAAGGGCTTCAACCCTTTGGGTCTTCCAACTGAAAGACCCCCCCAAATAGCATGGCCTATTTCGACCACTGTTTTTCTCCCTATGTACAGCAAATATGGCGGCATTTTGATAAATGTAGCATAGTTTATGGTGGCTCATGGTGCCCCACTTATCCCAGGGTCTGGGCACAATGAGCTGCTTGCATATTTTTTAAAGACAAGATTTGACTATTTAAAAATCAACAATATAATGTAACAAAACCGAATATTGTAGCCAAAGGTCTTGCTATGTTTACATAAAGTACCCAGCTTTTCACCGTCAAAACTTTAGGCTCATCAGTGCAAAATGTCCAAAGTTGCTTATGGTGCCCCACTCCCCCACCCCAAGGTGATCCCCAGGTTAGGGTGCGTCTTTGCCCCCAATATCTTCAAAAAATAATGCACTTCTGCAGTACGTGATTTCTGGATGGCACAGTTATATTCCTTAGAAAAAGAGCTTTAATTTGAAGTCAAAATCAATTGTTTCCATTGAGGAGAAGTCGCAATTGTGTATAGATTTTTTTACAGAGAAATATCACCCAGAGAATCTGCTGAAGTGGGAAATATGTGATAAGTGAAAAAAAAAAAAGTTAATTTGACTTTTTGTAACTCAGAGAAGACCACGTAGTGAGGAAGTTGCCTGTTACATCATGTGATAGAACCTTGATTTAATTATGATGTAGTCAGAAAAAAAGACATGGCAGAGCAGTTTCTCAATGAACTGCTGTAGTCATCTACATGTAATTGATGCACATATGAAAATTTTAATTTTGATGAATAACTATCTAGAAAACATATTGAATGTTCTACTTTCTTCAGCAATGTGTTCCTAAGTTCCTTACGTTTTATTCTAATGATTGTGTGAAGTTTGGCAGAAGTTGACCTTTTTTTAAAGTTGATTATTCCAGACATTTGTCCTACCTTCTTAAATAAGCTAGATATTTTTTATCACAACTTTTCAAAGCATAAGTTTTGTCAATTTTAGACTCAACATTAACACAAAAGTACCATCCTAGGGCCACAGCCGGTCTTAATGAAATTTTGCAGAATGTGTTTCTACTGGAAAGGGACAATATGGGCAAAGTGCAGAAAGATTATGACAAATTTGTCATTTTTAGGGGGCAGATGATGCACGCTACCCCAAGTGACCCCTACAGCTGGCAATATGGCCAAAAGAAAAACAATTTCACGAGTACAATCCGAGGTGGCCTCAACCCTTGTTATTAAGCTGGCAAAATAAATGTTTTATTTAAAAGCCCAGTTTAATTTATAATTTTAGGAGTACCACTAAAGGTGACCCCCCAGCCTAGTCATATAACTTGCAAAAAATAAAAAATGTTCAAAAAGTACCGCATGGTGACCCCTGGGACAGCTAGCACTGTGGCTTTCCAAATAAAAAGAATCACGAGTACTCCCGAGGTGACCCGGGTACCTCCTCAAGCCAAGTAAAAAGAAAAATGTTTCAAGAGCACCCCCCATACGAGGTGACCCTCAGGCCTCAACCTGGTGATACAAGTAGCAAAAAGTAAAATGTTTGCAGGTATCCCCCCAGGTGACCCCCCTCCCAGGAAATCAGCCCACCTGAATTGCTCTGTACTATTAATTCTCTTATTCACCACACTACACACAAAACTGCATTGATGATATAATGAGACGATGCCTCCAAAAATCAACAACACCCCAAACCAACTTATAGTAAAGCCTGAGAAGAAAAATTAATGATGACTTGTGGTCTTACAAAATGAAGAAAAAATTGCTGACCTGACCTATCACTAGTAGTAGTTTAGCAAACACCCTTTTCATTGTAATGGTACATATTTCTTCAAGAATTAGTAATCAATATTCTTGGTTGGCCACTGCCATGGAAATAAGAGCGATATACAGTTTTCCTTGATTATTTACTGGATTTTTATAACTGGCTTTTTTCACATGGTTTAGAATGAATCAGAAATTCTTACCTGACATTTTTCTGTTGTAAATATGGTTCTGCAGCTAGCTAAGTTCCATCATGATTATTTTTGACCATTAACTGAAGATGTAATAATGAGGATTTTACTTTTCATTGTTGGCTCAAATAATATTATACTGGATTAAATTATGTTATCTCAGTTTTCTTGGGTTGTTGGTCACAAGCATGATGTAATGTCCTCATACCTGTGACAAGCAATTGATTGAAAACTGTCAATATAAAGGCTAAAGCTGCATATTGTCTGCAAAATGCATATTGCCTGCAAAATGAGCTCACATGATATTTTCAACACTTGGAAGTGATATTACCAAGGGCTGTCTCAGTGGAATTGATCTAAGGTACGAATTTTTAGCATTGACACAGGCAAATTCAAATCAATTTGGTAATACATATGATACAACAATTGTTAGAAAAAAAAAACTAGTAAAAACATATACTGATTAACTGCAATATTAGCTTTTAGTCTGATAAATATTTAAATTCATTATGTCCTTTTTCAGTTCAACCATGTTACAAATAAAGGAAGTATTTTGCAATGGTTTGAGGGATGCTACATGTTTTAGGTCCTGTATTGTTTGTTTTCACTCTGTAGGCAAATAGGACAGGATGATAGAATTTCATGTATATATGTACATACAATTTAAATAGAAATTTTATATAGGTAGGTTCCATATTTGTCATAGGGGAAGGGTTGGTCTAGTGGTAGTATTCTGGGCTGCCAATAGCTGGGTCCAGGCTTAGATTCCAGCTCTTGCCCGGTCGATCACCTGGGCCTATGTAGGATGGCTGTTTGCAATCATCCTTCACCTCATTGCCGTGTCATCTTCCTGTCCTAATAAGCCTACCAACCACAAAAACACAGGACATAAAGGCTCAATCCCTCTATATTTTTCATGCAGTGTATACCCATTTTCAATTAATTTTTTTGGTGATGTTTGATTAAAAATTGTTTTTCGGTTTTGATGAATTTGCAAAAAAGGTTGAATTTTAATGTTGCCGTATAAGCTATGGTTCTTCCTAAAGATGGGAAAAATATATAATTTGACAAAATCTTGCAAAAATTATGAAAATTTTTTTTAAACGTTTACAGACTCATCTATTTGAGACTGGTGGCAAGTCAAGTGTTTCATTGACATTTTAAGCTATTTCACCAACAAATTATTAGATAAGTCCCAATTTCCTTAGGATTGGACTGCTCCTAAGCTGTTGTTTGGCATTCTTATCAAACTGTCCGATGAGAATGTTTGTTAATCCCACACCTTTGATTCTTCTTAAGTTCAAAAGTACTAAGTCAATGTTTGTTTAGTCTGTGTTCTAAACAGTTTGAAATTAGAACAAAGGTCAATAAGACTGCCTGCTGCAACTTGTAATGCATGGATGGATGATCGGGGCTTTACATCCTGGGGGTTGTAGTGGTTATGGTTCCCTCCTGCTCCGCTGAAGGTCTTTGCCTGCATGGGTTTGAAACCCGGGTAGGGAACCAAAAATTTTCAGTGTACCTTCATGAGCAAAATCCCAGCTGGATGTCATTCGGATGAGATGTAAAATTGGTGGTCCCGTGTATCAGTGTCTGTGCTGGGCAAGTAAAAGATCCCTCACATGGGGTAAATGCGTAACATTCTGAGGACCTCCGCTCTTTCTCTCTTATCTCATCAATCAACCCTCGTGAGCGCCCAGAACTGGGCTCTCAGGGCTGCACTTACCATATCTATCCATCTATCTATCTATCTACCTATCTGGGGGAATGGTTGGTCTAGTGGCAGCGTGCTGGACTGCCAATTGCTTGGTTCGGGGATCGAATCCAGCTCTTGCCGGGTCACCTGGGCCCATGTTGGATGGCTGTTTCAATCATCCTTCACCTCATTGCCGTGTCCTCCTCCAGTCCTAATTAGCCTATCAAGTGCATTAGTGCATAAATACAGGACGTAAAGCCCCAAGCATCCATCCATCCATCTATCTATCTAATTTTGGCCCTTGTGACTCAGTAAGAGTTTGATTCAAACCCTGGACCCAGCGATTGGCGGCCTAGCATGCCACCACCAGTCATCTGACCAACCCTCCCATCCGACACCTGCAGAGACCCACTCAGAGCAAGTCTCAATTTTGCCTAGTTTTGGCCATCCTCCCATTGCAGGGCTCATTTTCATTTACCCTGCCAACAAGTGCTATGAAATTCTGAAGTTTTCAAATCCTTTAACAGCTTTTTTCCAACGTTACTTCAATGATTGTTTATTGTTTTTTGTTTTCTACAAAGAAAGTAATTGAAACAACTAGCAGGCAACAATTACACACTGAACCATCCATTTAGTTGCATTGACACAGCGAGATTGAACAAACTTTGGGGTTAAAAAAATTGACCAAGAAAACGATTAGCGTAATGATGTAGAGGAAGGTCAGACGTATATTTTGATGTATCAAACAAAAAAATCTGTTGGGAATTTTTTGAGATATTTGAGTTTTAGATTTTTTATTTATCACACCCTATTCCTAGTATGTAATCTCCATGAAAAAGTGATCAAAACTGTCCATTTTTCCTGTTAGGTAATATGTAAGATTAAAGTCATTATTCAGAAGTAAAAATATGCAGTCATGTTTCTGCAGAAAGTATGTACCACTTCATCCAGACTGATAAGGTGTGATAAACCTATAACAGCTAATATTTCTGGCTGAAGGCCTGAGAAAATGTTTGCAATACCAGGTAGTGTTAGTTACATAACTCTGGTAAATAATTTTAGCAAATTTGGTCTCATCATCTCATTGTAACAAGCTTTGTTGAGCTTTTTGTGCATTTTATCACACATTTGCCACCATGAAACAAGCATTTCATAACAATGTAAAAGGATAGACAAAGTTGTGTAAATTATCAGACAATGCATGCATAGAATGTTTGTAAGTATCTGCTTCACTATGAAGTTGAATCCCCTGATATTACATGAAAAGTCTTTGCAATTGGACAAAAAGACAAAAATAAGATTAAAAGCTATAATAAACAGTAATATTCATGCTTAATGTATTTTGAGTACTTAAAATGGATGCTGGGTGTTTAATGTTGCTGTAGGTTATCTGGCATCCAAAATCAACCAATCTTTAATTGCATAGAACAACAAAAATAGCATAAATTCAGTAAATTATGTGAAAATGTAGTGAATACAAACATGTACAACTATTGCACATTAAGACTGCAATGTCAAAGTATTTTACTCCATGCTTAACTAAATGCTTCCAAACATCTTATCTATGCGTTTTCTGATGATTCACTCAACATTGGCTACATTTCAAATGTTTGTGAAAGTACTTGTTTCACAGTGGTGAAATTTCTTAAAAAAACACATAAAAACCTCAATAATACACCATAGAGTTCAAAAGTGAGGTAGATTCTACTACAATTATTCACCAGAATGATGAAACTGAGGAAAAGCTGGCAAATAAACATATTTTATAAATTTTCTGAGAAATGTTTACTGTTATAGGTTTATCACACTCTGTCAGTCTGAATGAAGTGGTATGTACTTGCTCTTGTGGCAATGACTCCATATTTTTACTTCTGAATAATGACTTTTATATTAGATAGTACCTAACAGGAAAAATGGGCAGTTTTGATCATTTTTAGATGGAGATTCCATGCTAAGAATAGGGTGTGATAAATAAAAAATTAGAAACCCAAATATCTCAAAATATTCCCAACAGATTTTTTCGTATGATACATCAAAACGTTCGTCTGACCTTCCTCTACATCACTGCGCTAATCGTTTTCTTGGTCAATTTTTTTAACCCCAAAGTTTGTTCAAGCTCGCTGTGTTGAGAGATCTCAAACTGTTAATCATGTCTGTCACACCAGTGGAATTTAGACATGTGTCTTGAAATAAAATAACATTGCATACATAGGCTTTACCTTTGGACTGGTCCAAAAGTGTGAATTCAACACTTGAGACTAGTCTCAAATTTCTGACTGCTAGTGAAATTGGGTCTGTAAGTCTGTGAAATACAAACAAGCATGACTGATAAGATGACTGGCAATTAATCACCAGTGCAGTACACAATTGTAATTACATGTATTTTCTGGATATTGTATGGTTGGATAACTTGAAATGTCATTGAATGTTTACTTGCCTTGTAAGGGAAAGTGCTGCAAGGGCAGTGATGGAAACCGTTGTTCTTTTCTCGGAAGGTAATCATTCACTTCCACCAACAATTTTTGTCTTTTGTAAATGAAAATAATTCTAACTTGCATATATAATTATTAGCTTTCAAACCCGAGGTATTGTCATATGTTAGGTTGGTACATGTTACATGTAGCAGTTCATATTTCAACTTTTGGCCTGATTTAACCAAATAGATTACGCCATTATTACAAATGCTCTTGTGCCTCAAAAAAAACTCAAGTATCTTATGCAGTGCATAGGTCAAGGTAAATGTTGTTTCCATAGGATTTTGTACATGAATACTGGGATGTCCTGTGTAACATTTGGGATACTTTTCACATTGTGGTAAGTGTGATTTTGTAAAGTCTGTTAATTATTTTTTATGAGTCAGGAGTCACCAAATGAATTTTCGACTCCCAGCTATACCTTAAAATTAAAGTTCAACTGCACCCAAAAACCTCCTGCCTCAGACTCCGAAGTTAAATCCACTGTACTACATGTTCTACCCATGTCTGACATTGGCCATCTTCCAAGGCAACTTCTAGGTGTATGCCCCTGAATAATGATTTGTTATTGTGACAAATGCCATAGTTATTGAATCCTGGTGTACTCTCTTAAATTTCTTTGGAGTGATTTATTCAAATAACATTTAGCCAGTTCAGTTTTCCAAAACTGTCATTCTGTGCTGTTAGAGCATGCAAAACAATTAATACAATTTCTACCATTGTTGAAAGCCTATAAGTTGGACAGTGATTTATTTCAATCAAATTGACCAAGTCATCCAAACATTATTATTCTTAATGATCGATACAGAGAAGTGGAAAGCAACTGTAGTTCTGATAGATTAGTTATTATGTTGATTTTTATTTATGATGTACCTTGAGATGATGTTAAGAATCGTATTTAAAAAAAATTTTAATGTAGGTAGTCTCATATTGCCAAACTTATACTTTTCTAAATTCTTAATAGCACGAAATGTCTTATGCCCATGGGTTATGTGTCTTTCTTGAATTTTGGTAAACTTTCTTTTAATTTCTTTGGAGTGATTCATTTATATCGAAGCTTACCAGTTCAGCTTTCCAAAACTGTCGTTTGGTGCTGGTGAAGAATGTATAATAACAAATACAATTTCCGCAATGTTGAAACCCAATCGGTTGGATAGCGATTTATTTCAATCAAAGTGACTAACTCACCCAAGTATAAATTAAAATGACACAGGGAACTTGGAAGTGACTGTAGCTCTGATAAATTATTTGTAATGTTAATTTCGTCTTACGATGTATCTTGAGATGATTTTAACACTCCTGTTCCCCTTTATATTTGAACATAGGTGGATTCATACTGTAAAATTGTAAATAAACTTAAGACAAATGAAAAAAAAACAAGAAGACTGAAAAACAGGGCGCAACTGACCTTTTGCCGTTATGGTCAAATGCGATGCCACTGTGTTTTCAAAAACAATAATACATCAAAATAACAGAATTTTCGTTGAATAATACAAATTTGAATTAAATTTGAAATGATTTGTTGATATGCATATATACATTAGTCCAATATGTAATAGCAATCCCAAAAAATATAAACTTTGTTCGAGTTATACTAGTAGATATATAATTCAAACTCTTGGAATGTTAATTTTCATTAGGCCTATTTACATATTTACAAATATCATATTGCTAATTTGATGTCGACATATATAATTACAAGTATCGTATTGTTATTGGCAATATCGACAATTACGTAAATTAAACTATGTATACAAAGCACTTTGTCTTTTTTCAAAAGCGTTACACATAAAATTAGCTGTTTCTTTAATACAATCATCTTTCATCAGGAATTCAATTTTTCTGTCATCATTTAATAAGTCAAAAAAGAAATTAATTTGTCTTATCCTGTTGAAGAACTCAAATCTAATATCATTATAAAAGGGACAATGAAAGATAAAGTGCATTTTAGATTCAATGTTGTTGAAGTTACAAAAAAGACAATATCTGTATTCTATTGGAGTGTCTTGAAAACGTCCAGTTTCTATTCTTAATGGTAGAATACCGTATCTAAATTGTGATAAAAGGGCACGCTTTCTCCTGTTTTGAATATTAATTACAAAATTTTCTACATTATAGCTCTTTTTAAAAATACTATAAAAGCGTAATTTTGGTACAACAGTGATTTCATTTCGCCATCTCTCACAATAATTTCTGTGTAGAATTTCTTTGGCATTCTGTACATTGATAAAAGTGTTATTTTCAAAATTTGTCAACATACTGATTTCTTCACAAATTAATTTGATTTCTTTACTCCAATTTTTGCATATTGACTTATCCCATACAAATATTTTCTTAACTATTCTATCATTCTCAATGTTCAATAATCTGTTCCATAATCGCAACATTTCTAACTTATGACGTGTAATACAAGAAATCCATCCCATGTCCCCATTAATAGCTAAATTTGATGCAAATCTGTGAACTCCTAAAAAGAATCTTATGGCTCTGTTCTGGACAATTTCACTTCTTTTAGAAACATTAAAACTGGTCGATCAACTATACATGATACTCTTGCAGTCTTTTTGTGTTTTGCAGTCGTATATTAGTTTATAACAAGAAATTGTGTTTCTCTGAAATGTCAATCCAATTTGTAAGGATGAGTGTTATTGCTCTTCAGTAATGGCATTGTGTCATCTGATTTGAATACTCAATGCTGAGTTACAAATTGGATTTAAAATGTCACATTATTGTTAAAAATGCTGATGTGCATTTTTTTAAATTTGGTTTTTGTGAAACAAGATGAAATCTGATTTTCCCTGATGAAATTTTCCTGCAACAATGTGTTTACAAGATTGATGTGAGATATTCATGTGATTAATCATACTCAATCATAATGATGGGGGATAGGCAATGTACCCGCAGATGCCTAGCAAGTACTAAAAATATAAATTTATGAAGTATTGAATTGTAACATGAGGTATTAACAGTGGCAGATCCATACATAGTTGTCTACAGGGGGGTACTTTATCATGCAGTCAAAAATATTTATCAGACTCTGTAAACCATGTTTTGGCAAAACATGACTAACATTCACTTTTAGTTTCTGGGCATCATTTCCTGAACTTTTTTAAGGCACACTGTGATCGGTGTCAAGAAAATGTGGTGGATATTCTGCTAGCTTTTTTTGGTGCAATATATGTATTTGACGTAAGTAAGCTAAGGAAAATATCTCATATTTCACACGTTATTCCTAGTACAGCTTTAATTGACAATTGTCAAGAATTCAGCCCATTCCAGACATTTATGGCTGGGTGTGGTGCATATTATTTTCCTACCAAAGCTTTGTCTTCTGGTAATTCCAAATTTAAACAATTCTCTTAAATCTTGGCATGAAATAGAGTAACTCTATACTTTTCTTTCTAATTTTTGTCCACCACTTAAAAGAAGAAATATCTTTATGATGATGGAGATTCCACGTTGTAAAATGGTCAGCTCAGTTGGTGGCTTTTTTGGCTTAAAATCGTAGGGCCCTAATCATCTAACACCGAAAATGCCAGTCCAGATCATTCAAGGTAGGACCCTGCAATAGAGACTGTGGAGTGTGGAACAAGCATTCTTTTTAATTAAAAAGAAAATTGTGAGCACACTAAGAGGGTACAAAATAGGCCCTGCTGGACATGATTGGTAGCCACAGGCCTAAGGAGCCACACCCTTTCATGAAACCAAGGTTTGATTCCAGTGCTTGGCCAGGGGCGCTTTTTTGGAGAGCACTTTCAACCATCCTTCGCATAAATACAAGATATAGAGTACCAATCATCCATCCATCCTCCGTCCAGGTCTGTTACACACCTGAAGCATTCCCATTGATGAAAAATCAACAAAGGCTATTAATCTTACTAAATTTTATTAATCTTTCCACTAAAACTGCAAAAACTGAGCCTTGACTTCTTTTTGTTGAAGTGATTGATTAGGCAAGCAGCCATTAAATTTAAGGCAAACAGAGGAAGTTATGAAATATTCAGGAGTCGGATATTACCACTTTTTAAAATGGATGGGATTCCCCTTTAAATGAAACTGGAGGAAGGCCAAGGGCAGGTGCAAAAGCAGAATTTATTTAAATTGTAATAAATTTGCTTAATATTGCTGCATTTTTCTGGTGTGGTGGCTATTTTTTAAATTCATATCGTACAGTAGTAGCCAACATAAAGCAAGAAAATTTTCCATCAGAAGTCCTCTGTTTACCTATTTTTCCTACTTTCTCCTCTCCACCCCAAATCTCCTTACTATTACCTTTGACTCCTCACCACAACTTTGTCCCGTATTAAAAACTCTATTTAGAGAACTTGCAAAGTAGGCCTAATTGGATAAACCGTAGCTCAATATCAAAGAAATCAAACACAATCGGGTGATGGAATTTGAACTGATATTGGCATAGGCGTACGGCGCGCGATTTTTGGGGGGGCGAGCGACATTTTCCCGAATTTCGCAATCTAAATTTATAAACATTTCAAATTAAATTGCCTGGAAATCATTAATTTTCTGTAGTTTTTATTCTATCATCTGCCCAAATTTTTTAGCCTTTTTGCTGGAATCTTACTGTTTCCCAAACTTTTGGGAGGGCGATCGCCCCCCCCCCCCTCCGATACGCCTATGGGTATTGGCTTAATGTCAATTTAATGTAATTTTAAAAGGTAGTTTAGAGTAGGTAAAGGTAGAACTGATTTGGAGGGAGCCAAAAGGTGTCAAGGGGTAAAGTAGTGACTGATTCTTCCTTCCTGCTAGGATAGTCGCACTTTCTTTTGGGTTGTACTGTTCCAGTGGCAGATTTTGTTCAGGGAGGCCATATAAACATGAACTAAAGTAATATACAAAATGGACTACTCCCTGTCAATGTCTCACATCAAATCAAATGTTCACAATGCATGGTAGCAGTTTTAGATGAAACAAACATCCACAACATGAATAACAAGAGCTTAAACATTTCTTGCTACAAGATAATGCTATCGGGGATGGATTACATTAATGAGAAAATTATCTGCCATTATAATTTATGTCTGCATTGCAAAGGGATTTTAATCAGGAGATAATAATCACAATTTAAAGGAACCGTGTTTTTAAAGAATGAATTCAAATTAGATGTTACCAGTCATTGCCTAGATTCCCAGAAAATATAAAGGTGAAATGTTAGAAGTGTAATACGAGGTGACATGGTGTAATGGTTTGGACCCCCCTCTATCTCTCATTTCAATCTCATAAAACAACAATTGCAGATGGTAACTGCCCACAAGAAAACAAGAATACAAGAATTTATTTACCCTCAGCAGTTAAACGTATAACATTAGCAAGGAAGCGGCTAGTGACACCGAGCATGTGATGGGACTTTTTCAAAATATATGTTATGAATATTTTCTTTGATTCTACCTTTGTTTATCAATGGCATCTGAGGTAATCTGACTTGGCTCTGTTCCATGCTGTTATATTATTATTATTAGCTTCATTGACATTTGAATGTCTCAGTGCATCTTCTTGGCTGAGTAAGTATGTCTCAAAATGTACATAGCATTTTCAGATGAACAGAAAAGAGAAACACTTGGTCCATTTGATAAAAAAGCCTTTGTTAGCTCATTTAACAAATATTTACTATTTAGTTTAATTATTGGTTAAGTTACGTATAAACCTCTAACAGTAAAAATTTGGACACATTTCATATGTTTTTTGAAACACCCTACACTGTAAAATTTGAATTTTTAGTCAGCTTAAATGATTGAGTAAGATGGCTGCACAGTTCAAGTTATAAAAACAAAAGTATTATCATAAATCGAAACTTCAAACTAATGTTAGCTCAAACAAATTGTGCAACCAAGTCACTCAATCATTTGAGCTGACTCAAAATTTCAAATTTTAGAGTGTAGTGTAATTAGGCATACATATGTTTTAATTACCCCCATGAGAACCCTGCAGTGACTCTAATGTTAACAATGGTTTTCTTAGCTTCAAAAGATGTTTATTAAGTTTTAGAAGGACTTGTCTCACTCTGTTCAATCATTCAATGAGTAAGTAAGTAAGTAAAAAACAAAGAATGGAAAGAAAATTTAGTCAAGAGGAGGGCAAAATGACAATCTCCATGAGCCAGGTTTGATGGATATCAGAATGAATATTGATAACAGAATTATTTTTCTTTATAATAATAATAACAATAATAATAGGCATTTATATATAGCGCTAATTCCAGTAAACTGCTAACTAGCGCTTGTGCGTGATCAATTTATTTGTAGAAACTCTTAAATAGGTAAGTTTTAAGATTTCTCTTGAAGCCTTCAAGTGTTGTAGAGGCCTTGACAATCTGTGGGAGTTGGTTCCACAGTTTTGGAGCGGCATGCGAAAAGGCTCGGTCTTCATATTTGTTTTTGTTGAAGGAAGTTGGTTCATTTAAGAGCATTTTGTTATTGCTTCTCAGATAACAGTTTCGTTCGGATTTTGGCTGAATCATCTTTTGGATATACAAGGGAGCTTGTCCATTTATTGCTTTCCAGGTTGTTAACATGAGTTTGAATTGTATTCTAGCTGGAATTGGCAACCAATGTAGCTGTTTCCTATGCTGGCTTACACTGTCATGCTTTTTCAATTTTTCAATGAGTCGAACTGCTGAGTTTTGGGCCACTTGAAGTTTATACAATAAGCGACTTGATGTTCCATACAGAAGACCATTTCATAGATCTTTTCATTGGTGAACATGTCTGTAAGGATGAGACAAGCAATCTTATTGAACATGACCCAAAAATTTTTCTCGAAGTTGGGAATATGAATTTTTAGCGTCCATCCATCCATCATTAGAGCGCAGGTCACCCACTCATATTGAACACCACAATTTTCAGCCAACAAAACAGTTTCAAATTTCGCTTGACTTTCTGAGCTCAAGGCTTGGCAATCAGCCTCCATACAGACTCTATGTACTCGTGTTTCTATCTGATTTTGGGATTAAATTTCTGACTTCATGTCAAATCTTCATAAAAAGTGGGCCACTACTCATATTACCAATCTGAAATCCGATACTGTCAGGCTGCAAAGTGTGCACTCTGAGATACTGTGCTATCATTCAGGAGGCACTGCATGGTTTGGGAAGGGCGGCAAAATGCATATCACGTCTCCATGGTTTCTGAAGGCATCACTACAAAGATATCTTAGTGAAGTCCAAAATGGCAGACTCTTACTCAAGTTTGGAAAAAAACTAAGGAAATACTATTGAAGAAAGAATAATAGTTTTACTTCCTTCAACTTTTCCATAAGCCAAGTGGTGTAATGGGTATTTCAAAATTGCAATACTCATTGTAACTTTTAAAGAATAGTTTCTGTAGAATTAAAGAAAAGATTGGTAGAGTAAGATCATTGTAGGGTGAGAATTTGATAGTATGAAAGTGCAAATATCTTCCTGATGGTTACGGACTTCAGGAAGTATATTAAGTTGTATATCGTGGCTTTCATAAAATTTTGTTCATTAACAATCTTCCTATATCCTCTGCTTATTGGCGCTGCTCTATAGCTGCCCTGATCTGTAATCAGTGGAAGGGTCACCATGAATTTCCCCACACCAGGGGATCAAGAAGTTTTATGAATACAAATACGAAATACAAAATTATAGTAATGTTAATTTTGTCTCTTTAAAAATTTAGATATGCCAGTTGGCATCAAGAAAGGAACTAATTTGAGGTTTTATAATGAATAATTATTGTACTTCCACGGACATTTCTCAATACGAAAATTGCAATTATACTGGTCGGTCAAGTATACATGATACTCTTGCAGTCTTTTTGTGTTGTGCAGTGGTATATCAGTTTATAACAAGAAATTGTGTTTCTTGGGGAAATCTCTGAAATATCAATCCAATTTGTAAGGATGAATGGTATTGCTCTTCAGTAATGGCATTGTGTCATCTGATTTGAATACTCAATGCTGAGTTACAAATTGGATTTAAAATGTCACATTATTGTTAAAAATGCTGATGTGCATTTTTTTAAATTTGGTTTTTGTGAAACAAGATGAAATCTGATTTTCCCTGATGAAATTTTCCTGCAACAATGTGTTTACAAGATTGATGTGAGATATTCATGTGATTAATCATACTCAATCATAATGATGGGGGATAGGCCTCTCGATAGCGGCTTCTTTGCCTTAGAGAGGTCTCCCCATAGTGAGGAGTCAATATATAAATGTTATAACTGTGTACATATATATAAAATATTGTATATTGTATAATAGACTTCTCATGTATGCTTTTTTCACTATGAATAATTTTTTTTGTCTGTCTGTCTGTCTGTCAATGTACCCGCAGATGCCTAGCAAGTACTAAAAATATAAATTTATGAAGTATTGAATTGTAACATGAGGTGTTATTACAGATCTCGTATAAGTGTGCCATGTTCCATGTGAATATATGCTCAGATGATGTCAGTATGGCAATACTGACATCACTATTGGTACTCCAAGCTTGAGTGTTGATTCCAACTGCTACCAACAAGTCGGGCTTATGGGCTGTCCAAGTGTGAATAACAATTGATTAATCTGCATTCATTGGTATGGTTGTTTGATTCAGTTGGAGCAGGTGAAACTGATATGTTTGAGCCACTTGCTTGATCCATCATGGACATTCATGGTGGTCCTGTTGTGAAATTTCTCCTTGAGGGCAGCACCTTGTGGCTTTTCAGCCTTTTAAGTGAGATCTGCGCCAAAGAAACTGTTCAGAATTGATGACTGGAATGGGGATGATGGGGAGATTTTTTGGAAGTGAATGTGGCGGTGTTGCATGGGCATACTAGAGGACGAGAGATGGGGGGGGGGGGGGTAGTTACTCCCCAAAAATTTGGGAAAAGGCCAGACAAGGAGGCTAAGAATTCGATCATCAAATAAACATTATTGGAAATCAGTGATAAGGATGCCCCCAAGCAAAAAATATTATTTTTGCAAAGACAAAGCAGCACATGATAACCTCTCAGACCAAAAAATGAATGTGAGAGTGAATGAATTTGTTTTTTTGTAAAAGTGCTAAAACTGATAGCAGTTATACACAAAATCCATGCATCATACATAGCTGGACATTGTAACTTTTGGATTTATTCAAAACATCAAACTGAATAATCAATGTTGAGCAACAATCTAACAGCTTATTGTGGATTTGTAATGGTGTGATCAGTATGGGTTCCAAGTGACACACATGAAACTGCGAAATATACCAACTGTGAAAATTAATCATTATGCTGATACTGACATCACAAGAGCACTGTGGCAGTTGAAAAGAACATGGCGCACCTATACGAAATCTGTAATAACAGTGGCAGATCCATACATACAGTAGTTGTCTGCAGGCGGATACTATATTGTGCAGTCAAAAGCACTTTGTCACACTTTTTTGCAAAACATGACTAACATGTACTTTTAGTTTTTGGGCTTCATTTCCCAAACTTTTTTAAGGCACACTCTGATCGGTGTCAAGCAAATTTGGTGGGTATTCTGCTTGCTATTGTTTTTTGCAAAATATGCATACTTTGAAGTGAGTATGCCAAGGAAAATAAAGGTGATTCTTAAAACAGCTTTAATTGACAATTGTCAAGAATTCAGCTCATTCGAGATATTTGTGGCTGGGCGTGGTGCATATTATTTTCCAACCAAAGCTTTGTCTTAATTCCAAATTTAAACAATTCTCTTTAATATTGGCATGAGATAAAGTAACTCTCTACTTTTCTCTTACTTTTTGTCCACTAGTTAAAAATAAATACATTTCTTTATGATGATGGTGATGGGAGGTCGTAAAATGGTCTGCTCTGTTGGTGGCTCTATGGGCTTGAAATCTTAGGACCCCAATCATCTGAAGCTCTGAAAACACCACTCCAGATCATTTAAAGTAGGAGCCTGCAATACAGATTATGGAGCAAGTGTTATTTTAAAAAGAAAATTGTGAACATACTAAATACCAAGGGGTGCAATATTGACCCTGCTGAGCATGATTGGAAGCCACAGGCCTAAGGACCCACATCCCTTCATGAGCCAAGGTTTGATTCCGCTGCAGTGCCAGGGGCGTTGTGTTGGAGAGTAAGTTCAATGATACTTTCACCTCTAGTCCTTCTTAGCCTACCAAGAGCAAATACAGAATGTACAATCCCAATCGCTCACCCATTATCAATCCAGGTCTGTTACATACTAAGCATTCTCATTGATGAAAAATCAACAAAGGCTATTAATGTAACTAAATTTTATTAATCTTTCCACTAAAACCCACCGAAAGCCTTGGCCTCTTTTTGTTGAAGTGATTGATAAGGCAAGCAGCCATTAAATTTAAGGCAAACAGAGGAAGTCTTGAAATATTCAGGAGTCGGATACAACTTCTGCAGGCACTTTTTGAAATGGATGGGATTTCCCTTTAAATGAAACAGGAGGAAGGCAAAGAGCAGGTGCAACAGCAGAATTTCTTTAAATTGCAATCATTTTGCTTTATTGCTGCATTTTTCTGTTGTGGTTATTTCATAATTCATACAAGTGGCAGATTCAGGGGGCACACGTAACCTCCTCCTCCATCTGCCAGAAAACTAATATTAAAAGTAGCATCTTGAGGAAAATATGTGACTACATGAGATGGCGAAAGTTGAAACATGCCCGCATTGCCCTGGCCATCCCTAGACCATCGTGTCTTGATCTACCAGCTCACACTGCTGCTTTAATGAAAAATATGAATCATGTCTCATATGTATTATCCAAACGCAAAAATAAACCCAAGGCAGGGACTACATTTAACTATATTGTTCTAAATTATATGTATTATACCTATCTGTAAATATTCTGTTTATGACCCAATATGCATTCTTCTTACTTAACGAGAATTCATGCTTCCACAAGCAGTTTGACCATGGGCGGCCATACTAATAAGCGAGAGACATGAAATGTCAGGGCTACCAAATGTCTCCAGTGCCACCTTTTTACTAGCATAATATGACAAATCAAAGGAATGCCCTGGACAAGTGTACATTGATATCTTTTTCACAGATACTATCAAATTTGACAGTAGATTATGAAAAACATTATTTCAAAATTTACAATTATTGTTGTGTGTGAGTTTGACTGAGCTAGTTTAGAATTGACACAATGCAAAACACCAAACATCTCACTTTAAGAAAGTGATATCATGTAATGTATATTATATGCTATAGTGTACAAGATATTCATATTTTCCCTGTTCATATCTTCTCTCTTTTCACAAAGACATGAAATACATCTTATAATACAATAGTATGTACAAAACAGACAACTCCCTGTCAATGTCTCATATCAATCATCTTTTCAAGATGGTATCAGTTTAAATAAAATAAACATCTGCAGCATGAATAACAAGAGCTTTCACATTTCTTGCTAATATTAGTAAAGTAATATGCAAAATGGACAACTGCCTGTCAATGCTTCATATCAATGGTAGCATGCAGTTGATGAAAGAAACATCCACAGCATGAATAACAAGAGCTTTCACATTTCTTGCAAGAAGATAATGCTATCGGGGATGGATTACATTAATGAGAAAATGATCAGCCATAATAATTCATGTCTACATCATGAAGGGATTTTAATCAGTAGATAGTAATCACAATTCAAAGGAACCAATTCCGAACCATGTTGCTAAAGAATGAATTTAAATAAATGTTGCCTGTTATTGTCTAGATTCTCAGAAATTACGTATGAAGGCGAAATGTTAGAAATCAATTACTCAGTGAAATGGGGTAAAGGTAAGACTACAGCATTCTGCAGACCTCTCCCTGAGGGAAATTTGATTTATCACACTGTTCCATGAGACATAAAGTAAGATTGTGAAAGAACTAAGAATGGTACGAAAGGTACAGTCAAGAAAGGCTGTTATCAATAGACCAAATTAAAATTGTAGACAATAGATCTTTAACAAATAATTAGCCTCGTCTGTTAAATTGAGAATGTCATGTATATTTTTAGTCATATAAACCAAGCCAAGGAGGAGCTCTGAGACAACCAAATGTCAATGAAGCTAGTCTACAACTCAAAATAAAGTTTACAAGTAAATTTTCGGTCAGAAGTCCTCTGGTTGCATATTTTGCCCTCCTTTCGTAAATCTCCTTTCAACTACTTTTGACTCCTCACAACAACCTTAGCCCATATTAAGAACTCTATTAAGATGGCTACCTATGTAATTGCAATTAGCAAAGGGGAACAATATCAAATCAATTAAACACAATGGGGGTGATAGAGTTTAAATTGGTATTGTTTACATGTAATTTTAATGTAATTTTAAAGGGTAGTTTCAAGTAGGTAAAGGTAGGAAGATATTCAGAGGTAGCCAAAAGGTGTGAAAGGGTAAAGTAGTGGCTGATTCTTCCTTCCTGCTGGGGTAGTTATACTTTTAAGATAATGGCTGTTCAACCAAAGTAGAACAATCAGTGAACAAACTTTATTCAATTATCCTCTCTATCCATGTTTATGAATAAGAAATATACTGTATTTGGCATGAGACCTGTATGGAACAGCCGATTTTTTGGTATTTGTGAAGAAACAGTAATTCTCAAATTGGAAAAATCATTACGAAACGGCTGTCTGTTTAGGACTGAAGTGAATTCTAGCTAAATATATATAAATATTAAAATTTTTTCAACCTCTTTTTTTAAAATTTTACCCTTCCACCCTATTTTTTCTCAAAACTTTATTGTACAAACCTGAATACAATATTAAACAAGAACGAACACTCAGAGAGTGTATACGTAGGCCTGCCAGCCTGCCGAGGCCTAGGCCTATCTATCTATCTATCTATCTATCTATCTATCTGTCTATCTGTCTATCTATCTATGTGTCTGTTAGGGTGTTTCAGGTGCCCCCAATATTTTCCGATCCTGCTTGACATTGGTCTGGTATTGCAGTTAATATAGTAAAAGTCACATCTAAAATTTTGGCCCATTCTATAAATACTTACCTTTACCAGAATTCACTTGAAGTTTATAATGTAATTCCCCATTGGCGAACTTGCAAATCCTGAAGATATTGCAAAAATCAATGAAGGAATAAATATTTTTTCCTCAATCCATAGTTTCTGAGTAAGTTTTGGGAGGGCAATTCAAATCTGGGATCAGCTGTTTTACAGCAGGTCTTCCTAATGAGCTAGGAAGTGTTGAATTTCCTAAAATTCTGCCATTTTATGCAGATTTTCACAAATTTGACAGCTTCTGGCAGCTTGGAAATGGGGTTATACAAAAATAACACCAGATTTGAATTTCCCTCCCAAAACTTACTCCGGAACTGTGGATTGGGAAAAAAATATTGATTTCTTCATTGGTTTTTGAAATATCTTGAGAATTTGCACATTCGCCAATGGGGAATTACATTATAAACTTCAAGTGAATTCTGGTAAAGGTAGGTATTTATAGAATTGGCCAAAATTTTACATGTGACTTTTACTATATAAACTACAATACCAGACCAAGGTCAAGCAGGATCGGAAAACATTGGGGGCACCTGAAACACCCTAGTGTCTGTCTATCTATCTATATCTATCTATCTAATCATTCGATACCTATGTATTGTATAAGTGAGAATCGTATCTATAAATTTACTCAGGTATCTATCTGACTTTTTATCAATATGTCCCCTAACTTCTACTCTAATAAATTGTTAATCAAGCTTGTGTTTGGTAAATGCATTTTCTTCTTTCTCTCCTTTATTAATAAATCTGTAAACACTTGCTGTAATAATGGCGCGAAAAATGGTCAACTGTGCAGAATGGTACAGGTATATTTTCAATTAAATAACCAAATAAGTGACGGAGACCAGCCAAATTCGAAAAGAGCCTTCAATGACCCACAAGTAAGAATACTACAAAGAATCAGATTCATACAGTACATAGTTTTAACAGGATCTTGTGCACAGCGTCATACAGATAGAAAGAGCTTGACTCGCCACATAAGCCCTGCTGCAGGCAGGCCTAATGAATTTCGAGAAATAATTTAGTAAATTAGAATATAGTGTCTTTAACATAAACTTTATCTTTTGTGTCCAGGTGGTGCCATCTTCATGCTTTGGCATTTAAATATTGGTATTAATTTCTGCGCTTCGAATTAGTTTTTATTCCTTCTTAATCAGGAATGTATTTGGACTTGTACTTGTACTTGATTAAAAGTACTTGTACTTGGACTCAAGTACTCTGTTAAAAAGCTGTACTTGTACTTGTACTTGTACTTGCCAAGTGCCAGTGTGCTTGTACTTGGACTCAAGTACAATCGATTGTACTTGACCCCAAGCCTGATTCAAATGAGTATTGTATTGAAGCTGGTGGTTATCATAGGGATATCAGTAATGCAAAGGAAACCTATTTTATAAGAAGTTGTCTACAAATTTTTATGGCGCTTCAACTAACCCCGGGGTTGGGGTTAGTTGAAACAAAAATTTTTCTGGAAGTTTGTGTCTATGTTGACCAAGTTGAGAACATTAATCCAATCATCCATCCATTATTAGAGAGCAGGTTGCTCTTCCCACAGGTACATATCACCCACACATATTTTACACCACAATTTTGAACCAACAAAACAGTTTCAAATTTCAATTCACTTTCTGAGCTCAAGGCTTGGCAATCAGCCTCCAAGCAGACTCTTCGTACTCAGGTTTCTATCCGATTTTGGGATTAAATTTCTGACTTCATGTCAAATCTTCACAAAAAGTGGGCCGCTACTTGTATTACCAATGTGAAATCTAATACCGTCAAGCTGCAAAGTGTGCAATCTGAGATACTTTGCATCATTCGCAGGCACTGGAAAGACTGCATGGTTTTGGAAGGGTGGCAAAATGCATCTCACGCCTCCAAGCTTTCTAAAGGCATCACTACAAAAATTTCTTAGTGCAGACTCTTGCATGATTGGAAATGAACAAAGAAATGCTATTGAAGAAAGAATTATAGATGTAGTTCATTCTGCTTTTCCATAAGCCAAGTGGTTTAGGAGATATTTCAAAATTGCAATATTTAAGGTAACTTTTAAAAGAATAGTTTCTTTAGAATTAAAAGAAAGGTTTGCAGAGAAAGATCATTGATGGATGAGGATTGAATGGTGTGTAAGTGCAAGAAGAATATCCCTCATGGTCGGGGACTTCAGATATGAATTGGATTGTATATGGTGGCTTTCAAAAGATTTTGTTCAATAACAATGTTCCTATATCCTCTGCTCCTTTGCGATGCTCTGTGGCTGCCCTGAGCTGTAATCAGTGGAAGGCTCACTATGATTCTCCCCGCACCAGGGTATCAAGAATTAAGTTATACAAATACAATATAATATATTATATCTATATCATAGTAATGTTAATTTGAACTCTTTTATATATCATGCCAGTAGGCCTCAAGAACGAAAGTGATCAGAGGTTTTATAATGAATAACTATCATAATGATACTACCACAGACATTTCTCCATTTAAAAATCGCAATTGCTGGCCGATGAACTATACATTATACTACTGTAGTCTTTTTGTGCTGTGCATTGGTATATTTTCTCCTAACAAGAAAATGTGTTTCTTGGGGAAATCTCTGAAATATCAATCCAATTTCCAATTGTAAGGACGAATACTAATGTCTTTCAGTAATGACATTGTGTAACCTAGTTTGAATGCTCAATGCTGAGTTACAAATTTAATTTAAAATGTCATATTATTGCTAAAACTGCTGCTGTGCAATTTGTTCAAATTTGATTATTGTGAAACAGGATTAATTTTGATTTTGTGATGAAATTTTGCTTCGACAATGGGTTTACAAGATTAACAAAAAATATTCAAATGATTAATCATACTCAATCATCAAGCATGAGGGGCAGAGGCGGGTGGAGAGAATGTATGCATCAATGCCTAGGAAGTAATGAAAGGATAGATGTCTGAAATATTTGATTTAATAATATATGAAATTGATTTTTTGCAAATAATTTCCATGTCGACTTGAGTGTTTTTCTCAATTTGTGAGGAAGGTTCAAATACACACATGCAGACATTATGTATTCATCTTACGTGGATGTGCGCCTACATGTAACGTCACACATAACTTCATCTCTCTTAATGCCTGTCTGTTGCCTCAATGAAAATAATTTTAATCACCTTTGCGTTGGCTGATCGAATATTATATATAAAGATATTCCCAAAATGAAAACAACAACAAGAGAATAATTAGCATGCCATTGTCTTCAGTGGTTAAAAAGGGAAAGAAATATGTAAGGACACATATGATATATCATTACACCAAACTAATATGTTTTTCGGAAAGTATATATTGGTCTGCATGTGTCTGGTGTCATTCGATCCATTTTATAAATCTAAAAAGGCAAAGGTATTAATGCTACGTTATTATTTTTTATCTATTATTTTCCACCTGTATCAGGATTAAAAAAAATACTTCCAAATTGCCAGAGTTACATCCGAGGATAAAAAAGTATTTACATCCAGTTATTTGAGGTCAGCAATAATGTCTAAACAGCTCCTATCTTTTACATGTAGCCTACATTGAAATGAGAGGTCAATTTATCATTGGCAGACTTGTGACTTCAGTCGCACTGGTAGTGGCATTATGCAGTCACTGACTTGTGATTTTAAATACATGCCCCTACGGTTCCATGCCCTTTCATCCACATGTCTGCCTTCGCACTCTCAAGAAATTTATTCCACTCAAAATTCTCTAGTTTAGTAATAGCGGGGAAGATTTGTCATGAATAGGGGAGTAATATTTCATTTATACATAGAAGCATGAAACTTGGCACATTGCTCAAAAACATCTTAAAAAAATAAATTTAGATAGGGAGCCACTTCAGATTTGACCTGGTTGACCCATGGCAGCCATTTTCCAAAATGGCGGCTAATTCTCTCATTTTCCTGCTTTCTGTGAAGTGCCCACAGTTTGACCATATGAAAGCAGTGGTCATAATTTCTTCTTAAGATCTAAAAAACACTATCAATTGATTCCTGGGTTGAACTGTGGAATTTTAGGGTGGTCAGGGTCCATTTTGTTATAACTGTTGAAGAAAATGCAGCATTTTCGTGGTTTTCCATAATTCTATAAAATCTCAATATATATTTAACAAAAACCACATATTTGAATTCCTTGTAAGAAGAGCTTTCAAATGAATGGTAGCATCACTAGTTTCCGTGAATTCTTTGTCAAAATGAACCTTAGAACCAAAATCTTAAAAATGTAAAATTTTCATTTTTTCCATTACCACTACAAATTTATGAAACCCATTAATGCGGGTACTCATTTGAAAGCTCTTTTTGTAAGGAATTCAAATATGCAACTTATTATTATATTAATTCAGAATTGGCGAAACCACGCAAAACCGCGAAAATACAGTATTTGAGTTGATAATTCTACCAAAATGGATTCTAGAAAGCCTGAAAATAGTTGAGGCTACTAAAAATGTTGTAGTAATGTTCTGAATACCTAGAGAAGGAATAACAAACACTATTTGCATACATTCTATTCATAGGAACTACACAGAAAGCAGCAAATTGGAAGAATTGGCGGCCATTTTGGAAAATGGCTGCCAGTAGGCATCTATGCCAAATCTGAGGTGGCTCCCTATGCTATTATATTTGTAGAGATGTTTTTTAAGTGTGCGCCAAGTTTCATGCTTCTATGTATAAATGCACTATTTTTTTTACATACCTGCCCCGCTATAACAGTAATTTTCTAAAGATTTTTTTTTTTTTCAAATTTGCTTTTTAACATGAACATTGCTCGATGACATTTCAATGAGAAATCAAAGCTTTGAATTAATATTTCATATTTAGGCCAAGGCTAATTTTTACTTTTAGAGTGAGCCAGGATATGGGGCACGGAGGAGTTGAGGTAACTCAGGTAAGAACTGAAGAGTGTCGAAATGCATGCTTGCACTGTTATAGTATAAAATGCAAACACATTGTTCCACTAATAGTTCAGGAGTTGAAAAATGAAAGAGACCATTCTATGATCCCACATAGATCTATGCACAGTACCCACTCATTCCGCTCATGTTGATTGTGCCATTTTTTTGCCTGACAAAAACAAAATGACAAATTTAATTTCATCTTCTGTGGTGAGTAACTCTGTAATCAGCTTCCTCCAGACTCTTAAGTATTCATGTTTCTATCCGATTTTGGGATTAAATATCTGTCTTTATATCAAATTTTCTCAAAAATTTGACTGCTAGTTGAATTGGCAATCTGAAATTCAACACAACCAAGATGCAAAAGTGTATGCATTGCAATTCTGTGCACACATATTTCCCATGAGACACTGGTTTAGAGAGGTTTCAATATACCATGTATACCACACTTTCTGAAGTCATTGCAGGACATCAAATCGCTCACAGCCAAGATTTATCAATATAAAATCCTCCATCCAATAAGACAGAATCTATCCACGCAGTGGGTTGATTGATGAAGTGTCATGAACAAAGGATGATCCATTGAAGAATAAATAATATTGTCATATATTATTATTTGGTCTGCGGTCTTTTCACCACTTTTGACTTTTGTTCCTGAAACATGTAGTTTTGCTTTTCTTTCATGCATAGAGAAATTAGAAAATCTAGAACGACAAGTGAATACTGGGAAAATACAAGAACATGGTTTAAGTTATGGAGCATAGAGGGAAGATATGGAATTTTAAATGAAGACACGACAAAGGATCTTGGCTCACAATTCAATTTAATTGATAGACGATATTAAAAATTTAGATTTTTCTTATCAACCTACCACAGAAAAAGTGCTTCGAGAAGGTCCGAGACGCTAAAAGTCAATTATGTCATTCCCCTGGCAAAATAAGTTAAGAGGCCCCTCAGTCCCTACCATCTGCATCATTCCAAGTGAGAAGAGCCAAATATCATAGCATATAACACAATTTGTACATTTGTGATTAAGTTGGGCTCCCGGTTGATAATTAAGTAACTATCGTTAATTTAGTTGCATCGCACAATCATTAAAGTGGCTACTGTTCTTGAAATTTTATTCTTTGACATCTTGCACATGCCCCCGGAGTGGAAGAGCCCGTGGCAGCTGCCACTCCACCACATACTACGCAGTCCGCTCCTGATGTCTAGCCTTACTGAATGAATGCATTACATTTATTTCTGTACCTATCATCCTCTGTCACAAATAGCCAAGATAGATCTCTGAAATATATTAATTATTCGGAATTTATTCCCCATGTGTCATCCGAACGCCCACTCCTCAGATGACTGCGTGGCAAAATGCCATAAAAGATTTAACTACATGTCTTGAGGCAGTGCTAAAGTAGAAATAATGGGACTGATAATGCTGCTTGAATATGCCAACTCACTCTCTGCCAGCTGTTTTCCATTTTTGTAAAAAAAATTATATTCTATTAAATAAAATTTCACATTTGCACAAGGTATTTAAATATGACATCAATGTTAGATTTCTATGTCATTACCAATACTTTATATAGACGTTTTGTGTCACTCAACAAAACGGAAATTTCCTCAGACTAGAGTAAGCACAATATCTTTGACAGCAGTTTGTCTCATAGAAAGGTTGAAACAGCAAGACAGTGTTGGATCACACAGGAAGCAACTTAATTGGCTGGCTGCCAATCCCTGCTAGAAAAGAGTTTAAGCTGAAGACAACAACCTGGGAGGCATTAAACATCTAAGCGCCCCTGTAAATTAAGAAACTGGTCCAGCTTAAACCAAATGGAGACCATATATTATAACCTGAGAAGTGATAGCAATATCTTGCAAACAGAACCAGCTTCAAAGAGTCTAAATAAATTTGAAAACAGAGCTTACTTGTTTGCAGCACCAAAACTCTGGAACAAGTTACCTGAGATTGTTCAAACAACAAAGACCGTTGAGTGTTTCAAGAATGACTAGAAAACCCTATTTAAAAGGTTCTACAAATAATCCTTACTCACCCAAGCACTTCTGAGCATTTCACTGGAAGAGGTGCTATATAAATCACTATTTCGTGTGTGTCTGTGTATGTCAGGAATAACATTAATATGAAAGCAGCCAAGAAAATCATCAGGCATGCTTGATATGACCAAATAAATATCATTCTTTTAGTCTATTATGTAGACAACTTCCACCTCAGCCATCACTGCCTATAGCCTAAAAGAACTGAAAGTTGTGGAAGGACGAGCATTTTCTTGAGGGCGTGAGATTCAGAATTTGTTTTAGTTTGGGTTGCACATATAATATAATATGTGAACATTTACATGAATTCCACTAATAATTCAAGATGGAGACAAATTTATCGCAAGTTGAAAGGTGACAGAGATCATTCTATGAGCCCACTCATATCTTCTTACATCACGCACTCCATGCACTCATGGTGATTATGCCATTTTTTGTCTTCTCTCGTGTCTGACTCTGTAATCAACTTCCTCCAGACTCTTAAGTATTCGTGTTTCTATCCAATTTTGGGATGAAATATCTGTTTTTATACCAAATTTTCTTTAAAAAGTGGTCTGCTACTTGAATAGCCAATCTGAAATTCAATACCACCAAGATGCAAAAGTGTATGCCTTGCTATACTCTGCACATATATCTCACAAGAGACACTGAATTAGACCACACTACAGCATCTGAAGGAATCATTGTAAAATATTGTTACACACTACCAAGATTGATCTATATAAGTTCTTTCATCAAATAAGGTTGCATCTATCCACACAGTTGGTTGATTGATGAAGTGTCATGAAAAGAGGACGGTCCATTGGAGGATGAATAATATTATCATGTGTCTAAACTACACTACAGTCTATACGTCGCTTTTGCTCCTGATCTTTGTGCTTTCCGTGCATGGACATATTACAAAATCTGGAAAGACATACAGTGCATGAATATGAAATAAATTGATCAGCGAAGGAAGTTAGGTAATTTAGAGGGAGTACCAAAGCTAGAGGGAAGACATGGAAATTAGAAGAAGGACATGTATTTAATTGTATTTTAGAGGGAAGACATGACATTCAGATGCAAGATTGTGCAATTTCATCTGAAAATATGAAATTCCAAGAGAAATTTAGACATTCGATTCTGAGCGAAAATATGACATCCAATCGACAGGGAAATATTACATTTAAACAGAGATGTAACATCTTGAGGGAAATTATAACATTCTACAAAATGTCGATGTATGGAAAATACAGCTGAAGCATCAGATAATACACATTTATCCCATATCTAGGCGAACTTTTTCCTGGACACTAGCATAGAGATTTCCTCTATGGTATGATACTTTTATCACAAAACAGTTTCCATAAATCACAACCTACGGCTGCAACCATTTGATATCTTGCCATACTAAGGCCAAACATAATGATTTTCAGTTTCTCCGACTGACTGACAAAATTTTCTGCCTTCAAAAAAAAAAGAAACTCACCAGCAATTTTATTTAACTGAACGACACTATGAAAAATTTAGATTGTAGTTTTATTTTCCTGCCGAACAACCACAGAAAAATGCTTCAAGCAGATCCGAGAAGCTAAAAACAAACTACGTGTATGTTTGGCCTTACTGCATGAATGCATCATATCTATTTTGTTACATGTACCTACCATCCTCTGTCACAAATGTCTGCGATAAATTTATGAAATACATTAATTATTCCCCCCGTGTCATCTGAACGCCCAATCCGCAGATTATTGCATGGCAAAATGCCATGAAAGATGTAGATGCATGTCTCTAAGCTGTGCAAAGTAGAAATAATGGGACAGGTAATACTGTTGAATATGCCAACTCAATATCTGCTAACTGTTTTCCCTTCAAAGATATTGATGTCCTAATAAATTTAATATCACATTTTGCATGTGGTATTTGAAAATTACATGATTGCAATTGTCAAATTTCATCAAATAATTTTCTATTTATCATGATTGATATTTCAGAAAAGAGGTTGGCGCTACTCAAGAAAAACTGTTTGCATAGGCAAGACTAGAGTTAGTACAAAATCTTTGATTTTTGTGTGTGTTTACTTTTTTTTGTATATCAGGAATGACATTCTCGAGAAACAGCCAACGAAATCATTAGTACTGTTTCATATGATTAAATCTTTTTTTTATAAATTTTATCAATTAAGTAAAAGTCCACCATTGCTATCACTGCCTAGCCAAGAACCTATTTCCTCTGGGGTAATGCAAAGCAAGGAGTTATGACTCGAACATGTATGCAACATCTGACTTTCCACCTGATCGACTATGCCATGTCAGCTTTTGAAATCTGAATGTTGTTATTATCAAGGACAATTATAGCAAGAACAGTTGCTTATTTCTTTCATATATAGCGTAGCGGTGACAGCCCCTACTTCTCAATCATTTCTGCAGTCTTGCAACATATAAACTGCAAAAATCTTCTATAATTGAAAAAGACTGCTTCAGAACATCTAATAATTCGTGGCAGAAAAAAGGTAATTACAAGACCGTCAAATAAGTCACTGCATCATATTTTTGTTGGCTTTCTATAATGAATAGAAGCAGGGGGAAATTATGCTTTATTGTAAATATCTTCTTAATAAAGCACAATCCATTGCAAGGACATGTGCAAATATTGTTTTTTTTTGTGATTATGCAAATGCAATGACGGTTGAATGCTGAATAAATTGAATTGAAAAAGCCAAATAATTCTTCAATACATCTGGCTTCAGAGCTTCTCACAATGCGTTGGAATAAAAAGCGTAATTACAAGACAGCCAAGTCAGTCACTCCATTATGTTATTGTTGGCTTTCTATATAATGAATAGTAGCACATGTATCTACTTGCCTTATTATTTATAAGCAAATGTTCTTCTTTGGAAATTATCTCTTCTGCCAATAAAGCACAATCCATTTGTATTACCTTTTTGTGATTATACAAATGCAATGCAGGTTGAACGTAGAATAACAAATCAAATTGAAAATGTCAAATAATTCTTAGATACGCGTAGCCGAACAGCGTTGCAAATTTGATTATTGCAAAATAAGAAGAAATCTGATTTTGCAATGAAATTTCCTGACAATTGGATTAATTCATTTTTTAAAATCAATTAAGATAACAATTATCTTTATGCGATTACTTCAATTTCTTTCTTTAAAGGTTGAATGAGGAATGATTGAATTGCCAGGTCTTTTTTTATGTCCATGAGAAGGTGTGCAACACCCAAGAAATATCTCACATGCATTATCCTTTTCCTAATCGCCTTATTGCCTTTCCTCCTCCAGTCCTATAATAATAAAGCCTCCCGAGTTAGAAATACAGGATGCAAAGCCCTAATCAGTTATTCGGAGAAGAGTGAATTGACATGTCTTCAGTAGTAATGACAGCAAAAGTAGCAAGAATGGTTTAAATTTATGACCGCACCAATAACAGTTTGTGGCATATGTATTAAACTGAGCACTTAAAATTATTCTCCCTTGAATTATTGGCACTATAGGGTGTTTTGCACTGGAAATATTCGTAAGAATTTAGTATGTTCAAAATTTTGTTACAATATCCAAGATTTATAGGATAGGGCTAATACCTCACTGGCTAGGCCTAATTATGAGTCATACAGAATAACACGGCAATAATAGGGATATGACCTCACAAGGAACATTCCTGCGCATTTCTGCAAGCACTTGTAATTTGTTGCCAGTAAGTAAATCGAAAAGTTTTGGTAAAGTCTTCGCATCCAAGCAATGCAACATCGGTTCAAACGAAGCTGAAGAGATGCCAACCCTGGAATGTCTGTCAAACCACCCACTCATTTGCAATTCCCTAATGCTATGGCTTTGTCATTGTTTCTTCTGTCAGAGCTGCTGTGGTTTTTGCTTATGTGTGGGCGATGAAAACCTCAATAATGTAGTCTGTACAGCTATGCATTGAGGAGTACATTTCCTTACATCAGGGCTTCAGTATACTGTTGGGGTTGAGATGTAGAGTCTTGGAGTCAGAGGTTTTTTTGGGGGGGGGGGGAGTCAGAATATAAGTCAAAATTGGATTTTAAGGTGAAGTTAAAGAGTCAGAATAAAAATTAATCCGGATTGAGGGTTCCTCAAAAAAATTATAGAAATTGACAAATACTTTGGAACAATGATATTATGAACTGTGCATTCAAAACTTAATTTTTTAATCATTCATGAATAAATGAATATGATATAGAAGCATTGTGGTACAGTACAACCCAAAATAAAGTAAGAAAATTTTCTGTCAGAAGTCCTCTGTTTACCTATTTTGCCCTCTTTTCTCTTCTCCACCCCAAATCTCCTTAAAACTCCCTTTGACTCCTTACAACAACCTTAGCCCACATTAAGAACTCTATTTAGACTGCTACCAATGTAACTGCAATTAGCAGAGGTGCAAAATATCAAGTAAATCAAACACAGATTGAGTTTAAATTGGTGTTGTTTAAATATGATTTTAATGTAATTTTAAAAGGTAGTTTCAAGTAGGTAAAAGTAAAAAGTGATTCAGAGGTAGTCAAAAGGTGTGAAAGGGTAAGTAGTGGCTGATTCTTCCTTCCTACTGGGGTAATCGTACTTTAATTTGGGTTGTACTGTATAATGTTTTTCTGAATTACAACCTGATATTTGTGTCCAGGATATATATGCTTACTGGTGGTAAGAGGAATAGGGAGCAGGAATCGGAAATCAGGAGACCTAAAATATAATTAATTTATAATTTATGTAAGGAGAAGCAGTCTGAATCGTTATTCAGAAAGCTAAAGTAGTCAAGAGTTTGAGTTCACTTGCTTGTTGCAGCCCGACTCCAAAACTTACAACCCCTCTAACATGCTCAATATCAATTGTCTATATTACTTTGGACTGGGTCAAAGACCTGCTATATATGTGACAGACTTCTGATTTGAAGATAAGCTTATATATTTCAAAGGTTTCCCCTTATGAATGTGCACTCATATCTGGACAAGTAATAAACCCACATCCTTCTTTAAAATATTTCTGAACTGATGTTTTGGTAGAATTTTGTAGATGCTTTTCGGTATAACTTTAAGGTTAGTGGAGCCATCCTGCTCATATAGCTATAACAGGACTATGAAGTCATGTGCCGCATCTTGGAGATGGTATACCTACTTTTAGTTGATTGCTTGTGTACACCTGTAATAATAAGGATTGTTACTCGGATGGAAAAGAGTAGACAGAGAATTTCAGGTAGGTCAGTGGTTTTTTTGCAGCTCTCTGGCCTGAGGTTAAACTGACCCTGTTATAACAATATAAAGAAAGGAACGTCATTGCCTATGGTGGTCATGTACAAAGGATGCCACCCAATATTAGTCAAATATCATTACCAATTCCTCTTATTTGCCTGACAACATGTGCAGCTGTGTCAATTACAGTGTAATCCCATGTCTTGTGATGCATCACCAACAGTTTTGATCATATATGGTGCAGTTTTTTCTTGCCTGAGCCCCTCCCTAACAATTATCGAAGTGGGCACCACGTCAGTGGCAAATAGTTGCTTGGATGTGTCCTCCTCTATATGAGATAATTTCAGTTTTTTAATGGTCATCAAGCATTTCATAAAACATAAATTCCATGAATTTTATGAGAAAATAGAATTGCTTGAGTCTTGAGTCTTGAGCAAATCAAATCCACGTGCACATGTACAGAACAGCACAGTCATAGTAGGGTGGAAGTTACGATTAATACAAGCAAGAAGCTGTGGTAAAATAATGAAGATGAATCAGTTGTTTACTTTAGTCCCATGTGGATAATTACATCCTCAGGCGAAGACTCTACAACGCCAAGAAGAAATACTTCCTGGTTATAATCATCTGCAATCTATCTAACAATGGTTTCTGTGTTTTAGATTTATGGGCAAAACCTGTCTTGCAATTTAAGTCAGACGTAATGAATCTAAGAAATTAATTTCACAGGTACCTATTGAAGAAATCAGGACATTGGTTATTTTCTCAATAACCATTAATCTTTCAGATGCCATATGGACTTATACCAAAACATGCAAAGGATAGACATATTTTGGAATAGAAATATTTATGGAAAGATAGTTGATTGTGTTTTTATACGTGATTGTGATAAAAACTCAATTAGTCGTACAAACATTTGAGCAATGAAGCATCTCTAAGTAATTAGTACTTCCAGGAAAGTTAGGCAAGTGATGTCAAGTGTAGGTGGATGCGTGGCTGTGTGCAGTGGCATATTTTTTTGACAGCCCATCAAAAATATAGGCTAATTACTTGCTTGGTTTTGCATTATTTAGTAATATATTATTAAAGGGTCTTTATGCCAAATTGGCAGGATTCACAGACAAGATATTCTTTCAGAGAATCCAAGACAGCAATGACAGCTGTCACATTACAATGTATACCGTGCATTTAACATTTCTGTCAGACAATCACATACCAATATTTCATTGCGATTATTCACATATTCCTTCTTTTTTTTCTCCCTAATTCTCCTATGTTTACCTGTTTTTACCAGTTTGAGTGTTTGTCTCATGGTATAAGCTGCATATCCACCATGGGATCAGGAATTTGTGTTTATCACACCTTGGGCTAAAGCCGCTAAACCTTTGTGTGTTAAATCCCATAGTCCCTCTTCCATAGTGTATAACCTATAAACACAGCTCAAGACCAAACAGAGATGTTGCAGAAAGAGTCCAAGAGTTACTAGAGTGAATAATATATGTTGTAAACGAGAAGGATGGATGATTGAGGCTTTACGTCCATGGCGTCATATACTGTATGTTACGCCTCTAATTGAAAAATATTAGATTGTTCTATGCTAGTTTGTAGAAAAAAAAAATCTTAAACTTATTATCCTCAGAGTTCTGTTGAAAAAAATAGGCAAATTATGTCCATACAATAGAAGCCCCGGATGCAATCTTTCACTTTCTCCATGAATCACCATGGCCCATGGGTTCATCCAAACAGTATTGAAAAGATAGAAAGATGCAAATTATAAGACTGCAAAATATCAGGTGTCATAGGGAGCCATTGGGAAGCATTTGATGTTGCTGAATTCTCAGTGCAGCACATAGTTGGCTGTATTAAGACCCACAAGTTCATCGGTGTACTGCGGAGAACTAGAGGAAGAGCCAAACTGATGGCGCCTGACAACAGAACAATCATCAGAACTGGAAAACAGAATCCAATGGAGACTAAAAATGAACTATGCAATGATCTGGCGGTGTCTGGGGTGACATTGTCAACTAGCGTATAGATGTGGACATTCCTTGGGGAGGACTCTCAGAATTCAAAGGTAGAGAGACCATGAGAACTGAAGGGTGTGGAAGGAAGGACGAGCATTTCCCTGAGGGCAGGAAAGTCATAAAATTGTTTGGGTTGTACATATATAACATGTAAACATTTGCACGAATTCCACTAATAGTTCAGAATGGAGACAAAAATGATTGCAAGTTGAAACGTAAAAGAGATCATTCTACGAGCCGACACATATCTATGCACAGTGCCCACTCATTCCACTCATGTTGATTACGCCATTTTTACCTGGCAAAAACAAGATATCAAATTTAATTTCAGCTTCTGTGGTGTCTGACTCTGTAATCAACCTCCTCCAGACTCTTGAGTATTCACGTTCCTATCCCATTTTGGGATTAAATATCTGTCTTTATATCAAATTTTCTCAAAAATTTGACTGCTACTTGAATTGCCAATCTGAAATTCAATACCACAAAGATGCCAATGTGTATGCATTGCAATACTGTGCACGCATATTTCCCATGAGGCACTGGCCACTCTGGTTTAGAGAGGTTTCAATATACACTGTATGCCACACTTCTGTTTCAATATAAGTTCCCCCATCACATAAGACAGATTCCATCCACAAAATGGGGTTGAGTGATGATGTGTCATGAATAAAGGACGGTCCATTGGAGGATGAATAATACCGTCATCTTTCTAGTCTATAGTCGTTGTATATCACTTTCGTGCCTGAGTCCTGATACTTGTGCTTTTCTCGCATGGAGACATTACAAAACCTAGAAAGACACATTGATACAACAAAACAGGAAAATGGTGAAAATTATGGTCTGTAGAGGGAAGGGAAGATAATTTTAGAAGGAAAGCATGACAAATGATGCTCGACCACAATTTTATTTAACTGTTTTCCATTAAAAAAAAAAGATATCCTAAAAAATAAAGCATCCGATTTTGCATGATAGTAACATGATTGTTATTTTCAGATTTTTTCAAATAAGTTTCTATTTATCAAGATAGATATTATAACAAAACAACCCAAGTCAGGGTCACTGAGTAACAATATCAAGAGCTGTTGTGTGAATTAATATCACTCGAGCCCGCAGGGCGAGAGTGATATTAATTCACACAACAGCTCGTGATATTGTACGAAATGCCCTGACTTGTGGTTGTTTTGTTTTTATCACCTGGTTTTACCTCCAATTTTTAATTATAAAGAGAGACTATTTTCTGCCATTACAAAAATATGACATAACCATGGAGCAACAATAGATGTGACATCACAATCCTATTGTTTTAGCCATTGTTTGGTTTGTGACGTCATCAGGCATCGGAAATGCCGGTGATGTCATATCCACTGTTGAAAAATATCTCCCTTGAAGGGTGGTATTTTTTACAATATCATAGGCCCTGATATTTTGACTGTAAACAGTGATATTCACAGCCAACCAGGTGATAATTTAGAAAATGGTTTGTCATCACCAAAGAACAAAAGTTTTCCCAGACAAGATAGATAGATAGATAGATACACTGTAGATATGGTAAGTGCAGCCCTCAAAGCCCAGTTCTGGGCGCTCACGAGGGTTGATTGATGAGATGGGAGAGAGATTGGGATTGATGAGATGGGAGAGAGAGCGGGAGTCAGCGCAATATCTTTGATAATTTTTGATTGTATGTCACAACATTAAAGTGAAAACAGCAAAGGAAATCATCAGTCCCGCTTGATTTGACTGCATAAATGTCCCTTTTTAGTCTATTACATAGATGACTTCCACCATCGCAATTACTGTTTATAGCCTAAAAGAACTGAAAGTTGTGGAAGGAAGAGCATTTTCTTGATGGCATGAGATTCACACATTTTTTTAGTTTTGGTTACACGTATATAACATGTGAAAATTTACACGAATTTCACTAATAATTCAGAATGGAGACAAAATTATTGTAAGTTGAAAGGTGACAGAGATTATTCTCTGAGCCCACTCATATCTTCAAACATCTCGCACTCCATGCACTCCTTGTGATTACGCCATTTTTTGTCTGACCAAAAAATTATCAAATTTAATTTCAGCTGATGTGCTGTCTGACCTCCTCAAGACTCTTAATGAGCTGTCTCAGAGAAAATCATGCAAAATCCAGAGATCTTGATTGATGACCGACTCGGAATTGGCTAAAATTTTCCACACATCAAGGTTTGGGTCTTTAAACATGTAATTCATGGTCAAAAGTCCAAATTTCATTTTTTAAGGTTGTGCCACAGCATCTTGAAAAAAAGATGTTTTTCACTTAAAATTGACTAAAAATTCACTCTGAGCGCCCATGAAATTGCATGTTTTTAAAGCCTCATTAAATCTGATAAACTGCAAATATAGTCATGTAAGTTTAAAAAGTTTGTCATTTGGAACCTTGAAAATGCAAAAAATTCTTTAAATAAATTTTGACATCATTCATCTGTTTTTGGCAGCTTGCCAAAAATTTGTCTTCGATGGATTTTTGAAAATTGTGAAAAACACCCTATGTTTAAGGGGGCTGTTCTCAACGCGCGACGCCTTTAGAAACCTGATTTAAAAAAAATAGGAATGCAGAACACTTGAATTTTACTAAATGGGTGTCCGTTCCGTGGGATATTTTGTTGTGAAGTTGCAATAGGTGGCGCTAATTTTCGAATTTTTCATTAAAATGTGAAAAACTACGTAGTTCAACAGCATCTACTTAAAAGCCGGATATGAAAATTTTTGGTTTAAACCACATTTTTTGGGTGAGAGAATTGCAATATGTCATTTTCTATGACACTTCAACCCAATCCAAGTTTGCAGTTGAGCTGGAATTCAAAATGGCCGCCAAAAAGTAAATTGTATGCAACTTTGCTCCAAATTGGGATAGAGCGGCACTATTTTGGCTTCAAAGATGGGTTTAGGGACCTGAGAAAGTCAGTTATGATATCAATTTTCATTTTACGTCCAGTTGATCCAAGTTGGCATCCAAAATGGAATTCAAAATGGCTGCCGAAAGGTAAATTCTACCTCTTTTACTCATAATTGTGATTTATCGCCACTGTTTAGGCCCCAACATGGGTTTTTGGGGTCTTAGAATTCCATTATGATATCCAGTATAGTCCATTTACATTTTCCTACCAAGATGGTGTCCAACCTGCAATTCAAAATGGCCGCCAAAGGTGTATTTCACCTATTTTTGCTCCAAATTGGGATTGATCACCACTATTTTGGCCCAAACATGGGTTTCGGGGGTCTTAGAATTCAATTATGATATCCAGTATAGTTCATTTACATTTTCATAACAACACAGTGTCCAAGCTGCAATTCAAAATGGCCGCCAAAGGTGTATTTCACCTATTTTTGCTCCTAATTGGGATTGATCACCACTATTTTGCCCCAAACATGGGTTTCGGGGGTCTTAGAATTCAATTATGATATCCAGTATAGTCCATTTTCATTTTCATAACAACACAGTGTCCAAGCTGCAATTCAAAATGGCCGCCAAAGGTGTATTTCACCTATTTTAGCTCCTAATTGGGATTGATCACCACAGTTTGGGCCGAAACATGAATTTTCGGGGTCTAAGAATTCCATTATGATATCAAGTATAGTCCATTTACATTTTCCTAACAAGACAGTGTCCAGGCTGTAATTCAAAATGGCCGCCAAAGGTGTATTTAACCAATTTTAGCTCCTAATTGGGGATTGATCGCCACAGTTTGGGCCCAAACATGGGTTTTGGGGTCTCTGAGAATTTGATAATGATATCCCTTTTCATTTCATTTAATCCAAGTTGACGTTCAAATCTAGAATTCAAAATGGCCACCACAGGCATACCGTATTTCCTCGAATAGAAGCCTGGTCTCAAATAGAAGCCTGTCTCATTTAGAAGCCGGGTCACAGGACCACGGTAAAATAATAAACGCCTGGCTCAATTACACGCCGGGTCAGCAACTCTATACTCTCCCAATTGACTGTCTTGCATGCTGCCCAGGTGTTTCCATGCAAGCTTTGCTTGCGTGCGTAGCACTAACTGCCCTTGCATACCCATATGTTACTTGATTGCTATCTTGTTTAAAACAATAAACGCCGGTCTCAAATAGACGCCTGTTTCGTATTAACGCCGGGGCAATTAGGCCCTGTAAAACAATAAACGCCCGGGCTTGTAATCGAGGAAATACGGTACTTTGCATATTTTTTCTCATAATTTGGATGGAACTGCTCTGAGGGTCCAAACATGGGTTTTTGGGGCCTGAGAATTCAATTATGATGTTCGTCTTCGTGTCCAAGGGCGCCTCATGCCTTTTGTCATGATTCAGCTTTGTCAAGTGTAAACAATGAAAGTATGAAAGTTGTTAAGGTCCCTAAAACATTTCACATGCATAATGACAACTCATGGTACTACTTGCCAGTGGTTACACTAGTCAAAATGATACCCTACCAAGAATTTCATGTCTCTCCTCTTGAATATAAGATTGTAATTGGCCAAAATCATCTCAGAATGCATGCAGCCTTTGACATTCAACACACATTTGTTTTGCAAAAACCGGATAGTGATGTTTTGCAAAACCGGATGGTGGTGGTAGTTTTGGGGGTATATTTTACCTATTTCGGTCGAAATATGGGTTTTTGGGATCTGAGAATTTGAATTATGTTATTGATATTTATTTTCTTCCATCCGATCCAAGATGGTGTCCAAGCTGAAACCAAAATGGTTCTCCTATTTTTGCTCCTAATTGGGATCGATCTGCGCTCTTCAGGTCCAAACATGGGGGTCTGAGAAGTCAATTATGCAGTCCATTTTTTCTTTGACTACTCCCAATCACCCCAATCTAAGTTATCATCCACAACGGAATTCAAATGTGAAAAAGCTGCTGCAGAATAATATTTATGTCTATCAATTTTGCTCCTAATTGAGATGTAGTTGCATTATTTTGCGTGCCTAACATGGATTTTTTTGGTCTTACCATTTAATTTTGACAATCCTGCTCTTTTCCCTATAACCTGATCCAAGATAGTGCTAAGGTAGAATTCAGAATTGCCACTTATACATTGTAGTAAATTTGACCTACTTGGGATGTAACTTATCTTGCTTCCGGAAGTTTGAGGTATGGGAATTCAATTTGTGACCATTTCTGGCACCCGTATAGCATGCCTAATTAGTTAATCAGTTTGTACTTTTGGTTGTAAAATTGTAACATTCCAGGCCCTGTCCAAAAACCATGTTGGTCTTGGGTTTCAGTAAAGTTGGAACTGAATGCTCTATTTGACTCCAAAATAGGAGCTCTAGTCCTATTGATGGTAAATATAGTTTTCTTTAGCTTTTTTTGGGATCTACCTAAAAAAGAGTCAGCACAGATATGCTAAATTTGGATTGGGTTGATACAATATTCAATTCACTGATGCTAAATTCTACTTTTATATTTAGAAAGGTAGGCTCTATCCAGATATAGATAAAACTCCATTTTCAGCTACCACTTTGGGAATTCTAAGTTGGACAATACTTCAGATTTGGTCATTTGGACCCATAAGTACAGAACAATTCATCAATATATCTCAATTAGGAGCAAAGGTAGACTTCACTTTTTGGCAATCATTTTCAATTACGTCATGGATGCCGTCTTGTAGTGGATGGAAGTAAGAGGTAAAATAAAAATTGATATCTTGTTTCATTTATAATTCCCGCAAAATGCAAGTTGATGCCTCAAAAGTGCAGTTCTATCTCATTAAGGAGGTAAACTACATAGAAATTACTTTTTGGCACCCATAATTCAAATTTTTTTTAAAACAATTTTGGATCAGGTAATGATTAAATAGTAATTTATATCAAAATTGAATTCTTAGAATCTAAAAATGCATCTTTGCACCAAAAACAATTCAGCTGTATCCCTATTAAGATTCAAGACTAATTTTTTTGAAGATTCAAGACTAAAGCAAAGGAAATTAGAATTTACATTTTGATGGCCATTTTGAATTCCAGCTTAGAAGGAATGCTTGGTCGGCTGAGATTAAAATATTTTTTTTAAAATAAAAAATAGCATCCAATGCATGTGCCGTGTCCTCGGGCCTTAATTTGATCAATTTGTTGCTCTGCCTGGTACGTGGCAGGGCAGTCTGGAGTTTGTTTATGTCCAACTCCTCCCTCGTCGGAGTCCAGGGAGAACTAAACTACTGCTACTACTACCTACCATCCCACCATCCGGTTTTTGCAAAACGCCACAATCTTATTTTTGCAAAACAAATGTGTTTTGGATGTCAAAGGCTGCGTGCAATCTGAGATGATTTTGGCCAATTACAATCTTATATTCAAGAGGAGGGACATGAAATTCCAGGTAGGGTATCATTATGACTAGTGTAACCACTGGAAAGTAATACTTTGAGTTGTCATTTCGCCTGCGAAATGTTTTATGGACCATAAAACTTTCATGCTTTCATTGTTTACACTTGACGAAGCTGCATCATGACAAAAGGCAAAAATATGCGAAATATACCTGTGGTGGCCATTTTGAATTCCAGATTTGAACATCAACTTGGATTAAATGAAATGAAAATGGATATCATAATCAAATTCTCAGAGACCCCAAAACCCATGTTTGGCCCAAACAGTGGCGATCAGTCCCGAAAAGGAGCAAAAATTGAAATACACCTTTGATACACCTTTGGTGGCCATTTTGAATTGCAGCTTGGACACTGTCTTGGTAGGAAAATGTAAATGGACTATACTGGATATCATAATGGAATTCTCAGGCCCCCAAAACCCATGTTTGGGCCCAAACTGTGGTGAATAATCCCAATTAGGAGCAAAAATAGGTGAAATACACCTATGGCGGCCATTTTGAATTGCAGCTTGGACACTGTGTTGTTATGAAAATGTAAATGGACTATACTGGATATCATAATTGAATTCTAAGACCCCCGAAACCCATGTTTGGGCCAAAATAGTGGTGATCAATCCCAATTTGGAGCAAAAATAGGTGAAATACACCTTTGGCGGCCATTTTGAATTGCAGCTTGGACACCATCTTGGTAGGAAAATGTAAATGGACTATACTGGATATCATAATGGAATTCTCAGACCCCAAAAACCCATGTTTGGGCCTAAACAGTGGCGATCAATCCCATTTATGAGTGAAAAGAGGTAATATTTACCTTTCGGCAGCCATTTTGAATTCCATTTTGGATGCCAACTTGGATCAGCTGGATGTAAAATGAAAATAGATATCATAACTGACTTTCTCAGGTCCCTAAACCCATCTTTGAAGCCAAAATAGTGCCGCTCTATCCCAATTTGGAGCAAAGTTGCATACAATTTACTTTTTGGTGGCCATTTTGAATTCCAGCTCAACTGCCATCTTGGATTGGGTTGAAGTGTCATAGAAAATGACATATTGCAATTCTGTCACCAAAAAAATGTGGTTTAAACCAAAAATTTTCATATCTGGCTTTTAAGTAGGTGCTGTTGAACTTCGTAGTTTTTCACATTTTAATGAAAAATTCGAAAATTAGCGCCACCTATTGCAACTTTACAACAAAATATCCCACGGAACGGACACCCATTTAGTAAAATTCAAGTGTTCTGCATTCCTATTTTTTTTTAATCAGGTTTCTAAAGGCGTCGCACATTGAGAACAGCCCCCTTAAACATAGGGTGTTTTTCACAATTTTCAAAAATCCATCGAAGACAAATTTTTGGCAAGCTGCCAAAAACAGATGAATGATGTCAAAATTTATTTAAAGAATTTTTTGCATTTTCAAGGTTCCAAATGACAAACTTTTTAAACTTACATGACTATATTTGCAGTTTATCAGATTTAATGAGGCTTTAAAAACATGCAATTTCATGGGCGCTCAGAGTGAATTTTTAGTCAATTTTAAGTGAAAAACATCTTTTTTTCAAGATGCTGTGGCACAACCTTAAAAAATGAAATTTGGACTTTTGACCATCACTTGCATGTTTAAAGACCTGAACCTTGATGTGTGGAAAGTTTCAGCCAATTCCGAGTCGGTCATCAATCAGGCTCTGCATGATTTTCTCTGAGACAGCTCATTAAGTACTGATGTTTCCATCTGATTTTGGGATTAAATATCTGTCTTGATATCAAATTTTCTTTAAAAAGTGGTCTGCTACTTGAATAGCCAATCTGAAATTCAATACAGTCAAGATGCAAAAGTGTATGCCTTGCTATACTTCGCACATATATTTCTCATGAGACACTGAATTAGACCAAACATCACATTTGAGTATCTCAAAGCATCATTGCAAAATATCATTGTTACACACTGCAAGATTGATCGATATAAGCTCTTTCTTCAAATAAGACAGAATCTATCCGCAAAGTGGGTTGATTGATGAAGTGTCATGAAAAGAGGACGGTCCATTAGAGGATGAATAATATTATCAAATGTCTAGTCCACACTAGAGGCTATACGTTGCTTTTGCTCCTGATCATTGTGCTTTCCTTGCAAGGAGATATCACAAAATCTGGAAAGACATATGAATATGAAATAAATTAATGAGCAAAGGGAGTAATGTAGTTTAGAAGGAATATAGAAGTTAGAAGGAAAAAAAATGGAATTTAGAGGAAGGACATGTATTTTAGAGGGAAGACATGACATTCAGATGGAAGATGAGCAATTTTTTCAGAAATATGGAATTCCGAGAGAAATTTTGACATTCGATTCGGAGCGAGGGGTAATTTGATTTCAGACAGAGATATATCATAACATCTTGAGGGAAATTATTACATTTGATAAACTGACAATGTCGGGAAAATACGGCATAAGCCATCGAATATCTCAAATTTATCTAATTTCTGGGCGACTTTTCCTGGATACTAGCATGGTGCTTTTCTCCAAGTATGATACTTTTATCGCACACAGATATCATAAATCAAAATTTACAGCTGCAAGCATTTGATATCTTGCCATGCTAAGGCCAGACATAATGATTTTCAGTTTCTCAGACTGACTGACATATTTTCTGCCTTCAAAAAAAAAAAGAAGCTCACCCGCAATTTTATCTAACCGAATGACACTATAAAAAATGTATATCCTAGTTTTTTATGGTCCTACCGACCTACCTAAGAAAAACTGCAATGAGAATATCCGAGAAACTAAAAATTAATTATGTCTGGCCTTGCTGAATGAATGCATAAAATGTATTTCTTTACTATCATGCCTGTCACAAATGTCCTAGATAGATTTATGAAATACATTAATTATTCCCCATGTGTCATCTAAACGCCCACTCCTCAGATTATTGCATGGCAAAATGCCATGAAAGATGTAGCTTCATGTCTCGAAGCAGTGCAAAGTAGAAATAATGGGACTGATAATGCTGCTTGAATATGCCAACTCAATATCTGCTAACTGTTTTCCCTTCAAAAAGGCCGATATCCTAATAAATTTAATATCAGATTTTCCATGAGGTATTTGATAATAACATTATTGCAATTGTCAGATTTCTTCAAACAAGTTTATATTTATCATGATCGATATTTTTTCCATTGAAGAGTCCAGAGACCGGAAAACTTTGATATTCCAGTGGTTTGTCAGGAATAAAATTCAAGTGAAACAGACAAAATAAATCATCAGTCCGGCTTGATATGATTAAATTCTTTTTTAAAGTTGATTAAGTACAAAAAGTCCACCATTGCCAATAACCAAGAACCCATTTTAAAAGGAGTTTTGATCTGCTCAGTTCCCTCATGCCATGGCCGGCTGCTTCTCGAACATGACAATATTGTATGCAACGTCTCACTTACCGCCTGATCCATTACGCTATGTAAACAATAACGAGAACAGCATTCGTCTAATTTAGTTTATAGTGTATTGCGTCTGAAGCCTCAACATTTCAAACATTTATGCAGTCTTGAGAGATATAATTTGCAAAAGTCTTCTTCTTGTGATAGATGATTTATAAAAGAAAACCGACAGACTGCTTCAGAACTTCTGACAATTCGTTGGAGAAAAAAAGGGAATTACAAGATATTCAGGCAAGTCACTGCATTATATTTTTGTTGGCTTTCTATAATGAATAGTAGCAAATCTACTTGCCTTATTATTAATGGGAAAATGTGCTTTATCGGAAATGTCTTCTGCCAATAAAGTACAATCAATTTGTATTACCTTTTTGTGATTATACAAATGCAAGGTAGGTGAATGCTGAATAACAAATCGAATTGAAAATGTCAAATAATTCTTAAATATGCCTGGCTAAACAGCGTAGCAAATTTGATTATTGCAAAATAGGAAGAAATCAGATTTCATAATGAAATTTCCTAACAATTGGTTTGTGCATTTTTTTATTAAATAAATTGAGAAAACAATTGTCTTTACGCGATTACTTCAATTTCTTTCTTTAAAAGTTGAATGGGGAATGATTGAATTGGCCAGGTCTTTTTCAATTTTTATGAGAAGGTGTGTAACGCCCAGGAAATAATCTCACATGCATGCGTTATCCTTCGCCTATTCACCTCAATGCCGTTTCCTTATGAGTCATACAGAATAACATGGCAAGAACAGGGATACAGTCGCTGACATAAATATTAATACAGCTGAGTATTCTGCACATACGTGGTATTTATTCTTGATTCAGGGATGCGAGGAGAAAAATTTCACTTTTCAATCATTGCCCTAATCAATTATCATTGTCAAGCACTGCAAACTTAGGCATATCTCTGTTTTCAAACTCAGGGAGCACACTAAAGTAAAATTTCAACATGACAAAAGTATTCATACAGCTCGAACACGCTGGGTATAAAGTGCATCAAAAGCTTGAATTTCTATTCCAAATAATTTGCACTAGAGAATTTATTGTGACACATGCAATGGAAGTCAGGCAGAATATCTGAAGTCTTCGCATCTAAGTATTGCAACAACAGGTTGCAAAAGATGCCTTAGAGATGCCAGCCCACTGGAATGTCTGTCAAACCACCCACTCATTTTCCCTAATGCTATAGCATTGTCATTTTTTCTTCTGTCACAGCTGTTTCGGTTTTTACTTGTGTGCATGTGGGCGATGAAAACCTCAAGAATGTAGTCTGTACAGCTATGTGTTGAGCAGCACATCTCCTCACAATCAGGGCTTCAGAGCCAAAGTTTGCGTTGAGAGTTGTTACAGAAGTTGCAGAGTCAGAGGTTTTTGTGTGGAATCGTAGTAAGAGTTGTAGTCGAAATTTGATTTTAAGGTAGAGTCAAGATTAGGCGTCAATTTTTCACCTGGTGACTCCTTATTCCTGAAAAAAATTCAAAAATTTTGACAAAAACATTTGGAGCAGCGTGAATTGTATTCAAAATTTAATATTTAAGGTATTCATCACCACCATTATAGTAATGATATAGAAGCTTTGAGGGATAATTTGTTTTTAATAACCATATTATAGTTGTCTTCAATAATGCCAATAAGAAGACACAGGAGCTGGAGTTAGCGTCCGAACTCAGAAGAGGTAAGGGGGTGACCATTTAATTTCCAGGGAGGGCTGGGAGTTTTCCTCAGTGGGAAATTATTTATTTAACAATTACGGTGGCAGTATTTATTTATTAAAAGCATGAGAGGACTGCAATTATTCATTCCTAAATCAAACTATGCCTCATTAAGAAATACCGCAAGCAGAAATTACTTATTTCAAGACTCCCCAAAAACTTTTATTTATTCGCCAAAACATCGCAAGAAATTATCTATTTAAAAAAAAACTCCAACCCCCCTTTAAGATTAAATGGTGGCCCCCCCCCCAATGAAGTCTAAGTGCATAATACAGTGCTAAGGACATTCCCTGGAAAAAGCACTGGGGTCCCTCTGCGGGGTCGGGGACACAGGTGCCCCCATATGAACTTTTTGCCTTAGGCTAAAATATACTATTAGTATAGGGGGGCCATCCAGAGAATCATGTGCCCTTCCAAGTAACCCGCTCCACTAACATAAACGCTATACTGAAAAGCATCAATAAAATTCTACCAAAGCATCATTTAAGAAATATAAAAAAAGAAATTGGGTGGAAAATCTGTGAAAACTGTGCTCATCTTCAAGTTTACAAGAAGTCTGTCACTTACGGATATAGCATTGTCTGTGGGGCAACTAGGAGCGGAGAGTCCTGCATATAGCAAGAACAAAACTATGTACTGTGTATGTACTGTGTAGCTCATTGTGGAGATGGTAATAATAACTTATTAATTTTTTCTTGTATATGGCTTTAAAGATTTAACATTACTGGGATTGAAAAGGAGTGGGAATGCATGCATGCATTGTATGTGTATAAAATGCAAACAATTTTATAGCACGAAATTTCACTAATAGCAATCAGGAGTTGAAAAATGAAACAGAACATTCTATGAGCCCAGACAGATCTATGCACAGTGCCCACTCATTTCGCTCATGTTGATTATGTCATTTTTTGCCCGACAAAACAAAATAACAAATTTAATTTCATCTTCTGTGGTGAGTAACTCTGTAATCAGCTTTCTCCAGACTCGTAAGTGTTCATGTTTCTATTCGATTTTGGGATTAAATATTAGTCTTTATATCAGATTTTGTTAAACAGTGGGCTGCTACTTCAATTTCCAATATGTAATTCTATACTACCAAGATGCAAAAGTGTATGAATTGCTATTCTGTGTGTACATATTTCCCATGAGACCCTGGTTTAGAGAGGTTTCAATATACATCACAGTGGTACCTGCATTGCAAGACCGCCTGTTGTAGGACCGCCTTGCCTTATGTGACCACCTTCCTCTCGCACTAAGTAGTATTTTTAGCGCATTTTGCAGCCCATCGAGAGACCGCAACCCAAAGAGAGACTGTTTCGTGAATGCAGAAGGGGCGGTCTTATAATGCAGGGACCACTGTATAAACCACACTTCAGTTGCTGAGGTCATTGTGAGATATGACTATCACTCACAGCCAAGATTGATCAATATAAGTATCTCCTTAAAATAAGGCTAATTCTAACCACACAGTGAGGTTGAGTGATGATGAAGTGTCATGAAAAAAGGATGGTCCATTAGAGGATGAATAATATTATCCTGTTTCTAAGCTATAGTCTATGTATATCGCGTCGTTCCCATATATATTTTTTGTTAGAAATTGCACATCCACGAATTTGTGAATGTGTAAAATCACACATATTCACGAGCACTAAACTCGTCTATGTGTATTATATAACACTCTTGTATGTGAAATATCTTACATATACATCAGACTCGTCTATGTGTATTATCTAACAGTCTTGTATGTGACATAAATAGCACTTCAGTACTTTTCATTTCAGTCACTCGTCTAAATGACATTCCTAACACTCATTTAAATGCACGTCTTATCATATTAATAACTATTAATTAGCCTGTTATTTTTTGTCGTTTGTGTTCTTGGTAGTAAGAAACAACAATGCATGTATTGAAAATGCAATGTGGGACAGTTTCAGTTATTAGGGAAAATGTAATTTAATTATCACTAGTACTTATAGGCATAAGTGAATATGTGATAACTGGCAGTTACACAAATTAGTGAATGTGCAACATATTGCATGCCCACAATTAGTTTTGATAGCATAATGTGTAAGATAGCACACATTCACGAGTCTTGTATGTGTCATATCATGCACATACAAGAATAGGATGTGTATGTGTTACATCAGACATATACACTACCAGTCGTGTATATGTAATATATATCATATTCACGACCTGATGGTGATATATTTGACACACTAGCATTACACCCGTGAAGACGTGTAAGGGAGATGGGATATAGTAAGAGGAGCATTGTAAAGATCTAGTAAAATATTAGGAAAGCATCACTTGAATTTCTGTGAGTGTTATAGGCAAAGTGTGGCAAGCAGGCCTGGGCGACATCTTGACAGAAAAAAGGAACTAAAGCTGGAAAACACAGGGGAGGGATGATGGTGAGTCCTCCCAGAAAGACTGAAATATCATGGAAGTATATATTAGACATTTATTTGGGACACTAAATGTAGCTAAGGACATTGTACAGTGGGCAGAGAAGATGCTTGCAAGTTTTCATAACTGGGCAATCAGTAGTTTGGCTGGAGTGGCGTAAGGGGTCCGTGAATTAATAGTATGATTAACGAGTTAGAAAAGTGTTAGAAATGTCACATCCACAAATGGACAATTTGTGTATGTGTGATTTCTTGCACTCGTGTATGTGTAATTTCTAACAAAAAATATAGCTCTCATCCTGATACTTGTGCCTCTCTAGCATCGAGATGTTACAAAACCTAGAAAAAAGTGAATACAGGGAAAATATTAAAAACGGTGGAATTTAGAGGGAAGATATGGGATTCATAAGGAAGACTTGACAAATGATGCTCACCCACAATTTTATTTAATTGATTGGCAATATAGAAAATTGAGATTTTCCCTACCAGTCGACCTTAGAAAAAGTGCTTCACAAAGATCCGAGAAGCTAAAAACAAATTATGTTTGGCCTTGCTGAATGAATGCATTTATTTCTTTACTATCATGCCTGTCACAAATGTCCTAGATAGATTTATGAAATACATTAATTATTCCCCATGTGTCATCTAAACGCCCACTCCTCAGATTATTGCACGGCAAAAAACCATAAAAGATTTAACTACATGTCTTGAAGCAGCACTTAAGTAGAAATATTGGGAATGATAATGCTGCTTGACTATGCCAACTCACTCTCTGCTAACTGTTTTCCATAAAAAAAATGTTGATATCCTAATGAATTTAATATCAGATTTTGCATGAGGTATTTGATAATGACATTATTGCAATTGGAACATTTTTTTTCCATAATCATTATTGAGAGTTCCCTTGTGGCCTAATTGGTTAGTGCGCTTGTCAACTGGCTTTGAGGGCATGGGTTCAAATCTCACGTCCATCTCATCATCATACGATCATTGCCTGCCTCGATATAGCCCACTAAGGCACAAAAACAACAAACAAACAAACTTTTCATGATTGATGTATCAGAAATCTTTGGTTTTCTTGGGTATACCTGGTATGTCAGTATAATAGAATTCAAGTGAAACAGCCAAAGAAATAATCAGTCCTGTTTGATATGAAAGAATAATTTTTTTAAAGTTGATTAAGTAGGAAAAGCCACCATTGCCTATAGCCAAGAACCGATTTAAGGTGTTTTGATCTGCACAAGCCACACTCTATAAAATGTCGGGACAAAATTGGTTTTTTAGATTCAAAATGTTTTTTTGAAAAACCAAATTTCAATGCATTGAAATTTGGTTTTTCAAAAAACCATTTTGAATCTAAAAAACCAATTTTGTCTGAAATTTTTTAGAGTGCATGGGGCAACTCGAACAAGACACATTGTATGCAACGTCTCACTTATCGCCTGATCCAATGCGCAAGGTCAGCTTCTGAATTTTGATTTAACAATAACGAGAATAGCATTCGCCTAATTTCATAGAGTGGCATCAGTTCATATGGGGCTGGTGGGGAATATGCCCAACCACTTTTTTGCCAAAGTGTACATGTTTCTGAATTTAAAAAAGAAATTCTTCTCCAGATGTCTTCCACAAAGGTGTGACCACTATTTGCCCCACCACTTTGAAATGAAACTAATGACCCTGATTTCATGCAAATACAGGGTAGCATCTGCAGCCTCAACTGTCCAAAAATTTATGCAGTCTTGAGAGATATAATTTACAAAACCTCCTTCTTGTGATAGATGTTTTATAAAAGAAAACCCACAGATTGCATCAGAGCTTCTGACAATTTGTGGTAGAAAAAAAGGTAATTACAAGACCGTCAAATAAGTCACTGCATCATATTTTTGTTGGCTTTCTATAATGAGTAGTGATACATCGAAGTATGGGGGAAATTATTGTATCATCTGCAAGTAATTATGCTTTATTGGAAATATCTTAAGCCAATAACGCACAATCCGTTGCAAGGACAAATATTGTGTTTTTTTTTGTGATTATACAAATGCAATGACGGCTGACTGCTGAATAACAAATCGAATTGAAAATGCAAAATAATTCTACAATACAACTTGCTTCAGAACTTCTGACAATTCCTTGGAATAAAATAGGTAATTACAAGACAGTCAAGTCAGTCACTGCATCATATTTTTGTTGGCTTTCTATAATGAATAGTAGCACATGCATCTACTTGACTTATCATTTATAAGCGAATGTGCTTCTTTGGAATTCTCCTCAGCCAATAAAGCACAATCCGTTTGTATTGCCTTTTTGTGATTATACAAATGCAACGTAGGTTGAATGCTGAATAACAAATCCAATTGAAAATGTCAAATAATTCTTAAATATGCCTGGCTAAACAGCGTAGCAAATTTGATTATGCAAAATAGGAAGAAATCTGATTTCTTAAAGAAATTTCTTGACAATTGGTGGTGCATTTTTTATTAAATAAATTGAGAAAACAATTGTCTTTACGCGATTACTTCAATTTCTTTCTTTAAAAGTTGAATGGGGAATGATTGAATTGGCCAGGTCTTTTTAATGTTCATGAGGAGGCGTTCAATGCCCAGGAAATATCTTGCATGCATGCATGCATTATCCTACAACTTATTGCAGTTTCCTAATCCTGTCCTAAATATTGTACCTACCAAGTGCAGAAATACAGGATGTAAAGCCCCAATCGGCTATTCAGGGAAGAATGAATCAAGATGTCCTCTGTAGTAATGACAACCTTGAAAATGTTGGTGTCAATGGTGGAACAGCACAAAAATAAATGTGTTGTTTTTCTCTAAAAAACCATCACAACTGCTGTACACAGACTGAGACGTTCAGCCTAGCAGGCAAGGACAGTATAACCACCCAACCACCTGAATAGAAGCTGCTAGATATTTAATACTATTTGTAAAAACTTCTATAGCCATTCTGAATCATTTATTTCTTGGATTATGGTAGAACTGAAAAATATTTGTACAACTGAAAGATGTTCTAGTATATCAATTGACCTCTGATATGTCATAAAGTGCTTAATTAAACTTTTTAGCATATTTTTAATCCTGAATCGACTCCATTTTCTTGAGCCATAACCTCAGGTGCACCAGGGCCTCTTCCATAGCATAGACTTGACCAGCGAGGATCAGCACGAGATGGTTGATAAAATGCATAAGCATAGCAACGCGGTTCCGCTGCGCACTGCTCCTTGCACCATTCGTGGTCACTCGTGTCTCCAAAGAAGAATACCCTCGGTCGATCTTCTCTTCTTGGTGTCAGACCAGGTTGCAAGTAAGACACACTGTTGTGGTTCATGTGTAACTCCCAGCAGGCTGCAAAAATGACACATTTATGGAATTTTATGACAGTTTAGTATAGCGGGTACAATAGGTTGCTCCTTAACACTTGGCTTGGGGGCCAGCCCTTCAGCTCAACTGGTTACACAATGAATATAAGGACGGTAATAAGGGACCGTTCAGAATTTATGACTGGGGGGGGTGGGAGTTTTGCTGGAACTTCCCGTCAAAAATTAATACCCCCCCCCTTGAGTTTCATGCGGATTTTTAGTACCCCACCCTTAGGTTTCACGTGTATTTTTAGTACCCCCCCCCCTCGACATACAAAGCAATACACATATAATTATACTGTTATACACGGCCAAGCGTACAGATTCGCGTCATTTCGCGGACTTTTGCGCGTAAAAAAGTCCAAATAAAATGAGTTTATGCGTGTTTTTTAATATTTTTTCTTTGTTAAAATTTCTTACCCCCTACTTGGAAGTGTTTTCAAAAAGTATTACCCCCCTTGAAACACGTGTGAAAAGTTAGTACCCCCTCGGCCAAAACTCCCACCCCCCCCCCAGTCATAAATTCTGAACGGTCCCTAAGGTGCCGACGAATGTCACGTTTTTGGCTAATACCTAAATTTTTCCAATTTTTTTTTGCAATTTTTTGGTGTAAGTAAAAATCGTGATAGTCGTCGCCAACACAGTGAAACGGCCGACTTCCGGTAATAGGACCAATCAGAGAGCCGTATTCTTGACACATTAAACAGCTTGAAGTGTTGCAATGACGCAAACGGAACCCACCGATATTCATAGTAGGTTAGATAATATGAGGTTATATCATGGGTGGGGGCAGTATATCCCTAGTATAGTCACCCAAGACCCAGTATATCCCTAGACCCGAAGGGTCGAGGGATATACTGGGTCGAGGGTGACTATACAGGGATATACTGCCCCCACCCATGATGTAACCTTTTTATCTTATGTCTTTTTTTTTTGTTTAATACTTTTATTCTATTCATGTAAAACAGTTTGAAGCACTTTATGTGAATGCAGTTGTGCTACAAAAAAATCAATAATCCTTAATTGGCAGAACTTAATTGCCTTAAATCATAACAATCAAAAAATATGCTGGTTTGTTATGTTAATAAACATGGTATACAGAGGGTCATGTACAACGTCTTTTTGTTGATGTGGTATGCAAATGAGGCAATGCTGTTTTCTGATTTGTCAGTTTCAGTATATCCCTGCCATCTAATGAATAAATTAGTATATCCCTCTAAGCTAATTTATTGAAGAGCTCTGATTGGGTGTACTGATATTTGTCCCTCTCAATACTCACTTATTTCCCTCTCTGATTTGTTATTTACCTGGGTAAAACTCAGTATCAGGGACAAAAGTTTGCTAGACATGGGATAATAGATAATATAGTATTATAGTTATGGACATCAGCCAGAGGCTGAAGGTGTTGTTTATTTGCTAACAAATAATTGGGGACATTGGGTCACATGGCATCCCTGAAACGTAATTGAAAAATCTCCGCAAAACAAATAAATCCCCTTCAAGTTAAACTCCAAACCCCCCCCACCCCCCTTGAAAATTCAATAATCTCCCCCATAAACAACTGGTTGCCAACAAGTGTTCCCCACAAACATATATTTCAGGAAAAACTATCAAATGAATATTGCAGTAGGGGGAATGGGGGCACATTGGGACGCTTTTAACGTCTACAAATTTTGCTCAATGCTAAAAGCACTGACGAACTCAGAAGTTTGCATGAATATCACCAATAATATTGAGCTTAAATGCAAGGCATAATAAACTAGACTGCACCTACCCTTTTGCAGCCAGAAAGTCGTAAAAATGACTGTCCCAATGTGCCCTGCGTGGCACAGCCGGGGCACATTGGGACATCAATTAAAAAATCATTTTAACACTCCACGTGCAATAGATATCACATATAAGTAGTGCGTAAGATAATATACAGTGCATTAACACCTTGTAGTGCCAATAGTTCATAACTTTAAACAGTTTTAAAAATTTAACATAAACTGTCCTGGGTGCGGACATCTATGTAAGTAACACACAGTGCTTTGCGACTAATTTGTTCACAGAGCATGGTAATCCACTATGCCTCTATTCCCTGTGGCCTGAATACCTGTCGTGTGCTGTTCCAGGTCATTCAGTTGCCTTGGACACTTAAACTCTGCCATATTAAGTTCGTCCCAATGTGCCCCGAATTCACTGTCCCAATGAGCCCCGATATGACTTTTACACCAAAATGCAAATTTCTCGGACACCAGTGAGTGTGTTTATCACGATAGCAATTCATAACTGTTCATTACGATATATATAAAATTCATACAAGCACTGAGAAAGCCTCATTGTTCCATCATCCCAAGTCATACCATGACAAAATGGCCCATAACCTTTGCTAATTCATGAATACTTAATTAACTGACCCAGTTTTGGCTCAGCTACATCACGGTTTGAAATTGTTGCTTCTGTTTCACACTGTTACAAATGGAGAAATTGTGCATTGTTGAAAGGTGCTATCACAGTTCCGAAAATTCCATTGAATTATGTATTTTCACAGTTCTGAAATGAAACTGTTTGAAAGTTTGCTTGTTTTACACTGTTTTTCTCAGTTGCCAGTAATCCTCTAAGTGTCCATAATCGACTAAATCTGCATGCAAAATGCTTATGACCTAAATAAGCAGCCAATCACAGAAGAAGTTGGAAATAGCAGAAAGCCCTGTCCATTTTAGCAGGGCTTGCGTGGGGAGGATGCATTGTTCATGGTTTGTCCACAAAATGGTTCGAATTGAACCCGTACATATTTACTTTAGTAGTAGGAAAACAAACTTTTGCTCGCCATACTTCTGCATGTGGCCGTAATTTGTCTATAAAACCATGGAAACATCAGGATGTGAAATTACAAGATATGATGGCACTACCATATCATACGAGGGGCGTTCAGAAAGTTCGAGGCTTTTTTTTATATGGACACTTATTTTTAATCTAGAACTATGAATTTTTCACAAGATAAAATTCAGCATATTTGGAATGGATTCCCAAAATTTTGGACAATTTGGACATTTCTAAGTCATTCTGTGGTTGCCATGGAAACCGAAAGTTCAGCTGGTCGGGGCAAGTAATACTGAAATCAAGAAAGCCAATACATTTTGGCTGTGAGAGACTTCTCTCTATCACTTGCATCAGTGAGTTTCGCCATATTTGATACAACAAATATAAAATTAGCCTTTAAAAATACTTCCAAGCTCACCAAAAGCATTAATTCATAGACCTGACCCATTGAAATAAATGATCCTCGAAGTCTTGCAAACAAAGTTCCATGAAGGCATTTCGGTCATCCAAAGCCTTTTTTCCTCCAGTGCCTGAAACTCTGGCCTCCATGGACTTAAGTCATGAAAAACCAGGGCTTATGTAAAGCAACATGTCACAGGAATAGCTGGGATGGATAATGCTACCCATTTTGGTTTCTTGTTCATACCAGTGAATCCATGCTTTCACAAGTCCTTATGTAGCCAGGGAAACCCACTCCTGCCGCCGGAATTTCCCTTGCTAAATCTGGCATGCAGGAGCGCTTTCCTACATGGGTTCAGTGTAAGAATACACACATTTAGTGTGCTTGAAAGTATATTTAGAAGCTAATATCATATTTCTTGAGTCAAATATTTCCAATCTCACTAATACAAGTGATAGAGAGAAGTCTATCACAGTCACAATTTGTTGGCTTTCTTGGTTTCAGTATTACTTGCCCCGACCAGCTGAACTTTCAGTTTCCATGGCAACCACAGAATGACTAAGAAATGTCCAAATTGTCTGAAATTTTGGGAATCCATTCCAAATATGCTGAATTTTACCTTGTGAAAATTTCATAGTTCTAGATTGAAAATAAGTGTCCATATAAAAAAAAGCCTCGAACTTTCTGAACGCCCCTCGTATACCTTGCCAGGATCCAAGAAAACCCCACCGTCCCACAGTGCCCCGCGTCCCAATGTGCCCCCGTTCCCCCTACGTACGCAAAAATGTAAGACACAGAATAAAAACTGACACAAATGCAAAATTACATTGACAGACAGGTTAATAGAATAATCATTCCAAGTTAACCACTCGGCAAGTATATTTTATTACAGTATTTTAAAATTTTTCTATAACCATTAGCCCCCTCTCCAAAACCATTTGCTTAATGGACTATCAAATCAATTCTTTAAATATCTTTTATGTGGAAAAACTTGTGATGGTCTTTTAAACCACATCAATAGGTCTGTCTCCATATGGGGATTACGACAGGTATTATCGGTAGGTGGCACTACAATAAGGGGGGAGGGCTATTTTTGTCTTGGGGGAGCCCACCAAATGACATATTATCTGGTTTGTTTGCAAAGTAAGTGAAATCCTGTGACCAACAGTTAATAATAATCTGGTTGTTAACAAGTTACAATTCATGATAACACACTTTTCTGTTTAACTGCTGTTTTGAGAACATAATCAATACAGCGTAGCTGACCCAAACAATCAAACATTCAACAAACACGCTTATTAAGCTGTCTCTGTTCGAGACTGACAAGTGGCAGCAGAATGCTGACAGTCCCTGGAAAATCGAATTGGGACATCAATAATTTGATCTGTTTTGGACAGATCACAAGATCAGGTCGCACAACAGCTGTCCAGATTACTACAAAGAAAACAGACGAGCTAAAAATGTAGTCAGAATGGTTAAACTGCTTCAACAATGATTCTAAACCTGAAAATATGCAAATCGCATTCACAAATAATTGTCAATAACTTACTCGCAGGCGATGAAGTGGGATATTCTCTCTCCCACACGGGCTGAATCGTCAAGTCTTCAGTTTTGTTCTTGACTGAAGTTTCCATCTTGACCTTGGTCAACCTTGAATGCCCTGCAGCGATATGTTCCCATGCACTCCACAGCACAATCTGCCTTGAAGGGTAAAGGAGCATCTGTGCCTTGAAGTTTTTGTTTGAAAGTTCCTTGCTGGGCTGTAAAGACAATTATGGATGGGTCACAGAAAAGTATGAATTAAGCAACAGCACACATAAGAGTGCAAAGTCCTATTAAGGGACCATTCAGAATTTATGACGGGGGAGTTTTGCTGGAACTTCCCGTCAAAAATTGATACCCCCCTTAAGTTTCATGTGGATTTTTAGTACCCAACCCTTAGGTTTCATGTATATTTTTAGTACCCCCCCCCTCGACATACAAAGTAATACACACTTATATACTGTTATACACGGTCATGCGTACAGATTCGCGCCATTTCGCGGACTTTTGCATGTAAAGAAGCCCGGATAGAGTGAGTTTATGCGTGTTTTATAACATTTTTTCTTTGTTAAAATTTCTTACCCCCCTTGGAAGTGTTGTCAAAAATTAATGCCCCACTTGAAACATGTGTGAAAAGTTAGTACCCCCTTGGGCAAAACTCCCACCCCCCCAGTCATAAATTCGGAACGGTCCCAAAGAAAAACAAAGACCATTGAGTGCAAAATCCCATCAGGAAAATTGAATTACTAACTACTTGTATCTGTTTTTTGTACAATTTTGTGATTTAATTTATTTGCAAGACATTTCACTTTTTCTGCCCACTTTTTTGTCCACTCCAAGTCTTTCCATGGGTCAGTCTGCAATTGCTTATCATGAGGAACTTAAGGTTGTCATCAGATATCATGTGACACAATATGGCTGCTTTTAGTATACAACTATCGCACAATACCAAATGCAATAACAATTTGCATGGCACCTAGATGACTAGAGTCCAATATCAGCCATCAAGGTGCCCCAAAAAATGATATCATATGACATGCTGAAACGCATTGCTGATTGGCCGACAGCCGTGCCATATTCTACGATATTGCACTGGTGTTATTGCATGGTCATTTCAACATGCAAAAGATTTTACATTTGTTGTGTTTGGAGGTCTAAAGTCTGCTACAAAGTTTAAGAACCTTAAAGCAAATCTTTCATTAAGTGTATCATTTGTGGATTCCAAAAAGACAACAAAAATGCAATGTGGGTGAAATAGTTTCTTTTGACCCACACAGGGGCACCCCATGATCTGTTATACCAATTATCTGTTATGCAGCAGGCGCCCGGCTGGCTGGCAGACTGTCAGCTAGGATGTTCCCAGCTGGCAAAGTTGTCAGCTGGGATTCAATTTTTGGCGTCCAACCGATGGAATTTGCAGTCAGGTAAATGAGGTAATGAGAAAGCAGTTGAGGTGGCTGGCTGGGAAAAAAATAATTTATATCAGCTGGCTGGGAGGCGCTGAATGACGCTTGGGCTGGCTGGCAACCCAGCTGGCAGCATAACAGATATTTTCTCCCAGTTGCATAAAAAAATGAGTCTAAGTGTCACAAAAGATGTGCAACCAGGAGCTTACGCTGATATGGGCATTATAATAACACACTGTCGTGAGGTGCCCCTGCCCACATGTTTAAAACATATCTTGTCATAAATCAATACATATTTCAGCAGCAAAATAATTAGATTCTTTTCGAATCCACAAATGGTACACTTGATGATGGGTTCTGGGATTGTTCAGACATAAAAAGCTGCAGTATTTTATAGACTTTTTAATTTGTGATATTTTCAGAGTTTACGGACTTCAATGACTTTTCGATTTTACATTTTAAATTTATATTTTTACAATCTCATTGTATAGCGTTTTGAGCAGGTTTTTGGATTTTACGCTTTACAAAATAAATTTATTATCATTATTTTTTTATATTTTTTTTTTATTATGATCTCAATTTTTGATCATGCAACGAAAAACTGTGGGTGAACTAAAACTATTTTGTCGTAGGCAGAAAATATGTTGGGTCGGTAAATCAGGGAATTAAGTCTTGTACAAGTCCAAAATTGTCCATGTAATGTTAATTTGTTTATATTCTTTATTCTTGATAATTTTATGAGATTTAGTAGGGGGAGGGTTGGTCTAGTAGTAGCATGCTGGACTGCCAATCGCTTGATCCAAGGTTCGAATACAGCTCTTGCCGGGTAACCTGGGCCTATGTTGGATGGCTGTTTCAATCATCCTTTGCCTCATTGTCATGTCCTCCTCCTGTCCTAATTAGCCTACCAAGTGCATAAATACAGGATGTAAAGCCCCAATCATCCATCCATCCTATGAGATTTAATATAGATAAAGATGTATTTGCTTACCATCCGGGTCACATGATATCTTCATAAGAATTGAAACTCCGAGGAAAATTAGTACCAGACATCTCTCCATGTTGTTTGTCATACTCGTTGCAAATACCTTTGATCAAAACTATGGAGACTCAACATACAATTAACACTTTGTGATTCATCAGACAATTGTTATATTCTTTCTCTTGTAATTTTATATGTAATATAGAGTGTTTTAAAAAGTCTTTTTTAAGCAAGTTAAGTAATGGCACTGCAAACCATTTCTCTCATAATGATAATGTTGACGCTCACATTAAATTTGTGGAGAGATGAATATTTCACAGAGTTTGATCAATACCTTTTCTGAAATTTTAACATAAATTATTTGATTGAGGTCATTCCGTGCGGGGATGAAAGGCTAGCAAAACAATAAATCAACCGACTGAATAGTAAGACAATAGATTAAGGAAATAGGATAAGGAAATAGACTAAGGAAATAAAAAATATAAAACGCATAATATAAAAATGTATAAAGCAAGAAAGTCTACTTGTATTAATACATGCCTTATTGTTTCAGATTTTAACAAAACCGATGACGACTATGGAACTGAACTCACAATAGACAAAGAAAAAAGAGGAAAAAAGAAAAAAAGGAAAGAAAACAGAAAAGGAAAAAAGAACAGGACCAAATGAAGAATCGAACACAGCGCTCCTGAATAAATTTCTAGATTAAAAAAATTCAACAAGAAAACTGAAAATGCTTGCTTATCGAGCAGGGTCAGGAGCACATTTTCAGACAAAAACCAAAAAATTCCGTTGTGATAATTTTGAGTAATATTCATTTTAAAAATGTTTGTTTATCACACTCATATTTTCATTCTGATATTGGGGCAAAGATTGCCAAAGAAAGCTCTTAAAGACATTTAGGATATTTAGGGAGGCAAATGTTGATGGTAAGTCATCATTCTTTAAACTAAATTACCATTATATACACCAGAAAAATTGTGCAGGGTTTGAAAAACACTTGTGACTGCAGGAATTAACACAGCTGCAAGTAAGTTTGCAACTTTTAAATATTGCCTCTGTTAATCCCTTTGAATGATTTATTGTATTCAGGCCAGTTTTAGCTAAATTAGATGTATATATTACATGATATATTGATATTTCATGCAAACAGGTCACAAAAATGTGTCAGGCTGCGTATCTAAATATACGCAACATAGCTCGGATCCGAGACTGCCTAAATTACGAAGATACAAAAACTGTTATTAACGCACTTGTTACCCCGCATCTGGACTATGGGAATGGACTGCTGTATGGAATAAAATCAAAATCTATCAACAAACTCCAGGTAGCACAAAATTCGGCAGTCCGATTAATTGAAAAGCTGAGAAGGCGAGACCATGTACCGTAATATGGGGTGAATAGGGACACTGGGGTGAATCGGGACAAGCCAGGAAAGAATTTTAATCTTCAAAAAGCAACAACTTCTACTTGGTGCAGGGACTTGATTTTTTGCACGTTTTTAGTATATATTCTAATAAAGGTTCAGATGGATTTTCATGATTCTACCTGCAGGCAATCAGGAGCTGCAGCACCTTAAACATTGCCCTGCAGAATTTACATTTTCACAAACTGGTCAAAACTTTGCTTGTACCACAAAAACTATAAAAGCTACAGACACAAAATTCTCAAAATACTTCAAGTATATAGTTGTGGCTAATTACGGAAAAAATCATAAACTTAGGTACATTAGCACTGACTATATTCAACTGCAACTAATGCAGTGCCGCTTCCAGATTTATTTTAGGGTAATTTTCGGCCCCCATATCACACTGAAGAAACAAAATCAATAATAGAACGTTATAAAATAATGTTGGACGGGATACTGCCATGCTGCAAAATTATTTTTATCTTATTAAAATGCTATTGGAGGGTCAAACTCTGCCCAAATTGTGATAAACATGCACTTTTGGAACCAGATAAAAACATATGTGATGACCTCAAGTAAAGTAAGCAAAATAAGGAGTTTACAGTCCAAATCGATTTAAATGGTTTTAAGAGACAACAAGAGTTGCCGGGATCTGATATTTTGTCTTTTTAGTCATGGGTTCGGATCCAAGTGAATGGCAGAGCCACAGAGCTGGCCAAAAAAGCGTTACTAATTTTCAATCCAGCTTATTTCCATGGAGTTTGGGTTTAAATTGTTCAAATTTGCATCATTTGTTGTGGATTTAGTCCAAGATTATTCATCACGTTTAGGATAAGCAGATAATTAAATTTTTACCAATTTACTGTGATTTATTAATTTTTTATAAAAACTGAATATTTTACACATAATGGACTTCAAATTTTACTAAGAGCGACTTTTTTGATGTAATACATGTTTCCTAATGTACATTCATAATTATAAATCAATTAAACAGGCAGGGATGACTCGTTACTTAGATTAGTCTCTGTCCCGATTCACCCCAAACTGTGGGCTGAATTGGGACAGTGGTTTTTTGGGCCCTGAGCATTCGCAATTTAAGACATCATTTCAAGCTCCTATAGAAAGTTAGACGTTCTGCTGGGACACAATTTGACACCATATTTCGGTTTCTGAGTTGATTTTTGTCCATTTTAATCCCAGAAAAACGGCCAATTCTGTCCCTATTCACCCCATATTACGGTAACCGAGAAAAGGAAAAACCTGCACTGGCTACCCATTCTAGCCAGAATTGAATACAAACTTTCGACCCAGACCTGGAAAATTATGAGCAAGCAAGCTCCGCTATATCTGATTGACCTTTTGAAACACAAATCCAAAACACGCCCTTTAAGAAGCTCTGAAATGAACCTGCTCGAGCCACCGCGTACTGATATAAAAAACAGTTGGGGAAACAGAGCTTTCAGTTTCTCGGGCCCAAGCCTATGGAACAAACTTCCATCGGAGATCAGACGACAACAGACGCTGGAATTGTTTAAGAAAAAACTTACAACACATTTATTCAATAAGTATAACACATAGTTCATATCTCGATTAAGCGCCGGTGAGCAAAGTCAATTTGGAACTGGCGCTATACAAATCATTATTATTATTATTATTATTTATTATTATTTTTTTATTACATACTTGTGCGTTATTTGTTATTCATATATGTCTGTGAGATTTAATGTATCAATATCTTCAAATGTCAGCAGGTGCAGAAGTTTAAAGAGTAATATCTTTGAATAAAAATCAGCTTATAACCTCTAATATGTAAATGCCGAAGCATGAAGATGGGACCGCCTTAACGCCAAAAATAAAATGTAAAGACTAGAAATTTTATTTGTCTGAATTATTTCTCGGAATTCTTTTTTTGCATTCAGGTTTGTTCAATAAGAAGTTTTCGAGAAAAAAAATTCTGACAAAGAGAAATAGGGTGGAAAGGTAATATTCTAAAAGAAAATATTTAAAAAATAGTTTTGAGGGAAAATGTAACTTTTTTTTTGAGCATTTGAATTTTTTTGAATTTTTTTTTTCCCCAAAAATAATTTTGTTGGGAAAAGAGACAATGAGAACTATGTAAATACTTTAGAAATAATGTAAGCTTAAAGACCATATTACAGGCTTTAATATGGTACCACTCAGACTGTACTATGGTTATTTGTAATGACCATATGAGGCAAAATGTAGTGCCTGACAAGGAAAAATATCCTAAAATTTACACATTTCTGCTTTGGAGACAACTAAAGTCATCTAAAATACCAATATATTGGTGTCAGAATAAAGACAAATTCACCAGCTTTCATACAGTGGGTTGCAGAAGTATACACCCCCCCCCCTGGAGTGGTCTTCCAATTTTCTGTCATATCTTCCTTCAGAAATGCATCATCAATTTTTTCTACTCGTCCATGACTTACCACCCAGAATTGAGGTCAGTATGAGCATGTAGAATTATGGGATTGATGATGCATTTCTGAAGGAAGATATGACAGAAAATTGGAAGACCACTCCAGGGGGGGGGGTACATTTCTGCAACCCACTGTATGATACCATCCATGTTCAATAAAAAACTAATGAAGATATAAGACTAAACATAACACCCCCCTCTGATATTTTTGGCATTTTCGACTAAGTTTTAAAAACATTAAAACTTCAAGGCTCAAGAGGCAGGCATTCCCAAAGTCCAAAATTGAAAAAAAAGTCATATTTGGTCATTCTACAGGTTGGAGAATGGGAATTACTGCAATCCGCATTAAAATAAAATAAAAAGTCGGCCTATTTTTTTTAACAGGTCTACCCCCCCCCCCCTCGGCCAAAAATTAACAAGGAAAAGACAGGAAAAGCCGCAAATCGCCCAGTTTTCACTCCATGTTATGTTATGCCCCCCCTTAGGCCATTTCTAGATTCGTCCCTGAATACTACAAGCAAGAAGCTGTGTTGGAATAATGAAGATAAATCATTTGTTTACTTTAGTCCCATGTGGATAATTACATCCTCAGGCAAAGGGTCTTCAACGCCAAGAAGAAATACTTCCTGGTTATAATCATCTGCAATCTATCATGCTGGATTCTGTAATATGTTTTAGATTAATGGGCAAAACCTGCATGTCTCGCAAACCAAGTCAGACAGAATAAATCAAATATATTTAAAATTTCACTGGTAATTAGGGAAGTATCCGGGACATTGATGATTATCGCAATGACCGTTAGTCTTTCAGATATCATATAAACTTATCTATTTAATGCCATGCATACATTAACAATGTATTTAGCCTCCTTTTAGCAGCCACATATGCAACAAGTATATAAATTATAAGTCCCTATAGAGTGTGAAAATTGAGCCAATGTCTTATTTTCTCCTAATTAACAAAAAATGCAAAAGTTAGACAAATTTTGAGAAAGACAGACAGCTGTTTGTGTTTTTGTACATGATTGCAATAAAAACACTATTAGTCATACAAACATTCAAACAATTACTACTTCCAGGAAAGTTAGGCAAGTGATGTCGAGTGTGGGTGGATGTGGCGTATTTTTTTGACGGCCCATCAAATAATTAATTAACCTTGGTAGCCTTAAAAAACAATTCGTTTTTGGAAAACAAAATACAGGCTAATTACTTGCTTGGGTTTTGCATTTATTGTATCTGGGTTTAAAGTCACATGTTTGGTCATATTTATTTGTCACATGCAACATTTGAATTAATTGGTATATTGCATTTCTATGTATTCAACAATTTATAGGTAGTTAGATAGACCATGTTTTACAATTAATGTAATACAACAAGCAAGAATTCAAGATGACACCAAGAAGGCCTCTTCATGCAACATTCAGCAGCTCAGTTCGAGATACATAAAATGTACATTTAATAGAATATAAATTCGGACTTCAACCATGAAAGTGAGCTATTTTCAGAATGGATAGTAAAATTCCTGAAATATGTTCTGTGAAGATTCATTCAGCTACTTCAACTCCATACATTCATTCACCTAATTCAACTCCAAAAGTTCATTCAGCTGCTTCAACTCCAAATTAAATTCCTTTCCAGAGAGGGGCTAAGGTCCAATTGGGAAGTGTATGGCTGATGGCATAAAAGTTGATTATGATTATTAATAATAATATTGATTGATTGATTGATTGATTGATTGATTGATTTATTTGCTCATTATAAAAATAAAATACAGAAATATAAAATAGAACCGAAATATACAGACATATCTGGAGCAAGGAGACCCCCTAAACTAGTTAGGTTACATTTGTGTAGATTGTGATTATGATTTAAGTAGTTGGGCCGCCTGTGGCTATACTCTGACTTGAACCTGGGCAGCAATCGCAGCTAAGGTGTAGTGAAGATTTTGTAACAGCCAGTGAATATGAAAATTGTATGTAAGTTGGCTTATTATTTTGAGCTAATATTAAATGGGTAATGAATGAAACTGTGACAACTATGTATGTGTAAACTTAGCACTTAATTAGTGATGTTTATATTTGTAATTGAAAATTGGTTCATCATTATAATCATCTCATCACCATACATCAACATTTGTTAGTGTTTTGTTTAAAATCAGGGGATGCCCACCGATATTGCAATGGCATCTCATGCTCGGGTGCACTCCTATTGCCATCCGTTACTTCCTCCTATATGTAAATGTTTAACTTATATTTGTAAAATGTTGTTACAATGGTGGTAATGAAATAAACTAAATTCAAAATTCAAATTTAAAAAACATTAATCACAACCTTTACAATTTTCATAGTATATTTACACATAGTTAATTACCTCTGATACTGTGACACAGATATATGCAGAAAGAAATGAATCAGTCAGTGAAATATGACATTTTGATATATGATTTAAAAGACTTATTAGATTCTTATGCTGCAGAGAGTCCAAAAATGTCAAGACCTAGCACAAAAACAAAATTGTTTGTGTCATGATTGAGTTACCATCCATTGTTCTTCTTTACATTTCAACTGCAGAATGAGGTCATAAAATGATGTGTTGGCATATAGACATAATCAAAATAACAAGCAAAACAATTAATGATGTCATACTTTTGAAGATACAAAATAATCAATTGTATACAAATTCACTAGGTGAAACAATGATGTGAATCATATTATTGAAACATATATTTTCTCAAGAAATGTTCACATACAATCCAAGAAACATCTACCTGTAATATTAATGTATCTTTGATTATTCTTTGAAAGAAATATGACAGGCTTTTAAAGCATCCAGCAGCAGATGTGCCCCAGAGAATACTTGTTGCTGTTGTTCAAAGACAAAGGAGTTCACTTCCTGGAATTCAACATCAAAGTGAGGAAATTTAAGCAACGGATGTATTACAGATTTACAATGAGATAATACCGGCATATGCTTATTTAATTTTGTCAAATGTATATATTGTTGATTGAGATTTTCATTAAAAGATATATCATTCTATTCTTTTGAGTTGTAATTTGAATGAAAGCTGGTATGTAGGGCACATACCTAATCCTCAACTAAAAACTCTTCTGCAGCTACTTTAGGCTCATTTCATTTGGAAACAGATTATATTCAGTATGTTAAACAGTCTAAAACAGAAATTATTCACATATGAGAGTCGTGAAACATATAGCTAATTGTTAGCTTGAATAGAGCAATATGTCAAAATATATTTGATCCACGAAAGAAGTGAAACGAAAATAAGGAATTTTGTCGTCAAAATGATTATGTCATATTTATAAACAATAAATATACTATATTTGCCAAATAAAAATATTTTTTGCATTTATACAACATGAGATGAATCATGGAATTGGCAATACAACCAACACACTCTACACAACAGCATCAAAAGACACTTTTACTCAGTGCGAGGAAGTGATTTGGCTTTGAATAGGCACAATGCTTTGTGGGAGGAGTTCATGACCCGCGGAATCCCCCATTTTTTCGCTGTACAGAGCAATTGATTTTGCTTCGAGGTTTGTGTGCTTGAAAGGAAACCGGAAGTTTTGTTTGAAAATGCAATACATAGTGCGGGAGAAAGACGGTGGTATAAGGCAAGTCGGCCTTACAAAAGGGAGTCTTGTAACACAGGGACCACAGTTATGCATATGGGATAAAGAAAAAGTTTCCTGCTTTACATATTGATAAAAGGCCTATATTGTCAATTTCTATTGCCTATGATGTCATGATGTTAAACTCATCAGCGCTCCTGCTCCGAATTTCTTGAAAGAGTAGTTTGTCAAGATGCTAATGTGAAAATATTGTCAGAAGATAAATAGCATGCCTACACTCTTGGTTCTTTACACTCAACACAGTGCATTCCTGGGAACATTATTCTAAAATTACCCAGCTTAATGGAGGAAACAATGGTTATTATAACAAGCATCCAAATGGGGACCATGTGTAAATAACATCTGTCGGATGCAATATAATTACCTTACAAAAGACAGCATTTTATTAAGAATACTTTCTTTTTTCCATGAGGGTCAAGACATATATTTTTAAAAAATCCTTTAATTTAGCTGTGAAAAAGAGGTTTATTTTCAATGGTACATACACAAACAATCGCGAATTGAGGATGATAACGACAACAGAGAGGACTTGATGCTCTGCCGAGCCAATGAATTGAGGATCTATGGATGATTGGGGTTTTACATCCTGTATCTGATCTGTAAAATGAATATGGCTACCCAGAAGATATATTGTAAGATCAGTAAAGAAGACTATTACAGTGTATCTCGGCAAAAACTTTATGATCAAGTTTGTGATCGTGCGATACAATCAAACTTTTAAGAAAGGGCCCCAATGAGGGCCTTATAGATATAGAATTGGGCCCCTCCACCTTGGTCCTTGGCATAAATGGAGTAATACCGCCAATAGGAATGTGGGACCCATCAACTTATGCTATGGGACCGAAATGTCGCTAGTCCGCCGCTGCTCCATTGATATGAGATGGAAGCAGCTCTTTTTGTCGCGAATCTGCAAACAGACTCTCTTCGTACAACACAGCACAAGTGAGCACATGCGCAGATAATAATGGGTGAGAATCGATCTGCAAAAGGTCATGATTTTGCTTTGTACGAGAATGTTTCTTATTTTATTGGTAATTTGGTAGTGTAGAGAAAATCATGGCCTTTCATGGGAATATACAGAAATGGCCCACTTCCTGTCTATATGGACCAAATAAGAGAGCAGGATTGGAGCTATTTTTTTCTCCAAAGAAACCTCATTATCCATGGCTAAGCATGAAATGGAACCATTCTATTTTCTAAGTGGCCTTCACGGTTTTTTGTGAAAAACAATTGTTGAGCTTTTAATTAAGAGTAATTTTTGTGTTTCCTTGTTTCCGCGGTGTTGTAAAGTTGTTCAGCAATTGAAAATCCCATGTTATAAGTCTAACATGCCACAATCCAGCAGTGGTATCAGAGGGGGGGGGGGGGTTCGGGGGTTCAAACTCCCCCCACCTTTGGCAAGTACATTTTAATGCAAAGAAATGATTCCGATATTTTAAGTACATTTTCATGCGTAAACCCCCCCCCTTCCGTCCGACATTTTTCTGGATCCGCCCCTGAATTCATGCCCTTATATTCTCATATTCTGTTTTTAATGCATTTTGCTCTCTGATGAGAAACAAGACTATCATTTAACTGTAAATTATAAGACCCACTTATGTCCCACCTTCCTTTACCAAGTACAGTAGTATTTAGTACATTTTGCACCAGAGAGACTGTACACAACGAGAAACTGCTTTTTGACTGAAGAAGGGACTCACAATTCATGGATCACTGTAATCCAGAACTACTTGATCACTATCTAATCTCATTAGACATTAATTAATGTTGCCAGAGTCTTAATTCTATGCCAAAATACCTAATAGTAAATTTAAAAATAATGTGCAAGCACTTTAAGCAGCACAGACTGTGCATGGTTCCAACACAGGCACACCAATCACGGATATACTAAGGAGAAGAAGAAGAAGGCATGATTGACCTTTGACCCCTGGAAGCCAGTCCATTTTAGTTTCTTTATAATTTTTTCTGTCACAGAAAGGCACCAAAAGTGACTGGTCGAAAGTTAAAAACCTACAGAGAATGTAGAGTAAATTTGAATGAGATTGGTGAAAGAGAGTGACCTCCAGAGTGCTAACAAGATTGCATGAAATTCTTGGGGTAAGAGCAGCTAAGAAAGTGGACTTATACAAACACCCCTCTCATAATGGCACTCTCTTTTAAAGTTACTAAAAGAGGATGCCTGAAGCCTAAACAGACTCATCAAAGGCCTGGTTACTGAACTAAGTAATTAGCACCGCCAGGAAAGTGAGGCAGGTGATGTAGAGTGTAGGTGGATGTATCGCTTTAAAGTTTTGACAGGCGATCGAAAAAATAGCAGGTTGGCAGTATTCAGTACATGATTTTTTTTTAGAAAAACAACAGGCTGTTTTTTTTTTGGAGGGGGGGGAGGTTTTTGCAGGAAATCTGAGGTAAGATAACCTTTCAAAGAATCGAAGACAATGATGATGACTGTATCGCAACATACTACTTGGGACAAAAATAGATGTAAAAAAATCAATAAAAAATTAAATTTGTTTTACATTTATGTTTGTGCAAATGAAGCGTTAACAACAAACTTTGTTTTCACAGCAATTTATATGATCAGCATTTTAAAAAAATAGATGCATCACACCATGAAGTTCGGTAAAACATATGAAACATATTACGTGAGACATATTTGGTTGCTTCAAGGAAATTTCTCATACAATGCAGCAAAAATCTACCTGCAGCATTTATGTATCTTGGTTATTCTTTTAAAGCACAGGCTTTAAAAGCACTCATCAGCAGATGTGTCCAAGAAAACATTTATTGCTGTTGTTCAAAGACAAAGGAGCTCACTTCCTGGAATTGAACATCAAAGTGACGAAATGTAAACAAGGCATATGCAATTTTGACACATTGACAGAAAGGTTTGGCTGGCATAGCTTACACTGTAAGATTTCCAATTTTGCTCAGGGAAATTCTAGGGGGAGTTCGAGAATGTCGAGAACAAGCCCAAAAACAATCTTGTTTGTGTCATAATTGACTTACCATCGACTGATCTACTTAACATTACAACTGCAGAATGAGATCATAATACAATTCACACAATGCGTTTGCACATAAATGTCATAAAAATAAAGAAGAACAGATTAATAATGTAACAAAATTTACAAAAATAATCAATTGAGTACGAAACCATTTAATAATATATTTAGCAGATACCATATTTGGTCACTCCAGGGAAATTTCTTGTGCAATGCAGTACATATACACTGCAGCAAAGCATCTCTCAGAAGCATTTATGTACACCAGGTTATTCTTTCAAAACGGCATGACAGGCTTTGGAAGCATTTACCAGAAGACGTGCGCAAGAGAACATTTCTTGCTAATGTTCAAGACAAAGAATTTTAGTTCCTGGAATTCCACTTCTAAGAAAGGAAATTTCACATAAATGGATCGATAAGATACATTTTTACAAAATCCAAGTATTTAGAAGTTTGACAGACAAAATATATGCTTATGGATAGATAGGTTTGGACGGATTTCCAAATTTTCTCAGGGAAATTGTTGTTTTTTTTCTGGAAAGATTACATTTGTGTCTGCCAACAACCAGGGTAATGACTGTTGTTTGCGATTACTAATGAAGGTCAGGGGTGATAAACCAAATAGCTTGAGGACTAAAGGATATGAGAAGAAAATTATTTACTCTTTATTATAAATTAATTTTTCTGATTTATAAATGTGATGTTATCTCAAAATTTATTATCGCTGCTTCTTCCATTTTCTCAGAAGTGTATAATATTCCCGTCGCGTCAGCGAACTTAGCACAACAATACCTCATACAATTTTAATAGATCTGTCAGTGGACTGAGAATGAAGGACAGCCTGTACTTGCGATGGGAGCTGGTCCCTGATCCAACAGTTAGTTTCGGTAAAGTAAACATATCTGAATTTCCCTTACAATGTAAAGGCAGTGTCTGAATAAATCCACTTGGTGCTTTACTATCCTATTCTGTTTTGAAAACTTCATTTTCACTCTTGTTTGTGTCATCTGCATGAAAAAGGCATTTGCTTATGCTGACTGGTGTCACCACTAGCTCAGCATCATGCTTGCAGTGGCACACCCAGGTAAAATTAAAGCTGATCCAAATTGGTACCAAAACAACTGACTCCTTCTTTTGCAAGGCGAGGAACTAGAAAAAGTGGACAGTTTCAAATATCTAGGTCATATGCTAACTAACAAAACGTAAAGTGCACAGCAAGATGACATAATACCTGTCAGTGCAAGCTCATAAGGCACTTTTTGCCCTGCAAAGTGATTCAAAGCAAGTCCTAGGATACATTGACCCAATTATATCTTTGCGTATGTTTGATACTTATGTTCTACCAATCCTTGAGTACAACAGTGAAATATGGAGTTGTGAAAAACCTGTGTCTGAATTAGAAGTTCTGCAATTTGGCTATCTAAAACGTATGCTAGGCGTAAGAAAACAACATCATCTCTGGCTGTTTATGATAAAACTGGTAGATACCCATTGCATGTTTGACAAAAAGTTAGGATGATCAATTACTTGATGAGATTAGAAAATGCACCAGATGTTAGCCTGTTAAGGAGATGTTTACAAATTCAGAAAGATACTCATATGAACAGAGCTAATGAAACTAATTGGTTCAGTAAAGTTATAAACATTTTAAGCACCTGTAACATTGAATATGAAACAAGTAACAATACTGACTTAAGCATTGACAGCATATGTAGAATTGTAAAATCAAAACTCTATGAAATAGAACAGGAAAAATTATTCATATCCATAAATGATAGTACACAGCAACCAAAACTAAGAACATATAAGCTATTTAAGACTGACTGTAGATTAGAGCCATATCTCAGGCTGCGACAAAACCGCAAGGTGTTAACTAAGATTGCCAGATTCAGGACAAGTTCTCACAGTCTACAAATTGAAACAGGCAGACATCAAAAACCAGTGATTCCTGCAGCAAATAGAATATGTGAAAAGTGTTCATTAAATACGGTCGAGGATGAAATCCATTGCCTTGTAGTATGCCCTGCTAATGAATCGTTCTGTGAAAACCTGTTCTCAACAGCTGCTAAATTTATCAACAATTTTCTATCTTTGAATGACACTGACAAGTTCACATCAATCATGAAAAGTAAGGAACCTGAGCTACTAAATACTCTAGGGAAATTTTTACTTCAGGCTGATTTTTAAATTTAAAGCAACATGTCTCCTATATCCACATGGTCATAATACGCAATCATGTTAATTATGATAATAATGATAATAATAACATACAATATAAATTTTAAGAAATGAATCAATTCTAACATACTATGAACTATTCAGTATAGCAATATTATCTATATTAAAGCAACAATGTATGTAATTTGATGCATGTTTTGTAAATAATGTTCATATATATGAAATATGAAGCACTGTTAATTAATCTATAAATTTGTTAACTTGTATGTCTGTTGCTTAGGTCTTAATCAATCATAATTTTCTTAAATAAGCTGAAATGGCTATTTGTAAGCGATCAGTATCAGTGGTGTGTGTATTTTATTGACTGTTATGCATATTAATTGGTGTTTGATACCTACTTTATTTTATAACTATTTGGGTGGCTGGAACCTAGTTTGTATCTCTTTTTAATCTTGTGTTCGGTGCACGTTTATCCGAAAGTACTATTACTTGTATATGTTTGTATCAATATGTTCACTTGATTTTAACTATTTATAACATGTGTATAATCAATGTTATGTATATGGTTGATCTTGTATATAAGTAATACTATTTTTATATATTTTATTTAACTTTTCCCATTACAAATGACATATGTATCAATTGCGATATTATAGTGGTCAATAAAAGAATATATATAATATAAATATACGATTATATGAATATCAAGATTATGTCGAAAGACCCACTGCCTACACTTTTGCACTTAAGACAGAACATCACTGGGAATAGCATCCCAATATTCCTCAGTTTAATTGACACAACAATGGCTAAAAGAAAAAGAACCCAAAAGTGGGCCATGGGTAATCAACATCTGGCAGATGCAATATAATAATCTTACAAAAGATAGCACTTCATTCAGAACACTGAAATAATCTTTATTTCCATGAACGTCAAAACCTTTGATTTGGCTAAAAAAGTGATTTTATTGTTTTCATAAGTCGGTTCACTTATCGCGATAATCGTTTCACATATTATCGTGACATGACGATAACTTTATGCCAAAGTTGTTGTTTCTTCTGAAAGTTTATCAATATTTGCGAAACAATTACAATTTTTATAGCTTTTGTTTGTGTTTTAAGCCCATCAGCACCAGTGTGGGCTATTTACAGACTATTTTTGTAGCAAGAACTATACTTTTTGACAGCATTTATGTCACAAACTTCGCATTTTGCACGATTGATGCTGCTCAATTATCACGACAAATAGTGTGTATCATAACATATTTGTCATGATATATCGTATCGTTACAAATTGAACGATGTCCAGCACTAGATAATAGTGGCAACACACTCGATTCCCTGCTGCGTCACTTGGGCTACTGTATCTAATCTGCAAAATAGATACAGCAAACAAAAGATACATTTTAAGAGCAGTATGAAAGACCACCAGCAAAAAAAATATCTTTAAATGACCAGTTACCATTTTTAAAATGTCACAAAAACCTATTGTGTCATAAAGATGAAGAACAACAACAAAAATGAGTTATCAGTACTGAAAAGAAAATAGCAACAAGGATATATGTATTGGTTTATACTGTTGCTTGTCACGTGATTATAATGACCAGAACTTTACTTCCTGGAGATGGAAGCACCTCTTTTTGGTACCAGTCTGCTCACTGACTCTCTAAAAACGGCACAGCACAAGTAAGCTCAAAATGATAGTAGCAGGTGATACGTTTCCATGTTTTCCAATTGTTGTAAAGTGGTTTAGAGTAAATCCCTTAAAATGTTTTGAGACCAATTTGCCATATTTTGTGTCCTCAGGTACTATTTGCATTGCATTTTGCACTCTGATGAGAGACCATTCTCCCACGAGAGACTGCCGGGTGAACAGAAAAGTCTTAGAGTGTTCCCATAATACAGAAAACATTTTAATAGCCAACATTCTGTGAAACTAATACTAAAGTATAAGCTTTTACAATTGTTTAAACCAAAGCAATCCAAAATAGCAACTGTCATCAACAAAGTTCAACATATATCTCTTGCTTAGAAAATGTCACTAAACAGACTTTTACAGGTTTTATTTGTATTTTATTATGAATATTTTGCACCAGCGTAACTTCAAAGAGCTTTTTGAGTTTCGTTCCTCGTCTTTTTGTGTTTTATCAGATCTATAATTCATTAGTCAAAATGTATTTGCAGTGCTTCATCAGATTAAAATTAGATATTTTTCTCATCAGATTAATCAGCTGTAACAGATACAAAATGACTACATAATTAATTCTTTAAAGCCACATTATTCTGCATTCCCTGATGACAGCTGATATTACATGAAAAGCTCATTGTGACATTTTGCATGGGCGTGGGTGGTCCCTGTGGAATATCTGCCAAAATATTATTTGCTTTCATGTGCTGAATACTTGGCAAATGTCAGGAAGTTGTGCAAAGGCATGCTAGTAAATAACTTATTTGCAGTTATTTACCAAGTTTCAATTACACAGTCTGCCAACTTTCAAAACTATTCTCTGAATGTTTCGAAAGTTCACAACATGGATTAATACCGTGATGCCTGAAAATTGAAATTCTACACTTCTCTCTGTCAGTTACAAAGTCTCTTCGTTAAAGCCAATTGACAGTATTGCATACAGTGGCATCCTTATAGGGGGTACAGGGGGGCACGTGCCTCCCATATTGGACCTGTGCCCCCCCCCCCCGGTGCCCCCAATATGAACTTTCCAACTCCGGCCAAAATATACAATTAGCATAGTGTTTGCCCCCCTAGGGAATCGCGTGCCAGCGGGTGCAAAATGCACTAAATATACTGCTTTGTATTGGAGGAAGGCAGTCACAAATAAGGCAAGTTGGATTTACAAAAGGGGTCTTATTACTGTATATACAGTTTATTTCTGTTGTTTCGATAACAGAGGTCTCTCTGGGTTAGACATTTGTTTTCGACCCCTTTTCGTAAGGTTTCCTTATCCAACCACCTTCTTCTTGTGCCAAGTAGTAATTTTGGGGCACTTTGCTCCCCGAGAAGATACTGCACCCTGTGTGCAACAATCTCATGAACATGTAAAGGGTATTCCGATAACAGAGGGACCACTTTACACAAATTTACATGTATAATAGTACTTCTCCTAGCATAATGCTTTTACTCTTAATGTGTACATGTAGTAGGTAAGGTATACGCTGCCAGACAGCCAGGAATTAGCTCAGCTGTTTTTTCCAAGATGACAAAAATTTGCTTCACAGAGGAGATATAAATGTATCAAGAGCTCAGGGAATCATGAGGAAGTTGTATGATACTCAATTACTCTTGATGGTACCTAATGATACCTAATGATACTTGATGGTACTTGATTGGGCACTTGTTGCCTAGTATCCCATGTGCTGGCTTCTCTGCCCAATTGCATCTGAGACGTGAAGCTGAGGAATTTGTCTCAGTTTTACGTGATATTCTGGCAAAGGAGCTTATGAAAGAGATGCAGCCTCCTACATTAGTTGACAACCATCCTAATTATCTTTCGTCAAATCCATTGCTTTTGCAATACATATCATAATCCATATAGTACTAAAGAAAAACACTATTTCACATATTTTTTAATACATAGATAGAATAGATAGATAGAATAGATCAAATAGATAGAATAGATGGATAGATAGATAGATAGATAGATAGATAGATAGATAGATAGATAGATAGATAGATAGATAGATAGACAGATAGATAGATAGATAGATAGATAGATAAACTAGATCAAGAGATAGATTGATAGACTAGATACTAGCAGATAGAACCTTGTAAATAGTCTAGATACAGTATACAACTGAATAGATAAAACACATACAGTAGAGTAGAATAGATAAAAATCTTTATTTTTAAAAGTTAAATGTTTTTATTTTGGAGTCTGCATACAACATCCTCGATTTGTGAGGCACATGTCTCATGAAAAATAATCTTTTATAATATTGTGGCATGTCAGCTTGAAGTGCCATTCTGCTCATCACAGATGTGGACTATTATTATGAGAAATCATTGTAATGGAAGTAAAGAGAACAATTATTGTTTGTGCTACATGGAAATCCTGTTAACGCCTTTGAAGAAATGCAAGTCTGCCATGCACAAATAACAGTAATGATAACAAAAACTACAATACCATAATTATATACGCCCATATGTTTATCAGAACACTATTCCCAGTCATGACATTTTTGCTGACATTAATATGATTCTCTGAATACCTAGCAGTCATATTCCCATTAGCATCAGTCAGAATGCATTTAGACAATTACATATACATGTAGGCACTACTAGGCAGTCTGTTGATATCGCATAAATGCTGACTCTATCTCTTTCTGGACTGCACTCAATGTACTCTTGACACTATTCCTTGAAAATAAGACCTGTTATCTTTTTTTTCGAGGTGGCACCCTCAGTCTATGACAGACATTTAGTTTTACTGGCTGCTTAATGGATGGCTCTCTATCTCACTCTCACTCTCTCTCTCTTCCCAGAAAATCTTTCCGAGTATTCATTCATTTTTCACTGTTTTATTTTTGTCTTCTGTTTGCTGTTTTTGCGTGTAGCTGCTGCACGTACCATATCTATGGATCCATCAACAGGAAAGATCTCTTTGAACTGCATACTTCACAAAATAATTAAATCCATTGTCACATCATGATTAGCTTTGTTACTCCTAATCATTGGCATAAAAGATTATTGAAGTTCCTTTAGATGAAAAATCATTTATTGTTGAGTATACTGCAATAAATTAGTTAGAAAACTAAAGATTGGACAAGGAAAGTGCTTCCTTCTCTATACATTCGCTATGTTTTTTTAATTCTCTATCTTGGATGTGATGATTTAAAAATGTATTCTACAAATAAGCACCACTTTATAAAAGAAAAGAAAGTGCACATTGTCTGAGATACACAAACTGCATCCTTGCACTCAACACAAAACATCCCTGGGAACATTACAATAAAATTCCTCAGCCTAATTGAGGTAACAACAGTAATGAGAAAAAGTATCCAAAATTGGGCCATGCCTGGGTAAACAACATCTGCCACATGTTATATAAATACATAAGAAAGGACAATAGACTAATTATAATTACAAAAATACCTTCTACATGTAATTGAATATGGGAGGTAGACGGGTCAATCTGTAGTATAACCCACAACAAATTGATACAAAAGGTTTTTCAGTGGATTTTGGTACTAATTGCCTTGCTCAATAACATATTAAAAATCTAGGATTTTCTGACTACGCTAAGTGGGTCAAAATCAAGATGGCGTCCAAGATGGCCGCCGGAATCTTTAAAGTGTTATATCTCAGTTAATATTCAACTTAGAAAGATAATTTTTGGGTCCAAACCTAGGTTTTCATACCCAAGGAATCTGTTACTGCCCTTGAAATTGTAATAAGATGAGATTTTAAGCTCAAACTCTCATTTCAAGTTCTAGATCACGTCTAAGATAACGTCCTAATGGTTGATGTAAAAACTTAGTGACTCTTTGACTTATGAAAGTGATGTTGGTGTCTATACCTATGTTTGTGGCCTGAAGGAAACCAATGATATCAACAAAAATGTATTTGCTGCAATATTTGAGGGAGGACATGTATGGATAACGAGGCATATTTCCATATGTAGTAATCCCTTTTGATGAGATCCGAATAGATGAAGTTGAGCAGAGGAAGGTGAAATGTCCAAAGTTTTTCAGGCAAAGGAAAAAATTAAATTACAATGAGATGAGATTTATGTAAAAGTTTTATTTATATCCAGAAATCCAATATGAAAAAATAAAAGATCTGATCAATCTGTGATTCTGTATGTTTTTCTGTAAACAATGGTAGTGTTTGAGTAACAAATGCTGTCAAAGTTTTAGTTATCAGGCCTATAAATGTCAGTAATGCACAGAGAAAGAAAAATTGATACATTACAAAAAGCAACTGGTAAAAATGTATGCTACAAATATTAAAGAATTGTTTTCATAAACAATAGGCTAATCCTCATAACTAGCAACAGCGCTGTTCTATGGACTTTTGCAGGTTTGAAGTTGGAATGGTCCACAAGCAGGACAGGGGTATGCACTGTAGTCCGTTTTTCCGGCAGTAATAACACTGAATGATACAGCAATTATATTGGCTAATTGTGTTTTTTCTTCATAGGGGAACAGATACTTGCTTCAACTAGCACCTGGCAGTTTAATAGTAGCATGTATGGAGCCATGAAATGTCTACTAAGATGTTGCTAATGGATGATGTTTGTGACAAGTCCGGACAGCAGTCAGCAGCTAGTTAGATATTACATAGTTATATTATAAGTTATCACATTTTTGCTGATGCTGTTGTTCATTCTCAGAGCATCTAGCTGTGGATATGAATGATTTTTAGACCTATTATGAATGTGCAGAGGAACTGCTTTTCATCATGAAGCATCTTATATGTGATGGCTTTGTCTTTTCTGCTTAATACCAAAATACTAGGTGTCCTGTAATTTTTTTTTGTAAAATCTTGCATCTGACTAAGCTATATTCATGAACATTCATATCATTCTAGACTGCAAAAACCAATGACAATATTCCTCAAGAAAGGGTCCAGAGTGTATGGTGAGCTTCCTGCTAATTTTGCAATGATCTTCTTGAGGCCAGTGTGGTGTCTTTTAATCACTGAGGCAGTGAGGCTGTCAGGTCTTTGCATTTTCCTGATGAACACATTTGTAAATTCCTGCATTGATATGCTGTATGAAACTGGTCTTAACAGTGTTCTCAGGGTCCAGTGGTTTTTTATGACAAGACCCCTACTTTTACGTGCGACCATATCTTGAAGGTACAGGTATGCTTATATCAAGTAGTAACAATGCCCTTCTGTTGCAAATACAGGAAAGCAGTTGGTAACAGTTTGATATGCATTGACCTGAAGCCACTTCTGTCTTCATCTATTAACATGGAGTATACTCGTACTTAGGTAATTCAGCAACAATTGACTGGTCTTGGACTTCCTGCCCAATTCCTTGTTTCTTCTAGTTAGTCCTTTGTTTATTTGGCAGAAAAATATAATGCAGATTCTTGATATTATGAATCTTCATTGGTTATCAATGTTTACAGGTTTTCCAAACTTTTCATTCTCCAGAGACCAGAGTAACTGCTAAAAAGTAAGGAATTTCAATTGACAAATCAGACACCAGAGTGTTGTTTGTCCTGAGAAAATGGCCATGGAATGCTTTCTGCACTGATTTGCCAGTCAACATAGTTGACTGAGTTCTCAGTTCTCTTCATACCTATGCAAATAACTCAGTCATTTACGACAAATGTGTGGAAGCAGCCAAGCCATAAAGCGGAATTCCAAGTGACTATAATTATTGTCATGACTCCTGGATTATATTATCTCAGTTCTCTTCATACTACCTATGCACATAACTCAGCTTTCCAGTACAGTGATTCATCAAATGTATGCAAGATAATGCAGAAAATCTAAAGTTAACAATATACAGTGATCACTTTTTGGTGAACAAGGGCTAGTGCAACAGCCTGAAAGCTTCCAATGGAGGTAAATATAGCTGTTTGTATACTAATAATTGAAATACTTTACAATATATAGCATACATGTTCACCATAGATAAATGTCTGATTTATAATAGGCCTGGATTGTCATTCGATTTATTAATCAAGTGCATTATCTCTTGCCTTCCTGGACTAGACTATAGTTAAAAGAAATCCCACAGAAAAATAAACCGAAATACACATATTCTTAATTCAGGGATGACTACACAATGTAAGAAATTGACAACTCATTTGTGATCATTAGATCTGTAAATTTCAGTCATGGAACTTACCGGGCATTCCTTTGCCCTGGTGCCGATGCCACAAGCATGCCCATTCCAGGAAATGTACCTTTCCCATCAATTTTGTGCTATGATAAACACTGTGCACTGCAAACTACAAGCTGTGTCGAAACCATGTATAATGTAAATATCTGTGTCAAGTGTAGTCACTACAACACAACCTGGATACGTTTTTTTTCAAACCACAACCATGTAAACACTTCACTGTAAGAAGATGCAAACCCCATCTAATATTAAAAACAATCAATAAGAAATTCTGCTGATATAAATGTATTTTCACTGCAAGTGATATTTGTAGTGGAGAAGTAGAACTCTCGGGCATGCAGTCTGTATGATTGCACGTCCAATGCACTTGCTTCATTCTGCTCAGCACACTTGCCAATTAATTGTGTGTTTAGAGCAAGACATATTGATTTTGGCCATACCGAGGATATAAAGAAGAGCCTGGCCACTTCTATGGATGAGTAATTGTCTCTTATTTGAACTGTTACACCTTATTATTCTCACTGCTGTCACAAAAATGACCGTTTTGTGCATCTTCATCATCTTGGCCTTTCATGCATGATAGTATGACCATGATACGATGTCACTTCTTTTTCGCTTTCATAGCAAAAATGCTCTCTTCTTAATTTCAATTGTATTTAATCATTATGATGAAACAAAAAATTGAAGGTCATTTCATTTCTACACAAGCAAATTAAGCAAAATATGATGTTATTGCTTGTGCTGACATGAACATTTCACCTTCCTCTGCTAAACTTCAGCTATTCGGATCTCATCAAAAGGGAACACTACATATGAAAATATGCCTCATTATTCATGTCCTCCCTCAAATATTACAGCAAATACATTTTTGTTGATATCATTGGTTTCCTTCAGGCCACAAACATAGGTATAGACACCAACATCACTTTCATTAGTCAAAGAGTCACTAAGTTATTGCATCTTAAACCACTAGGACGTAATCTTGGGCGTGATCTAGAACTTGAAATGAGAGTTTGAGCTTAAAATCTCATCTTATTACAATTTTAAGGGCAGAAACAGATTCCTTGGGTATGAAAACCTAGGTTTGGACTCAAAAATTATCTTTCTCAGTTGAATATTAACTGAGATATAACACTTTAAAGATTCCGGCGGCCATCTTGGACGCCATCTTGATTTTGCCCCACTTAGCATAGTCAGAAAATCCTAGATTTTTAATATGTTATTGAGCAAGGCAATTAGTACCAAAATCCACTGGAAAACCTTTTGTATCAATTTGTTGTGGGTTAGGTGGCCAATTCTCACAGATTGGCCCGTCTATGGGTACAATGGAAAGTTATGTTTTTTTAGATCAGTTTCTTGATAGATCAAAAATAAGTTCAATAATTCAGTTGATGGAGAAAGGCTTGATACTTACCAAATAGCTACTATATGGAACGTGAAAAATGGACATGGCTGATATGAAGCAACAAGTAAAGCAGACCACAGAATCAAAAACCATTTTACATGCCAAGTTATGGTAAATACCACATTATGTATGACAATTTTCTGAATTATTTATCTATAATATTGTATTCCATAGTATTATGATACAGTGGTCCATGCATCATGAGGCCCTTTCATTTTGTGACTGCCATTATGAAGTAATTTAAGTTTATTTGCCTCCGTTCCAAACATATATTACACCCCTATTTGAGACCACTCAGATACCATATAGTTGTCTTATTGAGCAGAGACCACTGCAGTAGCAAAATCTCCATACATAAACAAGGAGTTATCAAAAACATCATATTAGGTCATCAGCAGACTTGCATCTCTTGCAGGACTATGTCATACATACTATATAACATTGAGAAAAGCAGCTTATTCTGTGTTTGCAATTAAATATTCACCAGCAACCGAGCTCTAAATGTAAGAGGCTTTTGTTGTTTTGTTTGCCTTATCTGTGCTTTGTCTTTGTTTGTCAGCTTTATAATTCATTAGTCAAGAGGCATTGGTAGCATTATGTAGGATAAATATTGAACATTATTTTGCTTTATCAGATAAAATTATAAAATGACTGATTGAGAATTTCTTAAATGCTGCTTGCTTCTGCTTTCCCTTGTGGCAGGTAGCCTACTGTTACCTTGAAAGCTTTTTGTGACTCGTGTGTGTGGTTGGTTAACTTTGTATGTCAGTTTTACGTTTATCGGCCGAATACATTGACAGAGTCGCACATTGTGCTTGGACAGTGAAATTCCATACCTTTAAGATTAAAAAATTTTCCAGATCATTCTTTTTATCTCAAAATTGTTTGATTATGATTTACTTTTTTTTTCCTGCCTTGGACTTGTGTGAAAATTTTGAAACATTTGGATTATTTTTGCTAGTTCATCGTGCCATTTGATAATTGTAAATCAGTCTTTTGCAAGTACATGGATGGATGGATAATTTGAGCTTGGATGTCTGATATTCTTCACTTTCTTCTTTCAGAACTTTACACAATTTATTTTCTGCATCAAAAGCCTTTTGATTACCCGAGAACAAACCTTTTTTCTTTTCAAAAGCATGGAAATATGTATAGTTCGATTAATACAAGATCATGTGGCATCAGTTCTTCTGTTACATAATCAGAACAGCTGTTCATAGTAATCTATGTGTAGTATTATATGCCACCAGACAGTCTGGAATTAGCTCTGCTACCTCAGCACAAGCAACAAAATTGAGCTTCACAGAGTAGATACTAAGAGAGCTCAAGAGCTCAGGGACTCATCAGAAAGCTGTATCATACTTAATAACACATGATGATACCTGGTCATGCCTAATGATACTTGATGGTACTTGATTGGGCACTTGTTGCCTGGTATCCCATTTACTGGCTTCTCTGCTTAATTGCATCTGAGACGCAAAGCTGAGGAATTTGTCTCAGTTTCCACGTGGTATTCTGGCAAAGGAGCTTATGAAAGAGATGTCGCTTCCCACATCAGTTGACAACCATCTTTCGTCAACTCCATTGCTTTTGCAATAAATGTCATAATCAGGATAATAATAAAGAAGAACTTTTAGAATACATACAATGTAGATTGTAGGTAGAATATATAGAATACATGTACATAGAAAAGATAGATTGACTGGATAGAGTAGACAGATAGACTATATAGAATACATGTAGATAGAATCGACAAGATAGAATCCATTATAGAATAAATATAATATATATATAGACAGACAGTACAGACAGATGGAATTGATATAGAATAGAATAATATATATATATAGAGATCTTTCTTTTTAAAAATTAAATGCATATTATAGAGTTTGCATACAACATTTTCTATGCAGCCCATCTGTCATGACATAATACATGTATATCCTTCTACATTTTTGTGATATGCCTGTATGAAGTGTGCTTCAGTTCATCATAGGTGTGGAATGTCATTATGAAAAATCATTGTAATGGAAATAAAGAGAACCATTATCGCTGTTACAACATGGGATTCCTATTAAAGCCTTTGAAGAAGCGCATGCCTGCCATGCACAAATAACAGTAATAGGCCTTATAACAAAACCTTCTTTATTTCAAGCAGTAAAATCTGAATTTTCAATGGAGATGGCAAATATTTAGGCAGAATGACTTGGCTACTGCAAGTCAGTCAACAAAATGTCGAAATGTGAACTTGTGGTCTGGTAATTTTTTTCAACAAACCATCTGAATGTGAGAAGAGCCATTGGTGGCACTTTTGCAATTTCCAAGGTGTCTTCTTTCGTCCATACCCATGCGTAGGAAGCAAGCATGAGATATTGCTTGCAGCCAGGCAACCTATAGCAAACTAAATGTCTAGGTTATGAAACCAGATGACAAACAGAGATGCTGCTTCATTGCTGAATGACAGCTCATCATGTCACATACTCATTGAAACTTGTTTTTCTACAGCAGTCTTATCTTGTCAAAAAACTGTCTTAGCCGTCAGAAATGGGTTCTGGTCTGAGAGAGCTGCGTTATCCACACCTACATTTAGTCTCCAACTGAAGGAAATAACAGGCCTCCTCCTCATTAATCTTAGTGTGAAGGCATGCTGATTGAGTACATGTAAATGTAAAGAGGTTGGTGGAATGATGGAATATCTTATTAGATGGAACCACTTGATACCATCTCATGTCACAGAATCAGAATGCTTCTTTCAGAGATCTGCATAATTGAATGATAGACAACAACAGAACAACAATGTTTACATGGCTGTCTCCGCCGTCTTGTACATGTGATCGAGGTAATCACATACTTATTCAGATATTGATTTTTTGTCAGCAGGAAATTGTTTTTCATCAACATTAACAGTATATCGCTCTAAGTGGCTGTTTTATGTAAAAGGTCTATCTTCCTGCGCAAGTTACGCTTCGTTTAGATTCGACATACAGCCGCCTTCATAAATGTAGATATTCAGTATGTATGCTGTTTTTTTCTTGGACATTGTGTTTGTGTTTTCAATAATTCAAAGTAATTTTAAAAGATAGGCAAGATACACAACATTACTGTAAAACACTTTTAAACCTTTTATTGCCACTTGGATTTTAAACGCACAGAAATTTTCCACTCCCATCCCCCACTTTTAGATTATAAGTTGCTTATCATGTGTAAATCATACAGATGTCATCTCACACAGAGTACACCAAAATCTGTATACACATTCCAGAACTCTGACAATAATTTACGGAGACAAATGTTACTACAACACCATCATTATATACACCCATATTTTTATCGTACACTATTCCAAGTCATGACATTTTTCTGACATTAATATGATTCTCTGAATACCTAGCAGTCATATTCCCATTAGTATCAGTCAGAATGCATTTAGGAAATTTCATATAGGT